>CAJQZP010001686.1:3207500-3807500 GCA_907164705.1 Parnassius apollo
CCGGACCTTCACATTATCACTACTAAACACAGCAGTATTAAGCTGCTATTTTACGCTAGTATTCTGTCATAGCGTTTATGCTACAACCATAATATAGCCACAGCGTGGGTCTACCACGTATAAAGCGAGTCAGACACTACGCAGATACAATAAGATATCTGTATCTGAGCGCATAACTTTCAATATCGTTCTCTATAAAATTCAATGAACACACACAGCGCAGACAAAAGTTAAAAGTTAAGTTATAGTCTATACGTCCCACGGCTGGGCACAGACCTCTTCTCATTTCTGATGGGGTATTAGGGCAAGGAAATGTCCGCCGCGCTGCTCCATTGCATGTTGGCGAACTACCACATGTCTTCGAAATATATTTTTTCTTATTTGTCAAACATGCAGGTCACGATGATCTTCTTCATCATCTTTTCGTTTCTTCGTTTCTTCATCGAGCGCGTGGTAAATCAACACTTAAAATTGCAATTTACAATTTCATTGGTGCCGGCGAAGATCGAACCCGGGTTGTTTAATTTGCGTCGGTCATTTTTAAGCTTTATATAATGTTCTATCCAAAGTTCCAATCGTTAGTCCGTTAGTGCCAGCTGGTAAATGTGCTTGGCAACTTAGCATCTAAACGTTGGAGATTATGCTAATTTAGTTTAAGCAAAGCCGATGTGAAGATGTTTACTTAAGAAATTAAAGTAGACGATACAACGATGATATGCAATAAGATAAAAAAGAAAAAAAAAGATAAAGCCTTCTACTTAGCCTGATTTATTTATTTAAGTGTGCGCTGCTTAGCTCGCATGCAGGGCGAAAATCGAGATTATTAAAAAAAATCACAGCCACTGTGTTACAAGATCAAAGACAACGTAAAGAGGTAATTACAGAATTACGCCCCAGATCTATCTTACAAGTATAGTGAACTCTTCCGGGATAAAAGCAATCTAGGTCACTCTTCGGCTCATACACTATCTCTATCCAAAAATCATATCGATCCGTTGTCCCGTTGCTGCGTGAAAGAAGGAACCATCAAACAACTGAGTGGTAAGTCTCCTCTTTAGCCTAGGTGCAATCGACCCACACTGGCCACCCTCCAATCTCAACTTCCACCTCTCCACCTACCTTATAATACCACTCTCTTACCTAATCCTACATTTTCTGCATTTCTATGTTACGGTCTGAAGGGTATAGAGAGGTATTCCATCCTAGTCTTCAGAGGTGACAAAGCGTCTGAAGCCTTCTTTGCATGAAGTTGTCTATAGGGGTCTATGGATTGCACTAGCTATAGGGGTCTATGGATTGCATTAGCTATAGGGGTCTATGGATTGCATTAGCTATAGGGGTCTATGGATTGCATTAGCTATAGGGGTCTATGGATTGCATTAGCTATAGGGGTCTATGGATTGCATTAGCTATAGGGGTCTATGGATTGCATTAGCTATAGGGGTCTATGGATTGCATTAGCTATAGGGGTCTATGGATTGCATTAGCTATAGGGGTCTATGGATTGCATTAGCTATAGGGGTCTATGGATTGCATTAGCTATAGGGGTCTATGGATTGCATTAGCTATAGGGGTCTATGGATTTCATTAGCTGTAGGGGTCTATGGATTGCATTAGCTGTAGGGGTCTATGGATTGCATTAGCTATAGGGGTCTATGGATTGCATTAGCTGTAGGGGTCTATGGATTGCATTAGCTATAGGGGTCTATGGATTGCATTAGCTATAGGGGTCTATGGATTGCATTAGCTATAGGGGTCTATGGATTGCATTAGCTATAGGGGTCTATGGATTGCATTAGCTGTAGGGGTCTATGGATTGCATTAGCTATAGGGGTCTACGGATTGCATTAGCTGTAGGGGTCTATGGATTGCATTAGCTGTAGGGGTCTATGGATTGCATTAGCTATAGGGGTCTATGGATTGCATTAGCTATAGGGGTCTATGGATTGCATTAGCTATAGGGGTCTATGGATTGCATTAGCTATAGGGGTCTATGGATTGCATTAGCTATAGGGGTCTATGGATTGCATTAGCTGTAGGGGTCTATGGATTGCATTAGCTATAGGGGTCTATGGATTGCATTAGCTGTAGGGGTCTATGGATTGCATTAGCTATAGGGGTCTATGGATTGCATTAGCTATAGGGGTCTATGGATTGCATTAGCTATAGGGGTCTATGGACTTGCATTAGCTATAGGGGTCTATGGATTGCATTAGCTATAGGGGTCTATGGATTGCATTAGCTATAGGGGTCTATGGATTGCATTGCTAGCTAGGGGTCTATGGATTGCATTAGCTGTAGGGGTCTATGGATTGCATTAGCTATAGGGGTCTATGGATTGCATTAGCTATAGGGGTCTATGGAATGCATTAGCTATAGGGGTCTATGGATTGCATTAGCTATAGGGGTCTATGGATTGCATTAGCTGTAGGGGTCTATGGATTGCATTAGCTATAGGGGTCTATGGATTGCATTAGCTGTAGGGGTCTATGGATTGCATTAGCTGTAGGGGTCTATGGATTGCATTAGCTATAGGGGTCTATGGATTGCATTAGCTATAGGGGTCTATGGATTGCATTAGCTATAGGGGTCTATGGATTGCATTAGCTATAGGGGTCTATGGATTGCATTAGCTATAGGGGTCTATGGATTGCATTAGCTATAGGGGTCTATGGATTGCATTAGCTATAGGGGTCTATGGATTGCATTAGCTGTAGGGGTCTATGGATTGCATTAGCTATAGGGGTCTATGGATTGCATTAGCTATAGGGGTCTATGTATTGCATTAGCTATAGGGGTCTATGGATTGCATTAGCTATAGGGGTCTATGGATTGCATTAGCTGTAGGGGTCTATGGATTGCATTAGCTATAGGGGTCTATGGATTGCATTAGCTGTAGGGGTCTATGGATTGCATTAGCTATAGGGGTCTATGGATTGCATTAGCTATAGGGGTCTATGGATTGCATTAGCTGTAGGGGTCTATGGATTGCATTAGCTATAGGGGTCTATGGATTGCATTAGCTATAGGGGTCTATGGATTGCATTAGCTGTAGGGGTCTATGGATTGCATTAGCTATAGGGGTCTATGGATTGCACTAGCTTACCAAGCTTACCATCAGGTGGCGGTAAGTTTGTGTGTAGTTGGTATCGCTTTAGTTTTATCAAATTCGCATCGAAAACCTTCTTTTTATGGAATAAGATTGACAAACGAGTACACAGTCCACCTGATGGTAAGCGGATGCTGTAGCCCATAGACATCTACATTTATCTTAAATTAAGAATCAAAATGCAGATGCATTGTCACCCCTGAGGACTGAGACGGAATGCCTCATTTTCACTAAAAAGGGTCTCCGGTTCTCTACACTCACCATACGAAACACAGCAGCATTACGCTGGTATTCTGTGTAAACGTGATGCTACCCCGGTTGAGCCGACCCATTCGTGTTGCAACCACAATATAGCTGCAGCATGGCTCTACCACGTAAACAGTCTTTGTTTGGAGTTGGCTTCAGGTGTCATAAATACAGTAGGCAAATAATATCAGGTCGATTGTAAGTCAGAAGTTCCTTTGTCACTTCAGTTTCATTAAAAAAAAAAACTTTTTTGCATTTATAATATTGGCAAGGATTTTGCAATCTTAGTGAAACTCCCCTTACAACCGTAGAATTGCGGTGTACAAATGATGTCAGTGACGAGATTCACGTCACATGGACGAGCTCTTAATGCCCCCTTGATATCTGATGCACGCGTCGCGGCGCGATCGTAAAACGGTTTACTGCTGGCAGTTCGCTCTGGAGTGCCGTTCATCTGACGACACCGCAAATGGATGCTTGACCGAGTTCTAACGAGTGGATCGCGTTTCCACTCGTTTTCAGTAACTATGTGGTAATACAGATTGAATGTAATAGGAGCGGATCCCTGAAATTGATATTATGTATGGTCGCGTGAACATTCCGTGGTCTGTGGGACGTTACATTAATAGTTGGTTATATATACGTATCTAGTAACTAGCTTTTAATCGCGACTACTATAACCGCTTTAAACTCAGTTTTGTTCACTATATTCTCGTAAACTTTGTGCGATGTATATGTTTTAAGTAAAAATTTAAAATCAATTAATTTTACGTGCAAAAGGGTCTGTTTGTCCGTGCTAATCTTTGGGATGGCTGATGGTGAGGAAGTTTTACAAACAGATAGAGAGCAATGCCAGGGGGAATCTAGTCTATGTTTTATCCGAAATACTTTAAAAAAAACGACAAATGGATAAAATAAATGATCTTTTTGATGATTTATTGAATGAATGAATGATTGAAAATGAAAATGAAAAAATTAATGATGAATGATTGTCTTAAGTCTAAACAACGCCATTTTAATAAATCGTATCCAGGCGAAGCCGGGGCGAGTTTCTAGCAAATATTTAAACAATTTAATCTTTAAATATAGAATTTGTTAATAGCTTGACTATGGCGGCAATTATTATACGTGATAGAGCCCTGCTGCAGTTATATTAGTAGTATAATTGTAGCAAGATTGGGTCGGCACGACCGGGAAGGACCACGCTCCCACAGAATACCGTCGTAAAATAGTAGCTTAATGCTGCTGTGTGAGTGTAGAGAACCGGAACCACTTTTTGCTGGAAACGAGGCATTCCACATATTAGTCCTCACGGGTGACAACGCATCTTGAGGATAGATATAGATGTCTATAGGCCAAAGCAACCACTTACGATCAGATGGACTGTGTGCTTGTTTGTCACCCTATCCTATTAAAAAAATATCGGATCCTAGCATACCTGAAAACTACCGTCTCAACAGAATTATGTTATATGAATTTGATCTCAATTGGTCAGGCTTTTAGAAGCTACGAATAATAATTAAAATAACTGTGGCCTATGTTAACTTTCTCAAAAAACATGCAAAACTTTTTTCGAGTAATATCTGCGACATAGGATAAGGTGTGGCTGAGATGATCCAAGGGCTGGCAAAATGCATGCGTTATTGTGGCGTAGGCGGCTAAACCTTGTTTTAATTTTAAATAAAAAAAACTTATCTTTTAGTTAATTACATTCCGCTGGATGGTTGGGTTCAGTCCGCAAATATTGCCGCGTGGTAACGTCGTAAGAGAATCCATCTTCAAGTCGTCCAGAGAGCATTATGTGAGGTAGCCAAAAGCCAGTTCACATGATTTCCGATAGATGGCGGTAAAACCATTTTTTGTGATTAAAAACTTAAACAGAAGCGTACGAATGTACCAAGCATTACGATTATGTTTAATTCTCCCCACAAAAGGAGAGGTCCATGGAAGACAAGTCATGAGATGGGATAGTTAAAGTTAAAAGAGTTAAACTTACAATCTATATATATCCCACTGCTGGGCACAGGTCTCCCCTCATTTCTGAGAGGGTTATTAAGGCTAGGAAGTGTCCGCCCTGCCCGAATGCGAGTTGGCGAACTTCACATGTCTTTGAATTTTTTTCTTCTTATTTCTCAGACATGCAGGTTTCCTCACGATGTTTTCCTTCACCGCCGAGCACGTGGTAAATCAGCACTTTAAATTGCAATTAACAATTTCATTGTTGTCGGCGGGGATCGAACCCGGTTTGCTTGCGTACTGTGAAATTTACAGCGAGAGCTAATCATCTGAGCTACCACGGCATGGCATAATGCATAATTAAAAGATTAAAACATAAAAGCAAATATCAAAAACTTTTGTATTACCTAAAATCACGTCGAAAAATGAGGACGAACTCCGAAACAAAAAGTGAATCTCTCCTGGCATAAGCTTTGTTGTGGTATTAATAGCTAGATTCTATATAAAAAAGTTTAACAAAAAGGTAGCGTTTGAATATAAAGGAAATTGTTTCATACCAGTCGAGTATTGGAATAAAAATCATTGTTTCAAGGCTCCGTGTATGCGGGGATTTGTGGTCTTGTTTATTTAGGTCTGAGTTCATCAATTTCGTCAGCTTCGAGTATAAAAGCACATGTGTGTTGTGGAAAACGATTGTGTTTCATGCAAAATTTTATTCACTAACAAAGAGCTATGGTAATTCAGAGGATTAAATACTCGCCATATAATTAATAAATAAATAATCGGATAAAGTCAGCGAGCAAACCGAATTCAATCCCCGCCATGATGAATTTTCACTAATTAACATAATTAAATTTATTTACATAAAATTGAAATATATACAACATTAATTAAAAAACTATAATGAAAGAACTAATGCTAAAATCTTAATTATCATACAGTCCTACTCCCCGCGGTATCGTGACAAGTGCCACGCTGGCTGCATTTACTCGCTGAATGGCTATAGTCAAATACATAGCCTTTGAGCGAGAAAAGAACCAGCACTCGTATCACCAGCCGCCATGATCTTTGAACGAAAACATTGTGAGGAGGTCTGTACATCTGAAAGATTTTTAAAACATTTCGTGGAATAAGCTCATTGGGGAAGTACAGTAGTAGCTTTCTTGCCCTTGCTCAAAACCCTCTTAGAATATAAAGGAATGAGAGGTGGCCTGTGGGAAAATGAGAATGATTTTCCTTAAAAATATAATTAGAAAGTTAAAAATGATGTCGAGTCATGTCGATGTTATAAAATATTGCCGTTGTTGTCAGTAAATTCAATCCTATTTTTATATCTTTGCGCGGCACATCGCGACATTTGTAGTCAATTATATATTATTAGATTCGACAAAGAATTGCAAGTGCGACATTTTTGGGAGCTCTCATATTTTGCTGTTACTTTCTTTGAAATGGAAATATATTTTTATTTTTATTAACACTTTTACAATTTTAATTTGTGTCAAATATAAATGCAAGGTGTTTGACACGACAGTCCCCAATCCGTCAGTAAAACGTGATCATTACGACGGATTAAGTTAATTTGATGGCCAGGTGATGACGGCGTAAGAATTTCCTCCACATTATTTCATTTCGTATCCCCAGAAAGTCAGCGTAATGAAACGAAATAGGATAACCCAGACCGGTGAAGAGGGTAGTGTGAAAGCAGCGAGCACTGCAATTAATGATTCGTCTGCTAAGCTTGGTGATTTTGGTAAATTATGCGTAACGAGAGAGACTCATGTACAACAGTGGACATTTAAAAGATGATGGAGAAGCATTGTCACTGATTGTCACTGTTATCTTAGATTGTCATATTTACTAAAATGTTATTTTAATTTGTAATATCACAAATATGATATCCATCATGATGACAGCCTAGTGGTTGTAATAGTGCGACTGCTGATCATTCAGGTTCTGGGTTCAAATCCCGGATTGAGCAAAAAAATCAATTATTGAATTTTTCCTTTAAGAACTTCTCAGTGGCTGCCTGGAGCCAGGAAGTTGGCGGTGTCTAACCCATGTGCTTCGGGAAGCACGAAAAGCCGTTGGTCCTACGCCTGATATCTCTGCAGTCGTATCCGTTCACCGTCCCATCGGATTATGTGAGTGAGGGAATAGAGAGTGCTTGCTTGTGCACTATAATCCTGTCCTGCGCCTGCGATGGCTTGTCTCCATTGAGGCAGGCCGCCGTGATCAAAATTCGGTCTGTAGAACATTATTATATATCATGATATGATCATACATGCACAAATGATATGGAATACATCAGAAATATCATAGAATGAATAGAAGAATCCAAATAAACATGTATGATGGTAGGAATGATGTTTCCAGTAGTTTACGCCGAAGTATGTACCTATACTATTTATTTTCAACTAGTTATCTTGAGGTTGTGAAGTTTTTTATTCTACTTAAAGAGATAAGTAATAAAACTTTGAAACAAAGGAAAAACTGGCTTAGTAACTAAAAAAAATATCCGTTACATTAATAATTATTATCAAAATAATCTGTGAGATTATTATTTATTATTAAAATAATGTATTAAATAAATAGTTTTTTGTAAGTTTAATCACGTTTACGTGGTATAGCCACGCTGCAGCACGTCTGGGAAAGACCACGCTCTCAAGAACACTAGCGTAAAATAGTTGCTCAATGCTGTTTCGTATGTTGTGTGTAGAGAACTGGAGACCCTGTTTACTGGAAACAAGGTATTCCATCTCAGGGATAGCAATACATATGCATTTTGATTCTGAATCGGGGAAAGACCTACCGACCTATGGGACACAACATCCGCTTATCATCAAGTAGACTGTGTGTATTTTAAAGTAGTCAGCCTTTAAACAGGGATATCTTAAGTGTTAAGTTGATAAGTTTTATTAAATTTAAATATCCACAATTATTCCAAAGTCATATGCAACAATCAAACATCTTCCCTTTCAGACTGAAGAGCAATGTAAGTAATAAAACAATGGTCGACGAGAAGGGATGAGGCACTGAAGCCCGTAACCGTTATCATTATCCTCACGACTTACGCCCAAGGAGTCCCTCAGCGGCCATAAAACTGACCGACGATGAAACTTAATGGCATCGCCCCACAACCTTTTCAATTAAGTACATCATGTTGCAACCCGTCTTAGACGTGGTTAGCAATTTAACGGATTCCATTCGGAAACGCTAATTTACATTTAAAATAGCGTTATTTCCGTTATTTATAATTAAGTTTGTTTATTTATTTTACAAACAATAGTTGCTCGCAGAACCATGGTAGTAGAGACAGATAACTCGGGTTAAATTTAATATTACTCACGCAACTAAAGTTCCATCATATCAATATCACCTTAAAGTGACAATTGCTATTTTAAGATCTAATTTAGAGATCCGGAGACCATTTTTTTACTGGAAACGAGGAATTCCATTTTAGCCCTCAGGGGTGTCAACGCATCTGTGTTTTGATTCTTAATCGAGGATATATGTAGATGTCTATAGGCCACAGCACCCACTAATCATTACGTGGACTGTATGCTCGTTTGTCACCCTTATTCTATAAAAAAAGAAGAGGACACCAGCATAACTTACGAATAGAGAAAATATGATAGAGCCACAATGCAGCTATGGTTTCTGCACGAATTGGTCGGCTTGACCGAGGAAGGACCACGCTCTTACAGAATACCCATCGATCACTAATAAAGAACTAGATACACAATCCCATACAAAAGTTCTCTAAAAACTGTCGCCAATTGTTGTGACGTAATTCTAGTTGAAATAAATATATATTTATGTAAATTCAACCTTAAATACATTGCCTATAGTTGTATTCACAAAGATACGTACGAAAAGCAATAAATTTTTATGACCGAGGCTCGTAGCTTGGGCAAGGAATCATTGGAGTCGAACTTCCCAATATTTTTGTTACTGTTATTTTAATTTAAAATGTTTCAAACTTGTTTTAAAAACTGGTATACATAAAGCATATTCTATTTTTTTCTATGGTGTATTATATGTAATGATTATAATTTACCTGAATGTAAATACGTTTTTGGATAGGACACCATATTCATTTAGTAACGAAAGTACTTGAAACAGTCGTAATTATTTATTTATTCTTCATCTTATGTCAATAATTTAAAAATATTGCTTGACAAAGAACTTAATCTTAATTCAATAGTTACCAAATATAAAAAGTATGTCTAAAACATGCTTCGAACATACAACGTTTCCTTGGGTCGGGTTGAAGAATTCTTCGGACCTTTGAAATGCTATGACTGATATCCATTCTGCACACCTAACTGGGTCTCGAGGAAAGCTGAAAAATTAAAAATAAAATCTCACATCCTTAATTTTACTGCATGCACATATTCAAAATTAAGTTTATAAAATGTTCTATAATATTTAGAGAAACTATAGATGTCTCATTAAACGAAAAAAAAATAATCATACTTTAATAATAACAAAATAATAAAGTCTCCAACAAAAGGAACAGAGTCAACGCGCATACCATGTTAAAAAATGTTTTACGGAGATTTCTTGACAAAATAAAAGTATTTACAATACAGTGATAAGAATTAAATAATGATAATATTAATAAGTACCGAAATTAGGAAATTCCATCCTTTTTTAGCGTCCTGGATGATTTTTACACTTTTTAAACGAGCATTGAGGCATGTTTACCGTCGGAGTGTTCGAATGTAACTAGATTAAAAGCGCATCCAAATGTTCGAATGGGTGATCATTCGGTGAGGTCGTTTTTTGTCACTGATTGTGTATCTAGTTTTTATTAGTGATCGATGAGAATACCAGAGTAAAACTTTATGGGTTTGTATGTTGAGTGACGAAAACCAAAAGCCCTTTTAAGTGGTAAAGAGACATTCTATTATTACTCCTCAGGGTTGATCTGTCCTCGATTGAAAATCAGAATATAGATACGTGTGTTTGACATCCTTACTTCGATATAAAAAAAAAAACTTGTGTAACTTGTAGACTTAGTGTATCACCTGCAAATGCATTAAAACAGTAGGTTGGACATTTGCGATTGTAACGCAAAATTAGTCAGGAACATATTGAACATACGACAGAATCAGATGAGAGTTTTCTCATCATCATCATCATCATCATCGCTATAATATAGTTGCAACGTTACTCTACCACGTAAAAAGTTCTGTGTATGTATCTAAACAGATAGCTTGTAATTGTTGATAAGTATTGAACGTGGCTAAATTTTAATTCAAGACAAACTATCTAAACAGATAGCTTGTAATTGTTGATAAGTATTGAACGTGGCTAAATTTTAATTCAAGACAAACTATCTAAACAGATAGCGAAAATTGAACATTCAAACAAACTATCTAACAATAGCTTGTAATTGTTGATAAGTATTGAACGTGGCTAAATTTTAATTCAAGACCCATAGTACTATATTCAGTACTTACACTTTGTCTGCGGGCACGAAATTAACGGCTGCCGAGCGAAGGCGACTGCGGGGCGGTGAGGCGCGGGGGGATCAGCGTTAGGTGACCGAACTTCGGTTAGTTGCGCGAGAGTATTGAAACTATCTAAACAGATAGCTTGTAAATGTTTATAAGTATTGAACGTGGCTAAATTTTAATTCAAGACAAACTATCTAAACAGCTTGTAATTGTTGATAAGTATTGAACGTGGCTAAATTTTAATTCAAGACACAGAACTTTTTACGTGGTAGAGTAACGTTGCAACTATATTATAGTTGTAGCACAAATGGGTCGGCTTGACCGGGGCGGAACCAAGCTCTCACAGAATACCAACGTAAAATAGCATGTGTAGAGAACCGGAGACCCTTTTTACTGGAAACGAGGCACTCCATCTTAGTCCTCACGGGTGAAAACGCATCTGCATTTTGATTTCTAATCGAGGATAAATGTAGATGTCTAGGGGCCGCAGCATCCACTTACCATCACATGGACTGTGTGCTGGTTTGTTATCTATTCTATAAAAAAAAAGAACATCGGAAGTAGACATCGGGATCGTAAAGGCACGTATTATGTTGTATGTATTTGCCTACTATATTTAGCTATGTGAGTAATCCGAACATTTTAAATGTTTGAATGGCACAGAAGCAACTGTTTCCCAATTTTTTTAATTAAATCGACAGGAAAACTTGTGTCCACGTGACGGAAAATAATTACTCCAGCCAATAGACGACTGCAACTTCTTTGATCTTTTGTCAAACAAGGAAGGCGATACAGATGCATGTTATCTCTGGGAACTAAGATAGATGGTTCACTGCCTGTAATTATACCGGATCTCTATCCCCTTATCACCTGAATACAGCAGTGAACGTACGGCTGCAGGGCTTCAAAAATAGGTAAGGAGGTGGTTAAATGAAGAGAGATGGAGAGAGTGGATTATGCAGGAACGGAGTCCTACCACCCAGTCTTCTTTTTTTGTAGAAAGTGTAAGGTACGTGAGGGTAATATGGTAACCTTAAGCTTTGCCGCCCTTTAAAACCAAAACTATGAGGAAAACAGAGAAAAAATAGAAAGTCGTATACTATATCTAATATATTAAGAAAAAATAGCTAACAAGCTTTAACAATAATTAGGAACATTTCAAAAATCTATTTAAAAAATTTAACTACACTATACAATGCTAAAATCAACTAAAATATTTACTTTAATGTCAAGTGTCAAAATGGAGTCTATAAAGTATTTTTCGCCTTTTTGATCCTTTATTTGATTTACTGATGAAGAGCTATCGTATCACAGAGGCATGTGTTCAAACAAGGCTGTAGTTTTTGAGTTATAAGAAAGCGACCATATTAAGCGGATGACAATATTACCCTCACGTACACGTACGTGCTAAACAAGCTAACAGTTTACTTGATAGCTGCATTTCAAAGGCAGTTATAAAAAAAATCAAAAAGGAAACTATGAATCGATTGAGCCAAGTTGGAATATCTATAAAGTCTCTCTATCTATGATGATAATTCAAATTTATTCGTAAATTTGGAATCGCCAAGTAGGTGAAAGCGGTATATATGTCAAGAAGGCTCTAAAACTTGGCTATCCTAAGTAACATAAGCCGAAAGGATCCCGGAATATTTCAAGACACAGTTATCTTGCAGACGACGTGAAGGGTTAGTAAGGGCCCTCTAGCCGTGCGATTTGACGTCGGGATAAGGGCCCTCCGTACTAATAGATCTGATGTTGCTTATGGAAGAGGCTTCTGGTTTCGATCAATGTGCGTGTGTCTCTTACTTAGTTTGGCTTTGTTGTGGTCTAAAGTCGAAGAAATTTATAGTTAAACACACTTTATATACTATACTATACGAGGGCGGCACTGAAAATTTCGGGAATCAAGGAAGTGACACAACATTACTATTTAAAAATGTATTTATTGCTTTTCGAAGTATTCTCCGCGAAATTTGACACATTTTTCCATACGACGGAACCAATCATTGAAGCAACCATTCCATTCGGAAGTTGGGGTCTCCAAAATGGCCGTTTTGTAGGCGTCCACAGCTTCTTCAGGTGATGAAAATTTCTGTCCACGCAATTTATTCTTTATTTTAGGGAAAGTATATAAATCATTAGGTCTTAGGTCGTGGCTGTATGGCGGATGGTCTAATAATTCTATGTTTTCTTGCTCTAAAAACTCTTTTGTTCTGTGTGCGGTGTGAGAACTCGCATTGTAGTGATGGAGGATGATGCGGTGGTTGCAGTTCTCTTTACGGAGTTCAGAAACGATCTGTGGCAAACAAATGCTAGCATACCATTCTGCATTAACCGTTCTTTGTCCCTCAAGAGGAATAGTCGTAACATGGCCGGTTTTGGAGACAAACGTGGCCACCATTTTCTTTGCAACATTCCGTGAACGAGCAATTTTTGTTGGCTTTAACTCATTTTCGAACACCCAAACTCGTGACTGGTTTTTTGTTTCGATTTTGTACACGTATATCCAGGATTCGTCATCTGATACGATGTTGTATACAGCATTTGAGGATCCTGAGTGGAATCTTTCGAGAGTTCTGACGCACCAAGTAACGCGAGCCGCTTTTTTGCTCTTCACAGAGCGAATGCGGTATCCATCGGGAAAACAACTTTTTTACACCTAATTGTTCATGCAAGATTATTCGTATTTGACTCTTGCCAATGTCTAAAGTTGCTGAATTTCGCAGTATGTCACATGTCGATCTTCCTCAATCAGCTTACGCACAGCATCAACGTTTTCTTGGGTGACTGTAGTATTTGGACGACCTTGACGGGGATCATCACTGAGCTTGACACGTCCACGTTGAAATTCAGCAAACCAGCGATAAATTGTGGTTTTGATGGGGCTTTATCACCAAATGCAGAAATCATCCGGTCAACACACTGTTTTTGTGTTAAACCACTTCGAAAGTCATAATAAATCTTTTGAATTTTCTCGAGTCAATTTCCATTTTCTCAACGACTAAACAAGTTTGACAAAACCTTGTGACAAGGCCGAGAATCTTTTTTTTAAATAAATAAATGGTATTCAATTTTTAAAACCAAGGAGTTTTAAATTAAAAAGATTTTAATATGACAGGAACAGTGGAAATATTCCATTCCTGATACTTTTAGTGCAGCCTAGGTATATTTTATACTTATTATACATTAATATTGAAAATTGTTAACTGTTGTGGCGGCGCTCTCGTCGCACCACAAGCGAAACTCATCGAAGTCTAAATCGCGCTATCAATATCCCGAATCAACAAACTGTATATATAGAATAGCTCCGAACTGTCACATGGAGCGTTGGCCGCTCCCCGGGCAGAACACCTTGCCCGGCGGGAGATCTTCCCTTTTCCTTCCACCGCCATACTGTTATGGGATTCAAAACGGGGTCAAAACCGAAAACACAAAATTAGTTAATGGATTTTTTTGCCAAGAAATTTTTAGTTTTTTTTCCGTTGATGGTGTGGTCCATAGACATCCTCGATTAAGAATCGAAATGGAAATATGTTCTCAACCCTAAAAATTAAGATGGAATGCCTCGTTTTAAATGAATAGGACCTCCGGTTATTTACGCTTACAATACGAAATACAGCAGCATTTTAAGCAGCTATTTAACGCTGGTAACCATAATATGACTCTACCAAGTGAAAAGCCAGCTTAGAGTCGGGAAGTAGGCGGTGTTTCATCCTGTGCCTCAAAGCACTAACGCTGCTGGTCCTGCGTCTGATCTCTCTACGGTTATGTCGACGAGATTGCTTTAATGGTTCCTGTGGCCTATAGATATCTACATCAATCCTCGATTATGAATCAAAATGTGAGATTGACGCAGACTGAGCAGACGCAGATGCGTTGTCACCCGTGAGGACTAAGATGGAATGCCCCGGTTCCAGTACAATGGGTCCCCGGTTCTCCACACTTACCATACGAAACACAGTAGCTTTAAACTGCTATTTTACGCTGGAATTCTGTGAGAGCGTGGTTCTTCCTCGGTTGAGCTGTTCCATTCGTGATACAACTATAAATATGGAGAATATCCCCCCTTAGAAGCAGTCTATGGGAGGACTTTTGATAGGCTGTGTTAAATTAACTAATGAATGAATTATAACAAGGATGAAATTGTCATGACTAGAAAATTATTTATTGTTTAGATTTATTTTCAGTCTCGTAAAACCATTGCTGGATAGAGGTTTTGTCATGAAATAATTAAATGACTCTTATTTCCTTTCTCTCCATTCCAATATCGGACAACCAAGCGACAAACTACTAAGCACTCGAACTAAAAGGTTTGCTTCTTCGTTCGTAATGGGTACGAAAATGGAGTGGAATAACTTGCCAGTATTTTTAATCAGATTACAATGTCTTTAAGGCTAAAGTGAATAAGTTTTTATTAACTGAATCAGTACGCTTTATTATTTTGGACTACATCACATATGGTCATCAGGTAACATTAAAATATACAATACCTATTACCATAATAAAGAAATAAACTAAAATGTTCATACAGTCCTCCCCCCGATATATTGCCAAGAACGCTGACTGCGTTTCCTCGCTGAATGTCTTATCCTTAACGGCGACGACGGGACGCGGTTACGATTTCTTAGGAACGTACGAGGACTCCATGGACCGATAGTCTCTAGATAAAATGGCACATGTATATAGTAGCCATGTCTCTCATACCTGCGTACTTATAGTCAACCAAATCTAAGAAATGCATGCCAACCAAAAAATGGTAACGTACAATATTCGATTCTTAAAAAAATCGATATCGATTATTTAGAGTTGGTAATCATTAACAGTTTGGTTTGAATAATACCAGAATAAATTAAAAACGAATAATTTAAAACACAAGATTTATCAGTTTCTACGTATTTGTTGTTACTGCTTATTTCTAGAGACACAGTTATAAAAATTAAAGATCAAAACTAAATTAAAACTTATTTATTTATTTATTAGGTTCTCCAACAGTTATAACACAATACATTGAAATAAAAAAATACAAGTTCCAACATGTCTTAAGCTAAATCCATAACTACTTAAAGGGGAACACATCGTGCGTTTAATAATATAAGTTACCTCTATATGAAAGAAAAATCATTAAACCTATTTTAAGTTATTTTTTGACAAATTACAGAAGATATTTTTTGTGACAAGTCGCTGATCTGCTTACGAAAATGTTCAAAAGAATCAAAATTAAGATCTACTAATGTGCTGCATTCATTGTAAAGTCTACTCTATCTAAGAACAGGAGAGAAATGACCAAGTTTAGTCCTACGCATTGGTGGGCTGAATAGGCTTTCTCGGAAACAGAGAAGGTATTCTGAAGGAAAAGGAATTTAGCAAAGGAGGACAGTCCATCTTATTACGGAAAAGCTTGTATACAAACATCAAATATGAAATGTCACTTCTTGCTTCATGTGGCAGTAACTTAAAAGTGAGAAGCCTACTTTTGTACGATTTAAGCGATCGAGCTTCATCTACAGAGAACGCTACGTGCCATAGAAACCTTTTCTGAACCCTTTCCAAGCGTAACGTATGTGTTCCATAATGCTACGCATAAAACTGTTATAAAGAATCAGCTTGGTCTTAACTATCTTGAAAATCTTTGTATCGCGTATAATGAAACCGAGCATTCCGGAAGCTTTTTTTATAATATGGTTGAAATGTGTTATAAATGTAAGCTTGTTATCTAGCAGCACGCCCAAGTCACGAACACTGTCAACTTCTCGTAATTTGATACCATTTATTTGGTATGACGAAATTGTAATATTTTGTTTGCTCGAAATATTTACATGTGTACACTTTTTCGCGTTGAGGACCATGTTGTTTCCGCGACTTTCAAAGTCATCCATAATAATTTTATTGTTTTTTCTACCACTTTTGCCCAATGATCCTTTGGACATGGGCACATGCTAATATAGAAGAAACAGTCCAAAAAGTTAAAGCTGAGTCACAAAATAAGAAGACAAACCAAAATCACAAAATTACGCACAGTAAGCTCCCGAAATGGCGGGATATTGAAACTACGTAGTGGTTTTTATATCGCGGCCTTGTATATGAGTTTATTTGCCTACTCAAATTTACGTTGACAAATTAAAAAAAATTAACTTGTTTCATTCGTGTTTCATTCGTTCATTCGAATTTTAAAAATAAAAATTAAATTAAACAAATAATACATTAATAAATTAATGATTTGATTTTTTGAATTTGAATATTTTTACCGATTGTTTGAATATTTTGAATATTATTCGCATAACAATGAATTTTAATCATCCAAACACTACGGTAATGTACATAGCGACATATCATTGAACCGACGTCAAATACAAAAAGTTAATACTGGTTATTTTTTAATATTTTGCTTTGTTTGAAAGATTCAAATTAAAATTAGTGATAAAAAACTATACACGTTGTAATGAAATATAGATAAATTTATAATTCTTCGGATTTACGTAAATGGTTATTTTAAATCGTGTGAGTACGCTTGTGCAAAGTTATAGCTGAATAATTAATGTGAAACGTCAAAAGGTATTTTTTTAGATTTGGTTGACTATAGTTCCGTCGCCTCTGATGCCACCCCGGCTCATCAGATGGAAGAGCAATCAAGCACATAAAAGATAAAATAATGATAAAATATTTGCCAATAGTAACCACAAAAAGAACTGGAAAAGCCACTACTTTTACACCATTAAATAATACTGCAGTGCGATTGTTTCATTTCGCTTGAAGTCGGCTACGTTTTGACGTTTGACGTTTAGTGAATATCTCGCTTCCGATATTAAACATCGATATGTCAGAACTTAATAATTATTCTACTCTTCTAATTTATGATCAGAACCTTCGTAGTCCGATGGTATACGTGTGTTTGTTTATAAAATAAGGGTGACAAACGAACACAGTCCACCCGATGGTAAGTGGATTCTGTGGCTCATAAACATCTAGGTACTATCTATCCTGTTGCCAATGATATATGGCTCTTCTCTTGCCATGTTGCTGCAAAACGCAAATATATGGTTATAGTAGTACCTCCATTCTCCATCCTTTGTCTCCAATCACCTAGAATTTTATAAATATTAAATATAAAATACCTACATTTAACTCTGTTAAAATAATTAAAGTTTTCAGATTTTCTATAAACAGTTAAAGCGCGGTTACTTCAATATAAATTCCAATTAAACATACAAATACGGGAAACTGAGTCTGATTAAATTCAGACAAAAGGCCCGAAGACGAGCCTGCGGAAAACACGCGGCCATCTCAATTGGAGAACGAAACCTCGGTCGCGGCACTCAATGCCGAGGTATTTCCAATTACTCTTCAATCCATCCATTTTAGGTCGCAGTAAATTCAGTACTTCTATCTCTGTTTTTCAATGGCTCTTGCTTTATGTAAAACAGGGATGGATGCTTAAGCTTTTAGGTCTCGCGAGTGCGGGTTAATTTCCAACAGCCCGCAGCCATATCCTTCACCTTTCATACGTAAATTGAAAAGGTAAGTCAAAATAGTTGTGATAATTGTTCTGATCAAATTAAAGGTACTTTTCCCATTATATTAAATGAAGAGTTCCGGTATATACCTGAGTTAATAAAATGGCTGTGTTAAAGTCTTTAGGTTTTTTTTTTACAGTTTATAACAGTTGTTTCGTTTTAGATTCTCAAGCCTAAAAGAAAACTCAGAAATCATAATTGTTGTTCTAGAATTAGAAACAATGCTTCTAATACAGAAGGTAACATTACTCACGTCTGAACTTGAGTTAGGTACGTGTATTTAAGCCGGATTGTAAATTAATGCAAATCCTACACCTGTGTTTTACCCACAAGGTTTATTAGTAATTATTACCCCTATGGGTCGAAGGAATTACGTTATAATTAATAATGAATTTAATTTATATCAGGCAACACGTGCTGGCCACTGAAAAAGTTTTTCAATTAAAAAGTTTTTATTGTCTGGTTTTTATTAAATTTTATGTTTTAACAATGAGTGAAAATATGTCATAAGGTACCTCCCTACGTTCAAAATTTACTTTACCCGTCCAGTATTGTAAGTTTGGATATATCGTAAAAAGGCCTATGTCCAGTTCTGCTTGAAAATGCTGTTGATGTTATTTGTTGAAGTAGCTACTGTAAATTGCTTAAATTGATTGTAGGACAGAGGGCTTACTCCGGAAATTGTTTTCAAATTTGATTTGGATTTCGATTCAAAATGACGTTTTTGTGAAACTAATTTCAAAACTTACTACCGTACTAATTCAAATCTCGAAACAAGCTCTAGTTTCTATCAAGCGTTATCAGTTGGTAACTTAAGCACATCCGAAGATTTCGGTATTTGAAGGTTTAAAAAAATTAAATATATTATTACAAAAATAAGACAAACTAACCAAGAAAAAGCATTCTCGTCGCATGCGATTACGAGCACCTTCTAACAGTGAACTGCTGAAATAATTCGTTCTGATAATTTCAATTTAAACCATCGTTCGGTTGTGAATAAATGTGTAAGTAAATATTAGAATAAAATTTGATTTATTCAGAATCGATTCTTTCGGGAGTTAACCGGCAGTATAATAATAGTTTATTGATTTTCAAGTAAAATTAAAATCGTTAAAATTTTAATAACATGTAAAATGGCCGCTCAGTATATAATATACACATGGGTAAACTGATTAGGAGAAAAAGGGATCAAATTAAGCTCTCTTATTTATGCAACGACTGATTGCCAGCTGATCTGTTTTTTCATTTTCTATGTGTACATGTTTCTTGTTGTCTATGGTTATTTAATATTTATACATAAAAAGAAAGAATCATGCCCACTTTCCATACATTGAATGACCTGTCACTTTATTCATTTATCAGATCGCGTCTACCTACAGCTACTGTTGTATAAAAACAATTATTGTTTATAATAACATAATAACTTATCATCTTTTCATTTAGTGGCCAGGGAAAAATGTTATTAAGTAAATAAAAGT
Source organism: Parnassius apollo (assembly GCA_907164705.1). NCBI lineage: Eukaryota > Metazoa > Arthropoda > Insecta > Lepidoptera > Papilionidae > Parnassius > Parnassius apollo. The sequence continues at coordinate 3,227,263 of CAJQZP010001686.1, forward strand.
TTGAAGTTATAACAGCTGTCAGATAAGGTCTGTACACTTATTTTTCTTTTCACACCATAGTACAAAACCGTTAAAAATGGTATCCTAATCATAAATTAATTAATTATAAAAAAAGAAATTGGTTATTTTGAACATTCATAAACCACATGATGAATAAGCAAGTTTTTGTAGTCTGAAACGGAACATGTAAAACACGTTTTTAATATATTTTGGCATGGCTTCTGAGTCTTTGAGCCATTGTAAAACACGTTCCGTCTCCAAAAGTCTATTGGGAATGATAAACAAAGTAACATTACTTTTTTCCTGGCTTTATTTGAAAATTCAATTATGCGATACGAAATAAGAAAAAATATGCAATTTTATAAGATGTTTTCAATCACTAGACGCGATAGAAAATTTTCAGGTCAAGACTGGACGTGATTCTTTATGTTATAAAAATTAAATTTTATTATGATTTCAAAAATCTATAGTCCATTTGTCACTATTCAAATTATTATATTGTTAGGAAATTTCATTTAATTTTTAAGTGCATCTGTAATTTACTTTTAGTGCGCATTTCCAACACGTTGAAAGTGTAGATGGTGCCTTCACTCTATATCTTGCCTTTGAAGCTAGTGGTATCTAACATAGGCAGGCTTGCAGTTACAAACTGACTGAGTTTAAATTAATAACCCCCGAAATAGGTGAGACATTCTTGATCTGCGTTTTCTATATAAAGTAAAACACAAACAAAGTAAAGTGCAGTGACCTTCTTGATCGTCTTTAGGAATCCTCTTGTTTTATATCCCTTTCACGAAAAGTAAAACAGAAACAAAGTAAAGTGCAGTGACATTCTTGATCGTTAGCTGTTACGGGTAAATATCCTCGTTGTCTCATATCGAAATCATTTTATATCCCTTTCACGAAAACTCATTTCGAGAAACATGCTCTTACCACAGAATATATATTAGCCACAAGAGCTCTTACTGAGCGTATACCTAGCAATTATAACTAATTGTCTAAAATAATACCCGACAATCTAAGAAACCTATATTTATCGAATTCCTCATAATTTTACCTTATTGTACCTAATTTAATTTTACCTTATTATATTTTACAAAATATAATTTATTTGAAAAGCGCATTATATTAAAGTTAGATTGAAATAAAATATCTATTAGTATTATCATTGTTCTCCCCTAATAATTAATTTAGTTTTTTTTTAAATTGATTTTTTCTTATTTATGTATTGTGTGTTTTCGTGATAATGTTATATATGTGTATTGTAAGTGTTCTTATTAAATGAATCTAAGAATTGATCGTGCTTGTAGAATTTTTCAATCTTTATAATTTTGGCATATTGTATATTAAAAAATTCCTAAAAATATTTGAGAGTTGAGAAGTATAATATGGTATTTTATTTTTATTTGGATTGGATTCGATTTCGTAAACAATTCTTTGACGATAGAATTTTCAGGTCAAGAGATTTTACAAGATTTCAAAAAGTTATTAAGGAACGCTTTTGAATTAAAATAAAAAGCTAAAACAATGCAATTCTGGTAATTTTACTTTGTTTTATTATTGTTGAATTAAGACTTTATTGTTTTATTATATAAGCACTTCCAGACATAAATTTAATGCAAATCATTAACAATATGAAATAAATATTTTTAAATTGGAAAATTTTAAAAGAAATTTTTATTGACACTATACTATGGATATGGATTTAAAATATAATTTGAAGAAATTTTATCTTAGAAAATTATCCCTTACCAACATTTGAATTTTTTACCAATGTGATTTCGTAAGCTTTGCGTTTTGCTAATTTTAAGATGGAAGGAACACTTTAAGAATTTTTTCTCGTCTCCGTTCTGAATTCCATATTATGCATATCTTTGTATATATTCCTTTAATTGACGTTTACTTATCTCAAAAAATAAAACGGTGTGATTAAATTTCCTACAAATTCAATAAATCTTATTAATTTCCTGCGTTCCATTCCCGGGTCGGCTCAAAATCAGTTTTTGGATTTTCAGTAGCAACTGGCAGTCGGAAAGTAGGCTTGGTCTTCCACCTGAGATCTCTTCAGTCGTGCTGGTTGCCGATCCATCTGAGGCTTTATTTTATTTATTTATTTAATATTAGGGACAACAACACCGTAACAAAATAAATAATGTATACAAACTACTTACATGAGGTTATTAATATAGGCAATTATAGTTATCCACAACTTAAATTGCGAGAGAACCTAGGATACCGAATTAAAGTGAACTTTCATCCAGTTCAATTCAGTGAACCCTTAACTATTTTACGCTTATACGGCTTTTGTTTTGGTAAACGGGTCAAGATTGTGAAAATCCCTGTTGTAAGTTCGCGTAGTTCGCGACATTACTGAATCGCTTCCACACACGGGTGGATGGTATGGATCGTGGAATAAGGGTGTGTGCCGAGTGCTTCGGGTGGGTACGCAAAGTGCCGGGGGCTCTAATCGGCCATTTCTTAAATCAAACAATTATGTCATATCTAGCATTTTTGGACGATTCTCAAGTGTTAGGAGGTTATATATCTTACAGCTGTTTCGATAATTTTTTACAGATTTACAAAATTTATAATTTAAATGATTCAAGAAAATGTATGTAGGTTGTCGTAAAGCGACAATTAAAAACAAAAGAACCTAACCTAACAACAACGAAACAACAAAAAAACGAATAATTTATTTAAAATTTTAAAAGATATTTACAGTTTTTTATATAAAAAAATATGAAGATGATGATGGGTGACGTGAATCACAATTATTTAAAAAAAATAAGAAAGATAAGTGAGTACTGAAACGGAGCCCGAAGAGCAAGGTGGAACACCGCGCTTGACAGTGGTGCTCACCGCTCACGGAGTATGCACAGGCTATGCCTGTGGTAGGTGCGCAGCGCCCGGACTAGGCACACACAGCGCCCGGAGTAGGCACACGCAGCGTCTGGAGTAGGTACACGCAGCGTCTGGAGCAGGAACACGCAGCGCTTGAAGTAGGCAAACACAGCGCCCGGAGTAGGCACACACAGCGCCCGGAGTAGGCACACGCAGCGCCCGGAGTAAGCACACGCAGTGTACGAAGCAAGCACGCACAGCGGCTAAAGATAGCGCGGGCACTACTTAGGTGGAGGCGTAGGCGTGGCTAGACGACGACTTCAGATGAAGGAAGAGGCTTGCAGACGCCCCGGGATAAGGCCTTTAGGAGATGCTTCTAGTATGAAAGCTAAAGCGAGACTGCCTTTATTGGCCGATTGTTCGGCTTTTATACTTTTTTTAGAGAGCTCCACGCTCGACGACGGATCTGAGATAAGAACGGGAAATTATTTAAATTATAAGCAAATTTTTGTAAATGGCCAAGAAGAAAAGAGTATTTTTGTGGAAGTTTTGAAGTAAAAACATCAGACCGGTAACGAATTTGAATAAAAATTGCCATGACAACCAGATAAACAACGATGTCAAAACATGTCAAATTTTGGTTTCAGGCTCGTAATAGAGAAACGGCAAGATTTAAATGAAAAATGAGATATTATTGATATAGGAAAAAAGGTAGCGCAACAGCGAGAAATGCAGAGTTACGGAGAACTTTTTTTTTATAAATAGGTGACAATCCACCTGATGGTAAGTTTGCTGCGGCCCATAGAATCTACATCTATCCTCCATTAAAAATCAAATGCAGATGTCCCAAAAATCCTTCTCTACACTCACCTTACGAAAATTTCTGAGGCCCTACTACTATATAACTGCATCATGGCTCTACATAAAAACTAAATAAAAGATCGAAAAAGGTAGACTTCATTGACACCGACTTAAAAAGTGCTGATAGCGTGAAAATACGAAGTGAAAATGATTTGTTATTGTGTTCTTATGGTTTAAAAAACGTTACAGGATCCTATGGAAATAAAGGTGATGCAAAATATCCAGTTTTGAGGTGAATGCAGAAAATCAAAAACATAATGGAAAAATAAATTTAAAATAGTGTAAAATGATATGTAAGTAGCATAACACTACAAGGTATGTATCTAGAGTAATTCCATACGTACATAGTATGCGACTGCCTCGTTGGTCTAGTGGTTTTAGTAGTGCGACTGCTGATCATGAGGTCCTGGGATCGAATCCCGGGCCGGTCCAAAAAATCAACTATTGAGTTTTTCTGTCAAGAATTTCTCAATAGGTACCTGGAGTCAGGAAGTTGGCGGTATCTACAACTTCCTGACTTCGGGCAGCTACCCCCATGCTTCGGAAAGCACGTAAAGCCGTTGGTACTGCGCCTAATCTCTTTCCCGGTCGTGTCGGTTTACCGTCCCATCGGATTACGAGAGTGAGGGAATAGAGAGTGCACTTGTGCTTACGCATATACTTGGGCACTATAATCCTGTACTGCGCCGATGGCTTACCTCCGTTGAGGCAGGCCGCCGGGGCCGAAGGTCGGTCTGGAGGACATTATTATTATTACATAGTATGCGTTTTAATCGTTTTATTTGCCAACTATTTTTAGGGAAAATATAGTTTGACACGAATATACATGTAAAAATAAATTATAGTATTTTTTATAAAAATGTAGTATCGTACGAATTTAGATATAGTGTTATTATAATATGTACATTGTACATATAAATATAATTATACTTTTAAAAATATTTCATGAGACTTAAAACATAGTATTTTTGCGTACCATCGTAAAAGTTTAAAGTACATTAAATGAAAATATACTACATTACTATATCATATAGTACGGTTAGCAGCTACAAAAATATTTAGAGATTGTAATCACGTTAAGTGCATTAACGTGTGTAATAAGTTCTTGTGTCAATAAAGATCTTAAACCACAAATCTAGTCCCATCAGATTATGAGAGTTAAGGTTAGGAAATATTATAACTTCTATATAGATAAGACTGAGCAAGTACAAAAGCATTTTCTACGTTTTCTGCAATTTAAGACGCATTTTTACACAGATAACTACATACATTTCGCGGTGTAAAAAATTTCATATTTTGCCTTTGTACGAACGTATGGAACTGTTGTTGTACGAATGGTAATGCTGACTGTCCGGAGCTCGCTCGTGTCGTCTTCTGCGTGGGCTTTCTGCCCAGCACGTTTCGGGCCTCGGGGTACACCAATTTACCTGGGCATTCTTCGCCAGGCCTTCGGGCACGCCTCCGCCAACTGCTTCAGGCCAGTGAGGTGTGTGCGCTGTGCCGGGGAGCATATTGCGAGCCTCTGCCCCCGGGGTAAAGAGGAAGTACCTAAGTGTACCAACTGTAGCAAAAATCACACGGCAAATGACCACCACTGCCCAGTCCTGAGGAGGACTGCTAGGAGGCAGGGGATAACTTTGCTGGGGCTATTCCCGGAGGACCCAAAAAAGATCCCCCAGAGTCGCCCAAAAAGCTGTGACCATCCAAAAAGACGGGTGGGCTACCATCACAGGGAAGGGCAGGCAACAGCCCCCCCCCCACCCGTAACACCTAAGGAAACGGTGGAACCCACAGTGACAAGGGCAACCACCGGGGCGACTCTACAGCCCCCTGCCAACCCCGCCACAGAACGGCAACCCTCCAAAAAGAGGCGGCGGGAGAGGAGCAGGAAGAAGTCGCATCCTCCTCAGGCTGTTACCTCTACCCCCGACACCAAATGGACCAGTAGCCTCACAGGCGCAGATTACTCGGGAGATTACCAAAAGCGTAGGTAGAGTGCCAGAAAGGGCTCTACCTAAACATAGCATCTACAGGTAGAGCGCACTCTACCCAGAAGCCAAGAGTGCAGGACCAGGACACCTGAGACAATTGCTAACGCCTTCTTATAGGAGACCACCTACTGCCGGCCTCGAAACAGCAGATGCAATCCAACGTTTGGTTGGTATTGCCATCGAGGTCGGCACACAAGTCCTGGCCGATATCAGAGCCGGGACAGATCCAGTGACGGCGATAATGAAGGCGCTGGCAAACCTACTAACCCGGCATTACGGAGGAGAGTAATCTGCGCCTCCTCTATTGGAACCCAGACGGAATACAGCAGAAGCTGCATGAACTCCGCACAGTCGCCCAGCAACAGGACTTGCACATCATAGTGCTGGGAGAGACGAAGTTAAACCCAAAGACGCATATTAAGCTGCCGAATTACCATCTGTACAGAAGGGACGAGGTCACTTCTCAAGGGGCCGCCTACAGAGGGACGGCGGTTCTAGTGAGGAGGGACATCGTCCACCAAGAGCTGGAATTACCATCATACCAGACTATGCGCTCTATCGGCATAAGAATGGAGGCGGCGGGCGAGGAACTAAGGATCTACGCAGCATACCGCCCGCCAGGGACTCCATTCTGCTCCTCAGACATTCGGACGGTGATGGAAGGCGAAACACCCACCATCATCGCCGGGGACCTAAACGCCAAACACCCGGCGTGGGGTACAGAGTGATCACCCCGCCAGGTCTTGAACTTTATGAAGACGTTTACCTCCCGTTTGCCCGCTGACCAACAGCGCGGGTGAACGCTGCTACGATGCCAAGGGCAGAGCGGATATCCTAGTCGAGCACTTTGAGGCGCAATTTATGCCGAACCCAGCAAGTGCGGAGTTCATGGAGCTTCACGCCTGTAAGGTAAGTCGCGTACGGGAGTTCCTGTCGTCGCCCGCGCCGCCTCTTGCAGTAGAGTGGTTCATCTCCCCCACTGAACTGCGGAGGACAGTAACCCGCCTGCAACCGAGGAAGGCGCCGGGGCACGATGGGATTACTAACGCTGCACTCCCACAGCTGCCCAATAGAGTCCTAGTAGAGCTTGGTCGATTCTATAATGGGATATTGCGGACATCCCACTTCCCGAAGGACTGGAAGAAAGGCAAAGTCATCGTCTTGCCGAAACCCGGGAAGGACAGGTGTAGAGCTGCCAGCTACAGGCCGATCACGCTATTACCGCACATAGCTAAACTGCTAAAAAGATTGCTGCTAAGACGTCTCCGTCCATGCATCCAACTTCGGGCGGAGCAGCACGGATTCAGGAGGGGTCACTCTACAGTCACACAGTTGACTAGAGTGCTGCACCTGCTTGCGGTAGAGTACAATCGTGGCCGCATATCGTTGGGCATCTTTCTCGACATCGACAAGGCGTTCGACAGGGTGTGGCACTCGGGATTGCTTTACTGAATGAACAGACCAGTGCCCTCTTGCTATGTTGCGGCTAGTGGCGTCTTTCCTGGAAGACAGGAAGTTCTACGTCTGCGTAGAGGATGCCGAGTCCGTAACCAGATCCATCAGAGCCGGCGTTCCACAGGGCAGCTCTCTGTCTCCAGTCCTGTACGCGGCTTATACTAACGACATCCCAACACTGGCAGGCAGGCTGCAAGAGTGGGAGGACGACATTGAGCTGGCGCTATACGAAGACGATAGATAGATAGTTGTTACTGGGAATTTCTGGGCAGAAATACCCAATAACGTATTTTATTGGCCCGACCCGGTGTAAACCTGGGACATGGGGATTACCAGTCGCGCTAACCATTAGACTACGAGGCAGTCAAAGTTTAGCGTGTTGGGAGTAGATTGGGATTAGTAGAGAAGGTTATAGTGGATACAAAAGAGCAAGAGAGCATGATATTCTTCAAACTAGGTAAGACACACAATTATTATTATTTACGCGGAACATAATTTTATACGTGGTAGAGCCACGCTGCAGCTGTATTATGGTTGCAGCACGAATGGGTCGACTCGACCGGGGAAGGACCACGCTCTCACAGAATACCAGCGTAAAATAGCAGCTTAATACTGCTGTGTTTCGTATGGTAAGTGTAGAGATCCGGAGACCCTTTTTACTGGAAACGAGGCATTTCATCTTAGTCCTCAGGGGTGACAACGCATCTGCGTTTTGATTCTTAATCGAGGATAAATGAAGGTGTCTATGGGTCACAGCATCCACTTACCATCAAGTGAACTGTGTGCTCTTTTGTCACCCTTATTCTACTAAAAACCTTTTTTGACATCTTCAACATTCTACTTTATTGAACGAACGTCTCTTGATACGACTAAATGTATTTTTCTTAGTAATAACAACTCGAATACTTGAAACTAACTTTTATAGGCAATTACATTTGTAACTAAAGGAAAAGTTTAAATCTTTTAATCAATTTCTCATATAAACTTCTCACATAAAGAAGGAAGTCATAACTCGGTTATTCCTTAACGCAATCAGACCTAACTTTGGGCAGGGCCATCTCATATTTATGACCCTTGACCCATGTCCATATATCAAAGCGAGCAGTCGTCATTAAGAGCTGACCGTTTCGACCGGCTAAATTAAGATTACATTTGAAATGGTTCACATTTGAATAATTTTGAACTTTATGAAGAGGTGATAGGGCTGAGTGACATTATCATTCGAAATCGCGGATTTCATTCGTGTAAGTCCTGTCGTAATTTATTTGATAGGTTGCTTCGAGGCATAGACGAAAGCGGTTTTGTGTTTATGTTAATATGGTCACTTTTTTTTAACTCTAAAACATAGATAGCTTTGTGATACGATAGCTTTTCATCGGTCAATCAAATAATAAAGGGTCAAAAGGGCGCTGCTTTACCGACGTCATTTTGTCATATAATATATTAGTCGATTTTAGTATGGTGTAGTGTAGTAAGTTTTCTTTTTAAGTTGATTTGTCCAAGTATTCATAATTATTGCCAAGGCTTGTTTGATAATTTTTTCTTAACATATTAGTTATAGTATACGACGTTGTGTTTTTGCCTCTGTCCTCCTCCTTGTTTTCGTGGTATGGGACGGCAAAGATTAAGGTGACCATATTACCTTAAGACGACACATCGAAAAGGCTATCGCCGTACTGATCCAAGTGAATACATAATTTCTATAAAAACTTGAAAAAAACGCCGTCATAAGGTCTAAAATTGCGTAGCGCCCGCGACGATTAAAAGCGCTTAGAAATTCTCAGAAACTTTAAAATATTTTTTTTAAAAATTATTGAGTAATCAAAATAATGAGCAAGTAAATTATGAATATTGATGTTATGAATATATTTGAGTGATTTCCAAGCATACAGATTAAGTAATTTGGTTGTAATTTCAACTATAGTGATTTTTAGAGATGTTTTAGCAAATAATTATGATCGAGTCAAAATTATACAATCGTGTTTTTGAACAATCGAATTCAAGATAAAGACATGAATTTACCTATATCAAAATTTCACTTTCCTTAGTAGTGTACCATAGTCTTTATACTATTCGATGAAAGGAGGTGCATTTTTTCACGGTGTCGCCTTAAGGACGCGTTTGCAAATCAACCAAAATTAGGGTGTTTTTCGGTAGATTTTGTGACAAAACTAAACCAAATCAAATATAAGTAAAAACTACCATGTATAGATTGGTTCTTCATCTGCAAATGTCTGTAACTCTTTTGTTGAAAATAGTAGTTTTTTATATTGTAAAAACGAACTTTCGTTGCCATTTTCTACAAAATTAACGATACCGGCTTGTGTTTCGGTAAATGTTTTGGTCTATTATCAACATATTTAAAAAATTTAAAAAATACTATAAGATGACAGACATATTCAATTAAAAAACCCTGGGTTTATTTTTTAACAAAATGTCACTAATAGTCGTAAAAAAAATAAAAACTGATGCACATTTTTTCGCATATTTTGGTAATATGGATGAATCATAATGTATTGCAATAAGGGCTATTTTATTGTTGGTGCCTGCTTTGATTTATTGTACAAAGATTTCGATGAAACCACAGTCCGCGCTCGGCCGCCGTCGTGAGTGGACACTGTATCGCCTGTTTGCAGCGGCTCATTCTGAAAAGATCGCTGTACATACACAAAATATTAGAAAAAAACAAATTGGAAACATAGGTACTTGACAAGTGATAAAATTATTATTTTTATACTCACAGTTTTTATTTAGCTAAAAATAAGTAGGATATATAAACTTACCTACTACTGCAACTCGTGGACGAGCGGAACTAGGTGTGCCGAGTTTGGGCTCGTTTTGTTGGTTATGATGAGACCTTACCTCTGGACTTGATGGCATGACCTGAAGGTGTACTTTCGTGACCGCTATTTGAACTTCTTGCAGAGTAAAACTAGGGGTGACGAATTTGGGCTCCGTTTTGTTAGTTATGACGAGTCTATACCTCTGGACTTGATGGAGTGACCTGAAGGTCTAAATCGGCGATTGCAACTGGAACTCCTAGACTGGTAGAACTAGGTGGGCCGAGTTTGGGTTCGTTTTGTTGGTTAAGATGAGACCTTACCTCCGGACTTGATAGAGTGACCTGAAGGGGTAATTCAGTAACTACTGCTGGAATTTCTGAACGAGTAGAACTAGGTGTGCCGAATTTGGGCTTCGTTTTGTTAGTTATGACGAGTCCATACCTCCGGACTTGATGGAGTGACCTGAAGGTGTAGTTCAGTGATTACAAGTGGAACTCCTAGACTTGTAGAACTAGGTGTGCCGAGTTTGGGTTCGTTTTGTTAGTTACGATGAGACCTTACCACCGGACTTGATAGAGTGACCTGAAGGGGTAATTCAGTAACTACTGCTGGAATTTCTGAACGAGTAGAACTAGGTGTGCCGAATTTGGGCTTCGTTTTGTTAGTTATGACGAGTCCATACCTCCGGACTTGATGGAGTGACCTGAAGGTGTAGTTCAGTGATTACAAGTGGAACTCCTAGACTTGTAGAACTAGGTGTGCCGAGTTTGGGTTCGTTTTGTTAGTTACGATGAGACCTTACCACCGGACTTGATAGAGTGACCTGAAGGGGTAATTCAGTAACTACTGCTGGAATTTCTGAACGAGTAGAACTAGGTGTGCCGAATTTGGGCTTCGTTTTGTTAGTTATGACGAGTCCATACCTCCGGACTTGATGGAGTGACCTGAAGGTGTAGTTCAGTGATTACAAGTGGAACTCCTAGACTTGTAGAACTAGGTGTGCCGAGTTTGGGTTCGTTTTGTTAGTTACGATGAGACCTTACCACCGGACTTGATTGAGTGACCTGAAGGTGTAATCAGGTGGTTACAAATGGAATTCCTAGACTAGTAGAACTAGGTGTGACGAGTTTGGTTTCGTTTTGTTAGTTACGATAAGACCTTACCACCGGACTTGATGGAGTGAAATTCGGCACACCTAGTTCTACTGGTTCAGAAATTCCAGCAGTAGTTACTGAATTACCCCCTTCAGGTCACTCCATCAAGTCTGGTGGTAAGGTCTCATCGTAACTAACAAAACGAACCCAAACTCGGCACACCTAGTCCTACAAGTCTAGAAGTTCCACTTGTAATCACCGAACTATACCTTCAGGTCACTCCATCATGTCCGGTGGTAAGGTCTCATCATAACCTACAAAACGAACCCAAACTCGGCACACCTAGTTCCACCAGTCTAGGAGTTCCAGTTGCAATCACCGATTTACACCTTCAGGTCACTCCATCAAGTCCGGAGGTATGGACTCGTCATAACTAACAAAACGGAGCCCAAATTCGGCACACCTAGTTCTACTCGTTCAGAAATTCCAGCAGTAGTTACTGAATTACCCCTTCAGGTCACTCCATCAAGTCTGGTGGTAAGGTCTCATCATAACTAACAAAACGAACCCAAACTCGGCACACCTAGTTCTACTAGTCTAGGATTTCCACTTGTAATCACCGAATTACACCTTCAGGTCACTCCATCAAGTCCGGTGGTAAGGTCTCATCATAACCAACAAAACGAACCCAAACTCGGCACACCTAGTTCCACTAGTCTAGGAGTTCCTATTGTTGTAATCACCAAATTACACCTTCAGGTCACTCCATCAAGTCCGCAGGTAGGTAAGGTCTTATTATAACTGACAAAACCAGTTCAAAGTCCAGAGCTAACATCTCACTACCAGTAGAGGGCTTCCAGTGCCAAGCAGTCTTTGGAGCAGGTATTCATATTTCGTATCGAAGTATATTTCTGAGGTAGGTATAAGAAATGAAAAACAAATTCAATCTCTCAAATTATCAAAATAATTTCATTTGACTACGATTCCCACAGCCAACCGTGCGTACACTAGTGTGTGTGTGACTTTTGTCAATGTAGTAGTGCGATTCTATACCTATCCATTTTGTAAACGCGTCCTTAACGTATCTTAGTGTGAACGTGGAAGATCCGTTAAGACTTAGAGAATTTGATATTCAGATAATTAGGGCCTTACATCAACCGTAGTTTTAACAACAATAAAAGCGCATGGTTAATGACAATGCCCTTTTTGAATTAATGCATTTTGACACCTCTTGTCATACATATAACAAAATTTGATTAATCAGTATAATGTTATTTTATTAATTACGAGCTTGGATCCAGGGCATTGGTGCCACAGAAGAAATAATTGTGGAAATTTGGAAGAGTTATATTGTTTAAGTTTCCCTGTGCGCGATGTAGACACAATAGTTAAAAATTCGAAATGTTCGGACAGCGAAAGGGTTAGTTAGGCATGATAATAAATTCATTGAAATTGAATGATGTACAACTTTCAAATAAATTTGTCGGTACGATACGAGCGCCATCTACTGTATGTTATTTGTACTATGCCTATAAATTACGCACAAGTGAAAGCATTTGTTTTAACACAAGTTTTACCGCAATCTAATGAAATGTACAGCAGCGCATAAAATAAGAACAAATAAATATTAATTTGTTACTAGATGAGTACCTAGGAGTCATTAGTTACTAGGTAGGTTTAACTAATAATCAATAAAATAACTTGGCAATGATAAATTGCACTTGAAAATATAGGACTCCTTTTTACCGACTTCAAAAAGGAGGAGGTACCTCGTAACTTTACTCTGGGTAAACCAATTTTGATGGTTTTTTTTACTGAAAGCTGGTGCCTCTCGTGTCCCATATAAATTTTATCAAGATTTGACCAGTAGTTTTTGAGTGATCTCTTGTAATGCGTATCTAATTGACTTTGACTGTATTGGTGATGTTCTGATTTTAATTATATTGATGTCGGTTGTACAAAATTTTTAATTTTACCCTTTGTCTGTCTAGGACTCTATCTGGGTAGACACCACCCTCTTATCTGATGCCAAATATCAGTGCTTGCTCTGCTGTGTACCGGTCTGAAGTCTGAAAGGTATTGAGAGCCAGTATTACCACAGGCTGAAAGACGTTCCATCTTCACCCTCACAGGTGACAACGCACCTGTGCCTTCTTTGTTTAAAGTTGGGTTGGGTTCTTTGTTTAAACCAGGTTAACTATAAGTTCGTTTGTCATTCAGTATTTAAAAGTTATTTACACAGATTATAAACTGTTTAAATAACTCGCGCGGAACAAATATATAGCCTACAAATAATTCTTCTGGGTCTGTATGTATATCCTTGTGCAATTAATGTTTGTAAACTGCCTCCACGATACATCAGAAAATTCTAGTGTCGGGGTATGGGCTCACATTTAAAATAAAACATTCAACTGTGTTTACCGGCGTTACGTAAGGTCAACTTGGAGGAATAGGCATGGCTTAATATTTTCTTTTACACTTCATAACGGAAACGTAGTAAAATAATTATTGAATCAACACATACGTTTATGTTCCAAACGCAAAAAAAATGTAGCATAATTGCTTCCTTCTACACCTTAATACCCATCTATGGGAGTCAAAATGCAAACATAATGTACACCGAATACATATGTATACATCATTAAGTTGGTCACCCGAGTCGGTAGCTGTATAAATGCGGTATCAAACTGTTTTATTGCGGGCGACGCATGATTTAATGAAATCTTTAATATTGAAGATAAGACCCGGGACGGCGCTCGTAAATTGCCCTGGGCAATATATACCCAGCCTCCTCCGACTCTAATGCCTTCGGCTTGAAATAATACGAGCCTCGACTTTCTTCATTTCTGAAGGAGAGCCACGGCGTTTTTGTGATATAAAATTTTAATTTTGCCACTACGCATTGCGGTTGATATCGTGTCGTAACTTTCATGGCGTTGATAATGTCTAATAATCTCATATAATTCTGTCGTTAAACGCGTAATGAGGTTTTCATCGTGAAAAGAATTTTGTGGGTCGGCAATCTCTCAGCCGCGCCACGCCGTTGGGTGAAGACGTTGTAGCGACATAAAAAACAGGTATTCGGTCATTAATTTCTGTATTAATCCCTTATGATGTTCATTTTTGGTGCAGATAAACTAAATTAAGTTTAAGATGATATAGATATAATAATATAATAGTAATAGTAATATATTGTTGTAGTTGACTGCCTCGTTGGTCTAGTGGTTGTAGAAGTGCGACTGCTGATCACGAGGTCCTGGGTTCGAATCCCGGGTTGGGCCAAAAAATCGATTATTGAGTTTTTCTGTCAAGAAATTCTCAGTAGCTGCCCGGAGTCAGGAAGTTGGTGGAAAGCACGTAAAGCCGTTGGTACTGCGCCTGAACTCTCTCCGGTCGTGTCAGTATACCGTCACATCGGATTATGAGAGTGAAGGAATAGAGAGTGGGACCTGTGCTTGCGCATACACTTGGGCACTATAATCCTGTCCTGCGCCGATGGCTTGCCTTCGTTGAAGCAGGCCGCCGTGGCTGAAATTCGGTCTGAAGGACATTATTATTATTTAATATAATAGTAACTTTTATATTCCACTCCATATCGTGATGTTCGGACTTTCATGCGGGGTATGTTTTTATAGCTTTCTTTATAGTGTTACGATTTAGAGCAGTACAATTTGGAAGGTGGAAATTTTATTTTATTTTGAGTTATGAATGCGCAGTTTTATACTTTATTTATACTCGCGAATGCGATTGTTGAAATTAATATATATCCTATACCTTTAAACGAGCAATTCTTGTAAAAATAAAAAAAAAAAAAAAAAAAAAAAAAAAAGAAGCGAGTTTCGGGGTCAATAAATCGATCTAGCTAGGATTTATTTTTAGAAAATGTCTTTATGTCCGTGTTTTTAGGTAATGAAAAACTGCTACAATATCGTTAGAATAAGAAGGTAAATTTTGACAGTTTATTAAAGATTACAAATAGCTTAATTAGTATAATGGGCGGTCACAGAATTGTAATATGTTGGATCCATGGTTCGAGCCCAGACCGACCGACCGACTTTTTTTAAATTTTTTCAAGTTCCTTTCTTTTTTGAGAAAATCTATTTTTTCGAGCCCTTTTTTTAGTATTTTTTAAAACACGAAAATTTAAATTAAACTAATTGCACTCATGATTTTTTATTCAAATAACCAGTTCAGTTTTTTCTATTATGTCACCACGATGAAAAAATATTATTCGTATTTCATCAGTATGTAATTTGTATCTAAATATAATTTCCAAAACACACGAATTAAAAAAAAAAACCGAGCGAAAAATACCGAGCAAAGCTCGGTCAACCGGGTACTGTATATATAAGGTACGTGAGTGTAATATGGTCTGCGCCCTCCTTTCTGCCAAGGAGGGTCGCGTTCGTATACGGCTTAGAGATCTCTAGACAGATCGTTAAGCCAATTCCTAAAAGGCGGTGTTTAGTGGGTAAAAGTCTCCACATAACCACGTAGCCGGCTGCGTGGTATGCTATGAGCATTCACCGCCTCCCTCCCCCGCTTTCCGGAGGGTTGCCCATATTTGCTTCGGGCGCAAAAAAAAAAGTAATATGGTCATCTTAAGCTATGCCGCCCTATAAAACCAAAACTAGGAGAAGGACAGAGACACTAACATATTAAGAAAAAAAAATAGCAAACGAGCTTTGGCAATAATTAAGAACACTTAGAAAAATCTAGTTAAAAAAACTAACTACACTACATCATACTAAACGACTTACTATAATGTTAACTTTCAAAATGACGTCGATAAAGCATCGCCCTTTTGACCTTTTAATATTTGATTGACCAATGAAGAGCTATCGTATCACAAAGTCATCTATGCAAAAGAGGCTGTAGTTTTTGAGTTAAAAGAAAGTGGCCATATTAACCAGATGACCATATTAACCTCACTTACTGTATATATGCTTATCACGCCTGTCACCCACGGGTGTAAGCAGATACTACGGATTTCCATTAAGCACGATCCTGACATACTTCTTTCACTTATTTCACATCCATATTATCTACATACACATTTTGTTCATAGAATAAGGGTACCGAACGAGCACACATTGCGCCTGATGGTAAATGGATGCAGTGGCTCATAGAACACTCCGTCTATCCTCGATTAAAAATCCAAATGCAGATGCGTTGTTATCCTGTGGACTAAGATGGAATGCCTCGTTTCCAGTAAAAAGAAACGCAACAGCATTGAGTTGCTATTTTATGCTAGTAATATTTTTATTAATAGTGAGATCGTGGTTTTTAACTTTTTAAACAGATGTAACGATCTATTCCAAAATCTAACCAGCTTTTAAATATGGATAACGACGTCGATCCGCTTCAAAATCGTTTAATGCGTTGAAGAGAAATCGATGACGAAAAATTTCAACAGAAGTAGGACGGATTTTCGACTAGTTAAAAGAGTCTGGCAAAAACTTTATTTTCTCGACATCCATATACGTCAGATTTCTGAAACATGGCGCAAATCGTTAACGGTTACACGTAATTTAGCTATAAGAAGCTTTTACTTTTCAAAACTCAACAGTTTCTGCTTAAAACGTGTGCGAAGACAAGGCATAATTTTTTATATGCATGATGAAGAATTGGCCATCATGGAGAAGACCGGACGTCGATAAAAATTGCAAATAAAAGTGATAGGGAAAGACCGGACAGACGAAAAAATTCAAAAATTACCTTGTTTTATAAAATAATGCGCAGCACACGCCCTACTTTTCGGAGCGACTGGCTGAAACTTGGGGTCGGTGCAGAATAAAATGGAGTCTTGTACCATATTGCTAGCTTTCAAAAATATAGCATAATTCACCGGAAATTTGAATTTTACGGTCTTACCCCATCACCGATCTTACCCCAATGCACTATATTTTTGTTACATAACTTTTGAATTTATAGTCTAATCGTTTTTATAGTAGATTTGATTTTTTAAATTATAGATATTATAGATTTATTTTATAAAATACCTCGTCGATTGCCACTTATTACAACAAAATCGGTTGATGCGTTCGAAAGTTATCGTTGTCAAAAAAATTCTTTAAGGTAAAAAGTTAACTAGTAGTTCGTAAAAATATCTCGAGCTATATATATATATATATATATATATATATATATATATATATATATATATATATATATATATATATATATATTAGATAGATGTGTCGCAATCTCCAGAAAGCTGTCAAGTCGAGTTGGGTCGGGTGATTGACCGCTTAGTCGGAGTTGGACTTACCTGGTCGGAAATTCGTTCTTGTTGATTAAAATATTCGTCAACATCTTAACCCTTTCACAGCGAATCACGAGTACCGCTCGGCATTCGTATCAAGCGGTGCCTTAAAATGCTCCGCTGTGAAAGTGTTAAATGTGATGTACATATCACTCACCAGCATTAGTGAGACATTGACTTTACAAATGATATTTGTGGTTCATTTTTACTATCCGGTTGGAGCCACTAATGACGTCACTGAGTTGGAAGACCTTAGCAAAACGTTCCAGCGATTCTGTCATAATAACTATATCGCCGGCAAGCGACGCTAAACTTCGGTTTGCCGATTGCCATTAATGCTGATACCGCATATTTTCCAGTCTTGTCAAAACGTCTTTCAACGCTGCGGTGACAAGTTTGGGGACAGTTGGAATTATTATTCCACATCAGGTTGATGGTCACCCTGTCACAGTTGAAGGTTGTTCGATGAAATATAAGGCTTTCTCATAGTCTACACACACAAGACATATTAGCGAAAAAGATAGACCTAGATCATAATAAAAAAATAATTATTTGAACCATAAGTAGGTAAATTTTTTATAAATTAAATTAAAGATAAATACCTTCTTAAATTATATGTTTATTAGTTACTAAAAATTTATTTAATGAATGATTTTTTATATTACTAATTAATCAACTCAGAAGTACTCAGAACCAGAAACTAAAATGCGAACCGACCGATAGGCTGGCATTATGTGACGTCGTATTTCAGTATTGAAAGATTTAGAAAAGTAAAAAATAAGGTTTTCATTTTAAACTAGCAGAATTACATACGTTAGAAAGAAACGTATATATCATTTTTATTTCTGAATAATATTCCTATAATGTATATTTTGTATAGATCACTAAGGCATGTCATATCTTCTTTGGTCATTGGATTTATAATTTAAAGAACTTTTCATTTTACCTATTTTGTTCTTAATAAAGTTGAAGGATACAATGAGCCTGAAGAAAGAGTAGGAGAAAGCCTTAAAATATAAAAAAAAAAAATTAAAATTGTTTGTTTCATTTTACAAAAAAAAAAAAACAGTAAAATTTGCTTATACAGGGTTCTTTTTCAAAGAGTAGCCAAATTTTAAAATTAAGTTCAGATAAATAAATAATGATGAAACGTTATTACAGTTTTAGTGAAAACGAGTATAAGGCTTCTAATATTGAAATTAAAAAAAACATTTTTCCCTACCTATCGACCCTTACGAACATGTGCGTGCGCAGTAAAATCAGTTAAAATTATGCATTACCATGCATTTTGAATTAAAAAGATAAAAAGGACAGAATGTTTGAGATTTTTTAATTAATTTTTCTTCACCGTTTTCGTATATTACTTATTCTGAACCTTCTCTGCAAATTTGGCCGGTTATTGCAAAATAACCCCGTACGTTCATATAAATGCAATATATTTCATTGAAATTTCCATTGTATATTATTCGTTCTCATTTTCGGATTAGGTTTCCAAATTGGGTTCTAAGTAATGCTACGACATAGCTACTACAAGTCGTTTGAAATTTCAACGTAGTTAGGGCATCCTAATCGAGTGTGTATTAACAACGTATTTCGTATTCATAGAAACAGTCCCCGAATGGCAGTACAGAGTAATTATAAATAGAGACGAATATCGGGTTGTGTTTATGACAAAGTGCGGTATTCAGCGGTTTGTCTGCGGTCGTAAAGTGCGTGGAGAGGGCCTCGTTGTTGCGAATCTCGGCGCGTTAGGTGTGTTACAAGTGATGAACTTACAGAGGGCAATAGATTTATACACTCGTATACGACGGACAAGCGCGATGCCTAGTTATAAAAATACTTGACTACTGCACAGCCGTATCCTCATTGAGGCTGCGCGTGACGTTGTAATAGTTCCTGTGCAGTTGAAAATTCGAATGTTGTTGCCAATGTAGAGAATTAGAAGAACCTTTAATGATTGTTGCTAATCTGACTTCAAACGAACAACTAATAACAATATATTTGGTTCAAATTTTACATGTTGTCCCAGAAGTCGACGTCAAGCCACTTCATCAACCGGTTCTCTCCGTTTCATTCAAACTAGTATCTTAAGAAACAGGCTTGAGGGAAGCCTTGGGGTTCATTTTAGACAGGCAAGGACAGTTAAATAAAACTAGTTTTTACGGATTTTATCGCGTATATTAACTTTTTATATTCCCGACCTTTCGAGCACTTTACAGCACCCACGGTTGGGGGGGGGTCATAGTTAATCGCGGTTACCCACAGATAAAATTACTATGAACTTATAGTATCTTGAAGTCTTACAGTTGTATGCTTGGGTATAATTTTACTATCCCAAGGAGATGGTAGCACCCAGCCATCTATTGAAATTAAATGTCTTTTGATCTCTATTGAAATTAAATATTTTTTGATTTCTATAACCTCGCGAATCATACTTGGAAGGAATCGGTGTTCTTTAGCGAGGATTTGTGGTTTATCTAATCTGATGTAGTTATGGGGGCAATCCTGTACGTGTTCACAGACTGCACACTTCCCGGAGCATCGATTCTTCACATCAGCTATATGTTCTTTAACGCGGGTTTTAATTGATCTTTTAGTTTGTCCTAATGTAATGTAAGATAAACCATATTCACAATCAAGCTTGTACACTCCTGCATCTTGTAGAGGGATATTAAGTAAAAACTGACCAATCTTCTTCGGCAGCTTGAAGTATATTTTAATGGAAACGCACTTCAAGATGTAGCAAATCTTATCACCTGACTCCTCTGACAGCAGTACAACAGGTACACGCCCAACTGTGGTCGGCCTCACTCGTTCAATGTGACGTAGGCGCGGGACCCGAAACTTGTTGTCATGCAAAACTTGCTGAGCTCGGGCACCAGGTGTTTATTGTCACAGATCCCTCGTGCTCGTTGAAATAAAGAATCACCGTTGAAATATCTATCTTTATGGGTCTCTTTACTATACACAGTGTGGCTCAAGGTGTTATCAGGATTCCGAATTATTAACACATCTAGAAAAATTAAAGAATTGTTTGCCTCCTGTGCCTATTTTAGAATTTATGGAGTTAATACATATGGTCTAAAAATGCAGTTACTTTATCTAAAGGTAGAATTGTGAAAGTGTCATCTACGTACCGCTCGCATCTTGGATTTACGGGAGAAGTAAGCAGGGCTTTCACCTTAAAGTCTTCCATGAATATGTCGGCGACAAGGAGATACAGGTGAGCCCACCTCCACACCATCTACTTGCTTGTAGAACTCCTCCTTCCACAATAGGTAGCCAGATGTAAGGCAGTGTCCAAGTAATACAGCATATTCTACGGGCGTATTGTTTTATTGCAGCCTTCTAGTTACAATTTCGATGCAATTTTCAAAAGGTAAGCATGTGAACAATGATTGCACATCAAAACTGACCATAGTTTCATTGTATGCCAGATATAGGTCTTTAATTTCACTGACATAATGGTAACCGCGGTTAACTATGACATCGGGACGTCAAACACCTCAGTCCTCCCCGTGACCATGGGTGGTGTAAAGTGCTCGAAACGTCGGGAATATAAAAATATTATACGTGATAAAATCCGTAAAAAATAGTTTTATTTAAAGGAAAATTAATTTAGAACTGGGTTTCTTCAAAAAATCCATAATTTAACTAATAACCTTGCAAGTGTTTTACCATTTTAGAAATCTTTTTAAATGCACCAACTTTTAAAGTTACTTTTTTTTCAGTAAATTTATTTCAAACTAGGCAAAGTATTAATTTTGAATACATTGTTTCGAAAAAAATTACGTTTCCTTCTGGACTGGAGCAGTTGGCTGTAAATTTTGAGCAACACTTTCCAAAAGCATTATTCAAGATTACATAACAACAAAATAAATAAAAAAAGTTAAAAGTAGCAACAGGAGTTAAAAGACCGTCAGACGGGGTAGATTTTCTCGACTTTTTTTATAAATGCCTGTAATTTTTAAAATATCATATGTACATGGCAAAGATTTTTTTAGATTTTTCTGTTAATTACTATGACTTGCCCTATCACCCAATTCTGGCTTAATGTCGACTTCTGGGACAGCCTGTATAATACGTTTTCACTACCCCCTAGTCTTTTACGTTGCGTCCAAATCACCATAATCTATGTAAGCACGCAGACTCATAAAAAGTATCCACGCACGCATGCATAAAACACGCACGCACGTAAGCACGCACACATGCACACACGCACGTTACAGTATAGTATGTATTTATTTTATAAAATGAAAGTGACAAGCGAGCACATATTCCACCTGATTGTAAATGGATGCTGTGGCCTAGTAACTTCAGCCGCGGTTTACTGCGCTGGCTCATTGCGTTACTTCAAAATTGCGTTATAACGTAGTTACGTCACGTCACGTACGTTACGTTACGTTTTTCCATATTGACATATCTGTCTTCTGAACTCATATATATGAGTTATCATTTTGGTGCTTTTAGAAATTCTTAAATAAAGCTGTTATATAAACTTGTAATGGTTTGCGTAACTATGATTTTGTTATTTTTTTGTTATGACTAATCTATTGTATCCGTGTGGAAAGTTCTTCTAGTCGACTATTTGAGGGAACGTAGAAGATTGTGATGTTTTTAAATACCATTACTGAGTCGTAAGTAGATATTTGTTTCTTTTACGGTTAGGATGAATTGATCACTTCAATTGGCAGGTGATTCAAAGTGTCAAAGGTGACGTTGCCCTCTGCCATTGGTCTGCGCATTTCAGGTTTAGCATACAACGTGATAGTTTCTCCGCGATTTGTTTGGACGAGAATTTTTGTTTCTATTTCTATTCGTTCATTATAGACATGGGTAACTCAGCAAAATTCCTTGCGTTAACTTAGTAACTCAGCCGCAGATTATTGCGCCATCTGAGTTAACGCAAACTCAAAATTGCATCAGAGCGCAGCAAAATTGAACGCGCTAAGTGAGTTACGTTCTTATCACATACAGCTCGCGAACTGCGTTGGCTCATTGTACACTTAGCGAGTGAGTGTGAGAGAGAATGAATGAGATAGTTGTTATTCGTTTTATTCATTGTTTACTCTTCTACATTCCGCAGGAAACTCAACATATTAATACCTTTTGAATTTCCCGGTGCTGCACTGTAAGCTAACACATTTAGAATAAGTGGTAAGCACATCCGGCGCAGTGAACAGATTGGGTGCAATTGCGCGGCACAGCGCAATATTACACGCGTCTAGTTCGTTATCTCTACATGATTTAATGTATCCAATATTTGTGTCTCATTCGGAATGAGGTAGGCAGATGAATTCTCTCCATGCGCCACCACTTTTAACTTGCACCATACATAAAATTTACATACCGGATTTACTCTGATACCGCGGTTCCTCCGGTTCTCTCCGAAGGCAAATGCTGGCCAAATGTTCAATAAGGGCCTTAGGCTTAAGAGTTTAACTAGATTTCGGGGTATAAATTGTACATGATTTCATTTTGTATGCTAATGTAGAATTTTTTGTGATAGAATTGTAATATATGAATAAACATAGACAATTTTTACTGCTTGTTATTTATAAGTAGAGATTTAATAAAAAGAAAAAAATAGCAAAATTACAGCCTGTATACGTCCTACTGCTGGGCACAGGCCTTCCCTCATTTCTGAGAGGGTTTTAGGGCAAGGTAGTGTCCGCCGCGCTGCCCCAATGCGTGTTGGCGAACTTCACATGTTTTCGTATTTTTTTTTCTTATTCCTCAAACATGCAGGTTTCCTCACGATGTTTTCGTTCACCGCCGAGCATGTGGGAAATCAGCACTTAAAATTGAAATTAACAATTTCACTGATGCCGGCGGGGATCGAACCCGGATTACTCGCGTTCTCTTATATTTACATCGAGCGTTAACCGTCTGAGCTACCACGGCTCAGAGATTTAATGAATGAAAACAATTGGAGAACAAAGGTTGTCTAAAGAGTTTGAGTTACGTCTTTCTACTAGATAGTGTGAAATAGTAACTCCTATTTATAAATTAGGGTAGACTGGGTACGGTTGAAACGGGGGACGATTGAAACAAAGCGTATATCTCGACAACGTGCGTGATGAGGTTCAGGGGTATAAGGAGAGAACGGAGCGGGTGACAAGTCAAAACAAGAATTTAAGTGTTGCATCGCTCTTCGCGCGCTGTGTTTTTGTATAGAAGGCCTCATTGTGTTTTTTTGACGGAAAAGTAAGTATTTTTTGTTCGTAATTTTTTGCAATGATTATGGTTTTATTAAAGTTAGAATATTAAGTGTTTTGTATGGTTTTAAATGAAGTAGAATATGGCTGTATGATTAGATTTTATTAAAATTTGTTATCATTCTTACTGTGAACCGTTTTCTACCAAGAAGGGGGTTGGGGACAGTTGAAACATTTTTGTGGGTACAGTTGAAACAGTTTATTTATTTAATTTTCTTGTTTCTTGGATGCGAAGGGTACGCCAAAGGAAGACTACGAAAAGTCTGGCGCACTTATCAAAGTATAAACAAACCTATGAAGATGTAAAAGCCGAATCTTTGTTAGGAAATGGTTCACAATCGAATGTTTAAGCATGAACAAGAGCGTGAGCTATCTAAATATTTAATAGATATGCAGATATACATTTTGGCAAATAAGCATACGAACCAACCGTCAAGTACAACTTATCACGGCATGGTTTCGCATGTTTATGAGAAGAAATCCGGAGCTGTCAGTGCGTGCAGCACAGGCTACATGTTATTCTATGGCAACTAGCTTAAAAAGAAATAACGTAGATGCTTTCTACGATATTTGGCTATTATCATTGACCGTTATAAATTTGAATCCCAAAATATATATAATGCTTGACTTGAATATTAATAAAAAAATATTTGTGATGTTCAACTGTGCCATTACGAGTCGTAAAATGTTAGAAGACGGTTAATAAAACATGTTCATTTGTTATATCTTGAACTATTTGCATGTGTTTCAATTGAAACCAGGCACTGTTTCAACCGACCCTGGCATGGGGATGGTTGAAACAAATTAAATTTTTTTAAATGTGATTTTACATATAAAATACAATACGGTGATCTCAAATAACATTGCCTATTAGTAAACAGATATATAGTCTTTTATATAATATATTTCGTCCATCGCTCGCTTAACTAATTCCGATGCAATTGACGATAAACGCTAAAATGTTTCAACCGTACCCAGTCTACCCTACTAGCGTTGAGGATTCCATCCCAGTGCGTGTTGGTGGATTGATTCTTCTCAATTTTTGACTTGCCGCTATGAAAATCAATGATTTTCAAAAAATGGGGAAGTTATTGTTTTCACCTCGGTTATTGAAAATCGAGTTCTCATCAAATCTCGACGTTGCTAGGTCCTAGGAAGCTATTATGGCTATTTTTGTGATGATGTTAATTTTTGTGATGATGGTGTGATGTGAAAACTTTCCGTGAAATCAATTTTTTGTAATAATCTTTTTTTTAAGTTAAAAAATTGCATTAAAAATCGGTTGATTTGTCCGTGAAATACTCAATTTTCAAAAAAAATATTAAAAAAAAAAAACGTTTTTTTCAAAACTATGACGTTTTTGAGCTTTTTGAGCCATAATAAGTTTAAATTTAGAGAGCTTTGGTATTGTAATTTGGCGGGAAATTCCAGGATGACTTGCAGGGTCAACCAATTTTTTTATTTAATGTCTTAGACAATTGGGTGACGAAGTAAATCTGCATATAAAATAGCAATACAAGTAGCGTCCCCTTGCTGAATTTCAACCAGGCTCATGGCACCATAACGAGGCCTATGCCATCTACATCTATTCTCCATTAAGAATCAAAATGCAGGTGTATTAATACCCCTGAGGATTAAGGTGGTTTGGCCTCGTTTCTAGTAAAAGAGTTCTCCGTTTCTCTACACTCACCATACGAAATACAGCTGCTATTTTGCGCTGGCATTATGTGAGAGCTTGATACCTACCCTGGTTGAGCTTGCCACTACCATACTATAGCTGCATTGTGGCTCTACCACACATCTTATTATTTAATGTTGAGCACAGTGCACTTTTCAGGATGGACTACATCAATCCTGTAACCTAAATACTACAAGTACACGATATTGAACCTACTACTACGGACGTAACAGGTGCGCCAAAATTAAAACCAAACATAAAGCACAAAGCCTTTGCAAACAAAAGTGGGAACATATAAAAACGTTTCTAAATATAGTCGGGCGTTTGTTGAGAGAGTAATTGACCGGCGGACAGACTTCGCATGCATTATTCACCGTGAATCGATCGCGACGCGGAGATGTGCCGTAATAAGCCTGCTCTGTTACTGCAGTGTACTTATGCTGCTAATATGAAGTGATAAGTGACATGTGAAGTGCAGATCTGCATAACCTGATGTGCACTGACATTTTAAATCTTTATGTATTTAATTACGCAATGTTCATGATAGTTGCTGTAATTTTAATAGTTTTGAATTTTTGGAAAAAATACACTGCAGATACGAGTATATTATGGTTGTAACACGAATGGGTCGGCTCGATCGAGGAAAGTCCAAGCTTTCACAGAAAATTGCGGCAGTTTAACGATGCTGTGTTTTGTATAGTGAATGTAGAGAACCGGAGACCCTTTTGACTGGAAACGAGACCCTCCATCTTAGACAACACATCTGCATTTTGATTCTTAATGTGTGCTTACCGATTATCTCTATTTTCAGCAATTTCAATTTTGAAATAAAATAAAACTGGCCAAATGCGTGTCAGGCGAAGCACAATGTAGAGATAGGCGTAGTTGCCTGTCACAATACGTGGATTTAGAAGGGGCCTGCTTGATGAGTATATAGAGTTCATGGTTCATCAAAACCGCAAAACAAGATTGTACCAGTGATGACTTATGGATCTCTCTTTTTATACGTGCTAGAGCCACGCTGCAGCTATATTATGGTTTGTATTATTGTAGCACGTAAGGGTCGGCTCGATCGGGGAAGGACCATACTCTTACAGCATACCAGCGTAAAATAGCAGCTTAATGATGTTGTGTGCCATGTAGTGAGTGTAGAGAACCGGAGACTCGTTTTCTTGGAATTGAGGCATTCCATCTTGGTCCTCTGGGGTGACAACGCATCTGCATTGTAATTCTTAATCGAGGTAAAATGTAGATGTCTATGGGCCACAGGATTCACCTACTATCAGGTGGGCTGTATGATCGTTTGTCACCCTAATTCTATAAAAAAAAAACACAAAAAATCTGAAACGTGGTCCTTGACTGCTGGGATTGTTAGGAAGTTTGAGCTCGCTCAGTGAGCTATGGAGAGGGCTATGCTCTGGGTTTCTCTGCGTGAAAGATTTAAAAATATCCGCAATAGAACCAGAGTAACTGGACATAGTTAAACGGATTAATAAGCTAAAGTAGCAATGTGCCGACCGTATAACTCGAACAATCGACATCCAATGAGGAAGAAATGTTCTTTAGTGACAGCCTCATATCGGTAGGCGAATCGAATCGAAGTATAGGGCGGCCCCCCAATAGTTGGTGTACCGACCTGATAAGGTATGCAGTAAGTCGATGGATGCAGGTGGCTGAGAACTATGCTTTGTGGCTTTTGTTTGGGGATGCCTATGTGAAGCAGTGGACTTGTGAAAGGCTGTAATGATCGCTATAACGTCTAAAAATAGGAACTAGTTGCCGAATTCGAGAATCACCGCGTCCTCCCCCTCTCTTCGGACCTCGGATAATCCTATAATATTTCAGCGCAACGTGTCTGTCTTTTCTTCCAGCTCCAGGATTTTCTCGTTAGTCCTCAGGGAGCGTGCATTGCATGTTGCCAGGTCGAGTCGGTTTAGGTGGCAACCGAAACTCCACCGGAGATTCTTAGCACCCCCTGCCCCGTCGTTTCCATGGTCGCCACCATAGCCAGAAATGGCAGGGCCGCCGGAAACTGGGGGCCGTTTGTTTGTGTCGTCGCTCATGGGGGGGGGGGATGTTTGCCATAGTTGCCATGCTAGGCAAGCGGGTTGGCAAACGAAGTTTTTTGTTACATAGTTGTTGTTATCAGGAAGATGCTGCTGCCCATCTCCTGCCTCTCTCCCTCTGTCGCCTTTTACGACACCCACGGGAAGATATGGGGTAGTGGATATTCTTAACCGCCACTATACGGCAAGTATGAGGCCTAAAATAACTACCAACAGAAAATAAGCGAAAATCATATATCAGTATCGATCTCTTGGTAATCGATCTTGTCTACCCACCCACAAAGGGAAAAGTAATGCATAAGTCCCTTTCTTCAAAAATGTTTGTTTCTTACAATTTACAATAACATCATCAAACTATAATGCAGCTAGTTTTAGGTCATTTTATGTGGAATTGTTATGGAATTTTTACTAATCCAAGTGCAACTTATGAGTTGAACGACTAATACTCATTAACTTGTAAAGCTTACTTAGCTATAATAATTTTCCTTTTAACTTCATTATATATACTACTATAGTACATATTTTTCACATTTCCCAAAACGGGGGTCTCGTTGGCAGAGGGAGGAGGACACGACTTTAATAAAAATACTACTTTAAAGCTAACTATTTCTCAAACGGACCCCTGAATCGAAAAAAAATGTTGTGTCATACCCCCAATATTTTTGAAAGACCTTTCTACAACATCACACAAGATGGAATAGACGAAAAAATGTCGAAGAATAAAACATTCTCCATTTATCTGTATGGGACGTACCCAAAAAATATTTCAAGATTTTATTTCACAGTTTTATAGGCGTGATTAATATCTATAACTATGCCTCATTACAGATTTGAAGCAGCTAGGGTATCTAAGTAAAACTGCGGACGAACGGACGGACATGGAAAACCTTGTTGTTTAGTTACGGAACTCTAAAAAGTTAAGGCCTTGCTTTTATTTTTGAAATAAAATTAAACCTCACTCGGGCTATAGCCGTCCTGTCCAAACCCTTTGCTACGATACTGAATCCTGCCTGCAAAAAAGATGTTCATGCGCTCATTTGAAAATACCGAGCCCAAAGTTCAAACGCTGGTGATCTTTCTGTACCATTATCATTAATGTCGTATTAATGTTGGTGCACTCTTGAAAAGAGTATAGAGAGATTAAAAGTACACGAGCAACTCGGATTCGATTCCCGCCAGCATTAATTAAATTATTTATCCTTATTTTAACTTTTATCACGTGTTCGACGTGAAAAAATGTCATGGAGAAACTTCATCAAATTTCAAGTCCTTAGTACTCCAAGTGAAGTGTTATTTTTGGCCCTCTGAGTTAGTGTATAACCGAAACAGGGACTCACTAAAGAAAAAGTTTCCTAAAGAATGTTAAGTAATTTTCTTTTAATATTGTGTATATGTATATAATTATTGTATAAAAGAGTCTGTTCTCTTAGATGCGGTCGCCTTTGTGTCGCGCCGCCTTCGCACATGCCACATCTTGTCAAATGCGCCGCTGCGACGTCAAAGGTTGCTGCGTGCGGCACAACCCGCAGGAAAATTTGGCATTTTAGAACTCTTAGAATAGAAAAACATTTATTTAACACAGTCATCATCATCATCATTACAGCCCTTCACAAGTCCACTGCTGAACATAGGCCTCCCCCAAGTAATGCCACAAAGCACGGTCCTGAGCCACCTGCATCCATCGACTTCCTGCATGTCTTACCAGGTCGTCACTCCATCTAGTGGGGGTCGCCCTACACTACGCCTACCGCTACGAGGCTGCCACTCGAGAACCTTTCTTCCCCATCGGTTATTCGGTTCTTCGAGCTATATGGCCGGCCCATTGCCACTTCAGCTTACTAATCCGTTGGGGTATGTCGGTCACTCCGGTTTTACTGCGGATATCCTCATTTCTGAGTCTATCACGCAGTGAAACTCCGAGCATAGCCCTCTCCATAGCTCGCTGAGCGACCTTGAGCGTCCTCATACGGCCAGCAGTGAAGGACCACGTCTCAGATCCCTAAGTCATCACTGGCAACACGCACTGGTTATACACTATAGTTTTCAGAGATTGAGGTATACCTGACGAGAAGATGTGTCGTAATTTCCCGAACGCTGCCCAGCCGAGTTGAATCCGTCGATTGACCTCTCGGTCGAAGTTGGACTTATCTAGTCGGACTATTTGTCCCAGGAAAACGTACTCGTCAACAACTTCGAGCATAGTGCTCCCAACAACTACCGGCATAGGTGTGACATGGACATTAAACATGATCTTTGTTTTGTTCATGTTCATCTTAAGACCTATCCGTTGGGAGACACCATTGAGGTCATTGAGCATAGTGCTAAGGTCCTCCAGCGATTCTGCCATAAGGACTATATCGTCGGCAAATCGAAGGTGAGTGATGTACTCGCCATTGATGTTAATACCGTATCCTTTCCAGTCCAGTAGCTAACACAGTACAAATGATAAAATAAAACCAAACTAATAAGTGCGCCTCTGACGGTACCGATACCATCTAAGTGAACAAACTATAATATCTATGTTGGCATTATTTTTAACTTTAAGTACTTGATGTCTGAATTACAACAGATATTGTATTGTACTAAATTTATCACATACATTGGAGTATTGCGGCGGATCACTCCGTAACTCTATCAAGAATCCTGAGCCCACCAGTGGGACGTACATATATAGGCCCTTACTTTATGTAACTGGAATATTTAAAGCATTACTTATCACACACACACACATACGAGTATCGCAGAGGGCCTAACGAAGGCCTAAATGCGTCGCTAACATTTTGTGAAGGACACACGAGTACGCAAATGGTGCTTCAAAAATCCCCGATCAAAAAGTCGGACGCGCGGACTGATGGCTAAATTAGATTAGTTAGCGATGCTGGCGATCGTTTGTAGGCGCTTTTAGTTAGGACGAGTACCAGGCTATCTATTTATTAATACATCAAAATACATAGTACTAATAGAAATGAAAGTGCAATTAACATTTTATGTTATATATATATATTTATATAAAAAATAATATATATATTTTGTATATATATACAAAATTGAAGCGTCAGTCTGTAATATGCCATTATGGCATTAAATCATTTTTAAGTTTTTGTCAGTTTGTTCAGGCTAATTTTCAGGATGGCTTAATCGATAGTGATGAAACTTCATGAACAGATAGAAAGCAATGCCAGGAGTAATCAAGAATATAATTATTTTATCAAAAATACTTGGAGAATTTTTGTGTTATTGAAAAATTTATAAAATGGTCTTAGATGATTATTAAATCAAACTCAGGCACAGCCGGTGTAAGTCACTAGTTTTTTATATCATTAAAGTTCAAATAAGTTTGAAATACAAACAATGATTAGGAGAATATACATCCACCAACTAAAGCTATGAAGTAGTGACGCGCGGTAAAAAAATATACAAATTAGATATTTTTTTATAAAATTAGAGTGACAAAGGAGTACACAGTCTACCTGATGGTAAGTGGATGCTGTGGTTCATATATATCTACATTTATTCTCGATTCATCAAGTCAAATCAATCAAAACGCACTTGCGTTGTCACCCTTGAGGACTAAGATGGAATGCCTCTTTCCAGTAAAAAAGGGTCTCCGGATCTCTACACTCACCATACGAAACACAGCAGTACGCTGATATTACGTGAGGGCATGGTCCTTCCACGGTCGAGCCGACCCATTCGTGCAACAAATATAATATAACTGCAGCGTGGCTCTGCACTCATTCATTAAAATAATATGCATGAATTCCAAAATTTTATTCGTCCTATTGTTCTTTTTCCTTATTCTTTGTTGTTAGTCTGTAAAATACCACCTGTAATGGCGGCGTAGGAATATCCACCATCGTTAGAGGCGACAGATGGAAAATGAAACAGAGAATGGGATAACAACTCAAAATAATAAAAACATTGCGGTTGCCAACACGCTTGCCAAGCATCGCAACTATGGCGAAATCCCCCATGAGGCAATCTATGCGGGCAGCCTATGTATAGTAGTGGACTTTTTTAAGCTAATAGTTTCTTTTGTAATGGATCGCAGTGCTAGACGTCTCTCACGTTTGATGTTGCCGCCTGTCACACTGGTGACAGGCGGCAACATCAAACGTTCATCAAGCTATTTCACGTTCGATACACCGCCATCTATCGGAAGCCGTATGATTTATGGTATTTCCCATAGCCGCCTCTTTCGTCGTCATCATCGGCGACTATTACACTCATACCTTCACCAATATCGTTACAGCCTATTAAAATCCACTGCTGATTGTCCTCCCCCATAGATTGCCTCATAGGAGGGATATTTGTCATAGTCATCACGCATGCAACCACAGTTTTTTTATTTTAAGACTCTGCTGCCCATCTCCTGATTTCTTTCCTTCTGTCGCCTCTTTCGAGACCCACGGGATGATATGGGATAGTCGCATCGACCTGTATAGTATACATGGAGGTCAGTGGGTAGTGGATAGTCTTACAATGCCACTACACGGTACGGCTCATAATTAGGCTAAATAATAAATATTTCTTGGACTACAGAGCTTTGAGGGCGTTATAAAAACATTAGGGCGTAAGAAAAACTGTTTCCAAGAAACCAGTTATAGTATAAAAAAATATTAGTTCCAGCCGCTAAATTCCACGAACGCACATCGCGTCAAAATTCACGACGCCGTCCTCACCATTTGGATGTTGGTGGTCAACCACTGTGCGTTTTATTAGGAGTTTTTTTCCTCGTACAACCTCTCTTTATTGTTTACCACTGGCGATTTTTCCGGACCGATACGACTTAGGGACCTTCAAGAAAAAAGCTTACTCCTGTCTAAAAGGCCGGCAACGCACCTGCAATTCCCCTAGTGTGGAGCTTGTTCATGGGCGGCGGTAGTAACTTACCATCAGGTGAGCCGCATTTTCGTTTGCCCCCTCTTCTATAAAGAAAAATATTTTTTCTTTTTTATTCTAATTACTCAAAAAAGTATTTAATATGTTTGCCTTTATAAAGATAAAACAATGAATTTTGGTAAAAATACTGTTTTCAAACATTTTTCTGCCAAAGCTTTGACTTCACGTCACAAATAAAATTACCTACGTTACTTCGTAACTCACAGTTGAAAAAAAGCATAGCGCCTTGTAAATGTACGTACTCGTAACTCCGCAAACAAAATGTTTTATATTTATAAGTTTATAATAATTCATTTTTGCCCAGTATTGTGCCGTGTGGTCAATACTAAAAAAAAAACAAGAAAATCTGACCGCATTGCAGGGCTAAAAATAAATTAGTTAAAAATTTATCGAATGTACTAAATTACAAAAAAATTAAGAACATTGACTTAATTGCAGGATATGGACTCGCCAAGGCGATAACTTTAAAATGTGGAAGCTGTCGATTGCGCTAGAGATAAGTGAACACGATAGCAGAACCGCATTTACTTGGCCTAACCTATTGTGCTAAATATACGAGTATCTATAGTGTCTGTACCTTTTTTATATAGCGAATAGGCAAACGTTCCGCCGGCTAAGAACAACTACAAAACCAGGGGACTTACAGCTGTTTTGCCTGTGCTTGTTTAAGTTCTTAGTTTTAGTTTTTTTTTTATTGTAGTAATAAATATTGTATAAAAAAACCTTACCTAAATTGTTTAAGTTTTGACTTTGACTGCTATTTTAAGCGAAAACGTCGATCAACGCCTGTTGAAAATAAATATTTGCCGAGTAAATATTCAATTTAATATTGAGTGCTCTTTTTAAGGCGACTCATTTTCAGCGGCGAGAAGGCGATGGAAGTTTTTCATGGACGTCATCCTATCTGTAAACTTCGTCCCGGCTTGATTAAATAGTTTGAATATAGTAAACAAGTTTCAATAGACGACGGCGAAGTAATTTTACGGCGATATTTTGCTTCCGTTATCTTTTCGAGTGAGGCTTCTCTCATCGGATATTTTCAAAGAGTAAGTTTTAATGAAAAAGGTTTTAGATCGCGGTGTTTTAATGAAGTCAGTTTAGTTAAATATTATAGAACGATACTTAAATAAAATGATACAGGAGATGGGCAGCAGCATCTTTCTGATAACAAATCTAAACTATAAAAAAGCTGCAGGCCTGCCTGACAAGCATATCGACTATGGCAAAATCTACCCTATGAGGCAATTTATGGGGAGACATATGTTCAACCCGCCCGCCTAGCCTGGCAGCTATGGCAAAATCGCCCTTATGAGGCGTTCTATGGGGGTGAAATAGTTATAAAAATGAAAATTATATATATATATATATATATATATATATATATATATATATGTATTCATTTTTATAACTATTACATTATATAATTATCTATTACTACTATTATATAATTATCTTATATACATGACTTGGTTAAAACTACGCAGTATTAATAATCATAGATAAGAGTGTATTTACGGGAGGTAAAAGCCCGAACAGGAGGTTTACACGATCCCCCCTGAGCTCAAGCCTCAACTGAAGTAAATCTACGTGTATTGACCTCCGGAGCAACATGCGCATGTAACAACGAGAAGACGGGAATCTTCAACGCTGCTCTGTGACTTCAACCATGATGTAATGGTTGTAATTACAAATCCATATCAAAATTTTTCACAACTGCACGGCATTGTTGCCTTATATCCTTGAACATATCGTTTTGACCAATTAATTCTTAGTGACCAATATTGTGAGCTGTTTTCGTTCAACACTTTATTGTGATATAAAAAAAGAACTAGATTTGTATTAATAAGTATTAGAACACTGATGTATGTGTTTTGTTCCGTTGCTGAAATCTAATTGTAAGGAATACGTGGATAGTCAATGAATTTAGTTTAATTAATTTAATGTAATAAATGAACTTAGGAAAATGCGGTCGCGCATACTAGTGACGAACATCCAATAATTATTGTAAAGATTAACAATCATGCCTTGTTAAATGTAAATTTTTTTGCTAATTAGGGCATAGTGTAGTTCTATAATTTTTTCTAGACGTGATCGTATACTTATATACATAGGTGATCGTCGATCAAATAGGATGTGAAACCATTACATATTACGATTGTCTGAGAATTACAATGTGAGCATTATATAAGATGCAATATCGTTTGATGCAGTATTTTTATATCATTCGTTTTTGTTGTGAGTGAGACTGAATTATGGTACAATTTAAACGTAACTTGACAGGATGAAATTATTTTCTGATATTGTTCCTCCTATATCGAGTTTAGTCCAAAATCAATTGAACTGCAGAGTTGATATATGACGTCAAAAGTACGTTACACGCATGCTATATTGTAGTGCAATTTTGTTCTGATTTTCGCCCGGTCTTTGCCTACTGTGATATCAAAATTAATTAAAGCAACTGCTAAATTGCTCCCTACCCAGAGCGCCCTCTAGAGCGTACTTTGTATGACAATGATAATCGATTTTTAGGCGGCATCAATATATCGACTCACACGGCACACGAGTGGACCTACCCATCTAAGTAATAATAGATCGAGGAGCTTTGCGCGCTACATCCACACCCTCCAAGTCACTATCCCGCCTCGGTTGAGACTTGAGTCTATTTCTTGTTTTCGGAGTGATTGCTTGCGATTCTCCAATGTAAGATGTTATCGAGTTAATGTGGTATTTACCACGAAGCGGTCCTTCATTGTCTTCTACCTCATAGGTGGTAGCAGATAAGACTTTTTAAATGGTCCTACACGACGAGGTGCATATTTCCCCTTGGAGGGTTGACTCTGGGCATTATTAGTGATCAGGACAACCGCCTGGTATGGTTGGGTTTCTCGCCTTCCATGATCAGCAACTTCTTTGCGAAGACTTGCTATTATAGATTGTAATGAATAAATGAATTACTTAAATAAATAATTCATTCATTTATTACAACCTTCCCAAACTCTACATCTGAAGATAGGCTTCCACTATAGATTGCCGTCCATTGTTGTTTTTGACACCTGTAACTGGGAAACAATTGAATTAACCGCTTGTTCATTTTTAAAAGAAAAATAAATTAACAGCCTGTATACGTTACACTGGTGGGCACAGGCCTCCTCTCATTTCTGAAAGGGTTTTAAGGCATGGGAATGTACGCCGCGCAGACCCAATGCGTGCTAGCGAACTTCACATGTTTTCAATATATGTTTTTTCATATTTTTAAGAAATTCAGGTTTTCTCACGATGTTTTCCATCACCGCTGAGCACGTGGTATTCAGCACCTAAAATGGCATTGACTATTTCATTGGTGTCGGGGAATCGAGCCCGTGTTGCTCGCGTACTGTAAATTAACAGCTAGCAGCTGCGCTTAGCCCCCTAGCGTCCACGGCTCTTTCAAATATTCATTCCTTCATTCACTTATTCATTCATTCATTCGTTCATTTTGTACTAATATTTAATGTATCGATTCGATTATCAACTTGTTCCAAATTAATTTAATGTCATTATTTTGTGTCTGTTACTTTTGCATCACTTAAGCGCAAAGTGCGTAGGTACGAGTATGTTCTACTAGCGCCTAAAAATCAAGAATCCAAGGTTTTGTCACATGAAGTCATACCTAACAATCATTTTGAACATATTATTAATGATTTAAAAACACTTTGTATGAAAGATAAATGATGTTTGAACTTATTTTGTTAAAATCGATTAATTGCTATTTTTACTTTAAAAAAGTGATTTTAGTGGCTTGTGGTGACGATTTATCAATTCCGCATGGTCCGATAACTTTCGGTTCAACTCAATTTATTTTTTAATCTTTTCATCTATCATATGAGAAGCTATGGAATGAAAATGGCTGTTTAATTTTGTTAGGTTTAGTTATAATATTTTTTTTGTTTTGGGCAGCCTTGTAATAATATATTTTACTAAATATAGATACACTTTCACTCACTCCGGGCACGGCCATCGTCGTGAATGGGTTATTGTATCGTTTATTTACAGCGGCTCGTGATGAAAATATCGATCGCTGTAGGGTGTAATTTCGATACTTGATACGAGATGATATAAATGATATAAAATTTGCTATGATATGTAGTAGCTATGATATGTAGTATATAGTACTGACGCGTAAAAGTGCTGTGGCATGAAATCACCGTACATCTTGCAGCTCTCGAGAAAAGTTATCGAGAGGCGATGATACATTAATGATACATAACAGGGTAAGTAACTAAAATGAATGAATTGAAATGAATGATTTTTATTCAATATAGATTATTGTATAATACGTATTGAAAGTCATTTTTTTATTTACCTAACAGGATAAGTAACAAAAATGAATGTAATGAAATGAATGATTTTTATTCAATATAGATTATTGTATAATACTTATTGAAAGTAATTTTTTTATTTACCACTGATTCGAAAAAAAACCTCTGTCCTGGGGAGAACCAGCAAGAAACCCAGCGGGACTTTTTTTTAAACATATTTCAGTTTACAATAAATTTATTTTGTACAATTTTTGTATGAATTTTTATAGCACCAGCATGGTGGCGATCACCTCATTCCCATGGGTTGTTTTCATTTATGTATTCATTTATATTAACCCCTTTTTGTACAATTTTTCTTTAATAAAACATTGAAACTTGTTTATTGACAAATTTGGTACATTTTCTGGGATTTTGTTGTAAAAGCGTATACATTGCCTCATAAACGAATTACTAGTTTTGTGGAGTCTAGTAATTCATATAAGTTCTTAATGACAACAATTAATCCTTAGTTTTCGAGATATCGATAATTTTAGTTTTGAGGTTATGTCCATTTAAAAATGATACTAAATAACAATTCAAAATTATTTTCATTATTAGCTTTCACTTACATTCAATGTTCACACATATTAATATTATCATACTACTATTTTCTTTATGTCTTTTTCGATATCGATCAAAATTATAGTTTTGAGGTTATATCCATTTAAAAATGATACAAATACGAAATAAGAATATATTTATTACAAAGAGATAGCAATAGAGCATGGTCTGTACTCTGTTTTAAAAAAAAATAAGCAACAAGGATATAATTATTAGAAAGAGATAACAATAGTATAGTTTGTATGATCTACTAATCTATTTATAGTGCTATCCTACTCTAACATACGATGTTAAACCACGTATTGTTTTTTAGTCACCATCCATTCCACTTTCGCCTTCGGACTTTGAATGTTTTGCGCTCATTTTTTGCTCCTAATTCTTGACCCTTGCTCGATTATCGGACCTCCGTTTACCGCCTGCTCTATTTTCGACCTCTGCTTGTTTCTTGGACCTGTGATTTGCCTTGACGAAGACCCGTGCTCGAATACCGGACCACCGATTTGCCCTACGAAGACCCCTGCACGTTTTCTTGGACTTTGCCTACCTGTCTGTCTACCTGAGAGACCCAAGATGGCCGACGACTCTACGCCGTCAACTAGTTCGGCCGGTCCGTCGAACGCAAGCGACGCCGCCGCAACGGATGTAGTACCCTTCGCGGAGCTTTATGGTGATTTTGTGCGCAGGCGTTTATATGTGGAAGAAGGAGCTATATTTTTTAATTTACCCCGAATCGTGCGAGAACTCGGTACCAGAGTACAGTGTGTGGAGTTTGCCATTGAAAATGGCTTAATCCCTGCCACTAAGGAGTGCCGCACCCATAGAGTGCCAATGAAAGTGGTATATGGGCAAAATAAAAATGTGGGCTCCTTTGTTTGCAATAAAGGAAATTGCAGAGCCCGATCCAGGGTAGCTCGTGGCAAGGGCACCTGGTTTGAAAATATTAAAATGTCATTGCCACGGGTATTCTATCTGATGTATTGTTATGCGCATCGCTGGAGCTATGAAGATGCAATCCACGAAGACCCAGAAAAAGATATAGAGGGAGGCTGCTTATCTATGGCGACTGTCTGCGATTGGTACAATTACTGCCGGGAGACAGTCGTCATTTACCAAATAGAGCAACAAGAGGCCATCGGCAAGATTGGTGGCCCAGGAAAAGTAGTCCAAATAGACGAGTCAAATTTTGGAAAACGGAAATATAATAAAGGTAATTTGATTTTCTTATATTACAGACTGAAACAATATATTTATAATAATAATATAATGATAATTAAATTTATTTCAGACCTACATATAGTCCATAATATGTTAGTAAATTAGCTTAACCTATGTTAGTCTTAAATTATTACACATTATTTATTTTAAAGTTTACTTTTGAACCCAAATTATCTTTTAATACCTTTTATTAAATATATTTGAATACCTTTTAAAGCCAAAATATCTGGAAGAAATCAGTTTCAGAGTGATAAGACAGCCTGTTGTACATATTCTGCTATAAAATTTTGTACTTTTGTATTTGTTTTTTTTTTTGTAATTTTGTACTATTGGGTTTTGGTGTACACTGTACAATATAGAGTAAATAATTAATAAATATCTTGAATATTTACTAACTCTAAATTGTTTATTGTTGATTTTAGGAAGGCAGATTGAGGGCCACTGGATCCTCGGCCTCATTGAGGATGGAAGTGAGGATTTACGACTAGAGGTGCGCCCTGAAAACATCAGGTCAGCGGACATACTAGTGCCCCTAATTAAAAAAACATGTGGTTGAGGGCACCACAATCCATACAGACTTCTGGAGGGCTTATGATTGTTTGGGGCAACATGGGTACATTCACAAGAAGGTGAACCATTCAGATCCTGAGAACCCATTTGTTGCCCCTGATGGCACTCATACTCAAAGAATCGAATCGCAATGGCGGGTGGTTAAAAGATTTTTCAGTAAATACAATTATAACCACCCGGAAAACTTTTCAGACATTATTATAGAATATTTGTGGAGAAGGTCAGTGCAAAGAAAAAAAAGGATCCTTTTATGGAAC
Organism: Parnassius apollo; assembly: GCA_907164705.1. Lineage (NCBI taxonomy): Eukaryota > Metazoa > Arthropoda > Insecta > Lepidoptera > Papilionidae > Parnassius > Parnassius apollo. The sequence continues at coordinate 3,266,357 of CAJQZP010001686.1, forward strand.
TAATTAAAGTAATTAACCATGTATATAAATAAATGTTTTTATAATATTATATTTGCTCATTTCTTTTGATCAAACCCTAGTACCAGAAGGTATAAATCACAAAACCGAATCTGTCAACCCCAACTTCCACGTGGTCTTTCCGCTCTTACCCCTAGAGTGTATATGAAAATCCGGAAGCGCGGAGGGAATGCAGCCCTCGCCCGCTGTAACTAAGCGCAGGCAGCGTACGAGCCGCAGCGGCTGAGGCGGGTCGCCGAAGGCGACCAAACAGCCGAAGCTGCGCAGGTGAGCTAGGTGCCTGTGCTTAGTTACGCAAGGGCGAAAGGGCTGCACTTCCCGCAGCGCTGGAGCAGAAGCAGAGTCAAAATAGTGTTAATTCCCACCGTTTTTCCCACCCTAAATGCTGCCACATTCCCACCGGGACCCGAATGTGAGTTTTTCGTCGCCGGACGCCCTTTTTTTATTAAACGAAAGCGAATTTTCCTTAAATGTAACAAAACTTTAAAAATTCATAAAAAAAAGGGGGGGGGGTTTCCGGCACTTTTTCCTTTCAGGGGGAGGTTCCTCCCCCCTCCCCCCCCCTCCCCCACCAACTCGGCGACCATATATTCATGCAGCAGATTACTAAAGAAAACCCAAATTACTGACCAGTCGTGATCTCAGCTTCTTTAAACAACGTGAGATATGCACCCTGGTAGAGCAGATCTTAGATTTGATCTTAGATCCTGGTGAATACCAAATTTATTCGGGATAACAAATCGCAGCTCAATATGTCGGTAGCACACATCATCATCATCAGCCTGCAGCAGTCCACTGCTGGAAATAGGCCTCTCACAAGGCGCGCCACTTAGCCCGATCTTCGGCTACACGCATCCAGTTTTTATCAGCCACCTTGCGCAAATGGTTAAAATTTCCAATATGGATCATCGATTTAAATGCCCATATTTTTTTGTAGATAGTACTCACTAAAAGAAAGCGTTTTGCAAAGTTTTAGGTTACGGAAAATTATGGTTCATGAGATATATTTTTTTTAACTTTTCATACAAATTGGCAAATAACGCGCAATTACAAAATAAATTTGACAAATGATTGATGTCAAACGTCAATTAGTGTAGGGTTCCGAACATTTTGAAAGTATCGATACCTACTCGATACCAAGTATCATATCAAAAGTATCAATACTACTTGGTATCGAGTACATTTCGTTAATTTTGGAGACGAAAAATTATGACAAACCAATTAGATGCATAGGAAGAGCTGATAAGTGCAATTATATATGTATATAAAGTAGAATAAAGTTTACTCTATTTAAGTTCCACCTTAGTACTTGTATTTCATTGTTTGCAACCTGTTTGTATTTCTTAATTAGTACAGCTTTTGTACTTGTATTTTATTGTTTGCAACTTTCTGTATTATCTACCTAAAACTTTGCAAAACGCTTTCTTTTAGTGAGTAGTATCTACAAAAAAATATGGGCTTTGAAATCGATGGTCCATATTGGAAATATTACCCCATATATAATAATAAATAGCACACATGCAACTTATTTTATGTAAGTTCTTGAACTTAACCTCTGAATTTTTTACTAATTAACCTTTATGTCGTCGTGTAATGGCCGCGGTGCTTGCCGCGTCACGTGGTGTGGTGTGGATAGAAACGTCAAAACAAACGTCAATCTAAATCCGTAGCTACATATTTATACATTTGTAGTCAATAGCTGTCAACATCGATTTTTGAGGGCCATAGACATAAGGCTAGGAATATTTGTATAGAGATTACCACCCGTGCCTTTATTCTGTCGCGCATGCGCAATGCGCAAATAATTGGCTTGGAAATGCCACGACGGTTTTTTATTGTTTACAATAATAATTATTTAATATTTTTAAGAATTAGCACGCGGGCAAATTAAATTAGCACAAGGGCAATTTTTTCACGCTTGGCAGAGTAAAAATAATCATTTTTCAAAGAGATATGGCTATTTTAAGTAGAGGAAAATTGAAAATTATATTTCTGTTTTTCCTGGGAAAACGAAAAACGGGCTTATAAATTAATTAACGTAGGTCGAAAGGGCTAATTGAGAACTATAAAATTAGATTTTTTTCATTTTGAAATTTTAATATCTGCAGGCTGGAACGTGCCCGGTAACAAAACAGCTGTGTCGTTGTCTTTACTCGAGTTGCATAAAGCGCGGCATTGTCATCTGATTTCACGTGGCCCCATGTTTGTTTATGACACGATCTCTATGATAAGATCTGCTTGACTCTGTTAGCCACAAAATGTTTCCATCTTGATAAATCTTCTTGGAGCCGCCCCAAGACCACCATGAAGTCAGTCCATGTGTTCATTTTAATATCTTCGATAGCTAATAAATCAACAGTTTTATTCATAAGCTGTGATAATAATAAAGCACCGAGTAATGCCATTCTGGACAGTGATAATTTATTCTTGTGTGGTGCCACCTTTGTTTTCGCCGCTATCAATCTTGATGTGTACTCGTCTTTATTGTTTTTCGACACCGCGTAAACAGAACAAGCGTAAGCCTTGTCTGATGCATCACGAAGCCCATACATTTGAAATATGTACATTTCACCATACAAGCGCTGTAGAAATACAAAATATTCCGAAAACTAAATTTGATATAATACTTGACCAAGGTAAGATATTATTATTGTTTTTATAATCACAGATTTTCATTACAATATAATATTATATTGTTTCACTAAAAGTACGTAGGTTTTATATATTAATATAACTTATACGTATTGGACTATACGGAATGACCTGAGGGTGTACCTTGGTGAATGCTAAATTAAAATACTGTACTGAGTCAGGTAAAAAAGAATAGTTTTTACGATTATGCCCGAGTACAGATTGGGACAGAAAACAATTACACATGAATTTAATACAAGACAATTTTTTTATAGGATAGGATGACAAACGAGCACACAGTCCACCTGATAGTAAGTGGTTGCTGCGGCCCATAAACATCTACATCTATCCTCGATTACAAATCAAAATGCAGATGCGTTGTCACCCGTGAGGACGAAGATGGAATGCCTCGTTTCCAGTAACAAAGGTCTCCGGTTCTCTACACTCACCATACAAACACAGCAGCATTAAGTTACTATTTTACACTGGTATTCTATGAGAGCGTGGTCCCTCCCCAGTCGAGCCGGCCCATTTCTGCTACAACTATACTACTAATATAACTGCAGCATGGCTCTACCACGTATAATATGTACTACGTACTAGAGGCGACACTGCATGTTGTTACGATATTCCATTCAATTGCGGTGTTAGCACCGCATTTTACTCAGTCACTCGCATAGATTACTGAACTAGAACTGTATACTAGAGAGTCACTCGCTAGGCGCTGGTGAGTTGACACGTGTTGCTTAATTATATTAAGCTATTGCATAGCTTCTATCGCGGGCCTTGAGCGCGGGAACCGAATCCAGAAATTCCGTAACGAAAAAAAACCTCACGCTCCCCACTCCGACGGGCACGGAGGTGTGGCGTTGAAAGCCATGCATCGTCTAACGTCGTTTTAGTTCGGCAGACTTCGGCACTCGGCAGACTTCGGCACGGTGTTTGTGTGCGTGTACACTAGCTGCTAACTCAATGATAAAAATTCCTGAATAACCTACATGTATTGTAAGATATTAAAAATATTTTAAACAATATTAACTTCTCGTTTATTCAATAAGAAAAAAAATTGTTTTCTTATCGGTCACCACGCTCAAAAAGTGTAACTTGATTTAATATCAAAGACTTAACTGCATAAATAAAATAAATAAATAATTATAATTGCATAAGTTGATAAAAAATGCTATGCTTTACCGCGGCAGTCACCGAGTGCCACACGTATTTTTTTTTAAATAAATCTCGATAAAATATGGCTTGGTGTGTTTCTAGATATTGCATAAATAATTCAAGTAACGTTAGCCAATATCAAGGAAAACTTTTTTATCGGTTAATAAGATACTTAATATGGAGTGTAGAATACTTAATCTAGTATTATAGATAAATAATTATGGAGTGTAGAAGTAAGGAGTGTAGAAGTAAGGAGTACAGGCTGTGTATTAAAAAGTGTCCATAGAAAACCGTTAAATAAGGGTGGTGCCACTATAGCTACGGGCTAAATTTTAAAGAAAGTGCCGAAAAATATAAGTGGGATAGACAACTTTTTCGAGGTTATATTTACTAAATAAAGTTATTTTAGATTTTAGAGCTACTGAGCAGTTTAGCAGCACACTTAAACCGTCGACAACTGCTAAGTTCATTTCACCCCGGTAGCTACTCCAGCGCTGTTGTGGAGAGTTTTTGAGCTGTTATTTACTGCTTACAGATGGCCACTTTTTCAACTATTCTACTGTGGGAGTTAATACTCCTTACTTCTGCACTCCATATTATTATTAATATATGACACATTGTGACACCATCTTATGTCATGTAATATACGTTATAAAATTAATTTGTTCAGATGGGACATTTCTGTGGGTGCTTAAGTATAGGACGAATATATTATTATGCTCAATTTTTTGTAGATACATATTTAAGTTATCATAATTAGACTAAATTTCTTATATTTAATTCTGCTCATTTCCTTTATTTTTTTTTTATTTTTTTTTAGGTTTAGACATCAAAGCAAAGTGGAATAAATTCGTCCATTTTTAACTCTCGCGTGCCCAGCATTTATGAACGACTCTTATTCTAATTTAAATAAATATATTTGTAATTCAAATATTAATTTAATAAGTTTTGTTAAACATATATTTAGTATGTTTTTTTTTATATTAAGCTATTGCATAGCTTTTATCGCGAGCTTTAAGCGCAGCGACCGAATCAAGATATTCCGTAAGGAAAAAAACCTAACATCCCAAAACCTAACATCGTCTAACCGTTTCAGTTCGGCAGACTGGCACGGTGTTTGTGTGCGTGCGACTAGACGTATGCGTGCAGACTAGTTGCATGTAAGATAATAAAAATATTTTAAACAATATAACTTCTCATTTTTCCAATAAAAGAAAAAAATTGTTTTCTTATGGTCACCACGCTCAAAAAGTGTAACTTGAATTAATATCAAAGAAAAAACTTGAATTAATATCAAAGAAAAAAACTGCATAAATAAAGTAAATAAGTAATTATAAGTGCATAAGTCGATAACAATGATATGCAATAGCTTTACCGCGGCAGTCCCCGACTGCCACACGTACCTCGTTGGTCTAGTGGTTGTAGTAGTGCAACTGCTGATCATGAGGTCCTGGGTTCGAATCCCGGGTCAGGCCAAAAATCAATTATTGAGTTTTTCTGTCAAGAAATTCTCAGTAGCTGCCCGGAGTCAGGAAGTTGGCGGTGTCTCACCCCCGTGCCTTGGAAAGCACGTAATGCCGTTGGTCCTGCAACTGATTTCTCTCCCGGTCGTGTCGGTTTACGGTGTACGGATTACGAGAGTGAGGGAATAGAGAGTGCACCTGTGCTTGCGCATACACTTGGGCACTATAATTCTGTCCTGCGCCGATGGCTAGCCTCCGTTGAGGCAGGCCGCCGTGACCGAAATTCGGTCTGGAGGAAATTATTACTATAGTATACAAAATAAATGACAAAATTAAAAAAATTACTCGATATAATTTACTTATTTCACAATACAATCTACTATTACCTACGGATCATTCTACCTATGTTTATTCTATGATAAAAAACCAACCGCGCGGACACAGAGTAGCGCACATTTTTTGTTTGAAATAGCTGTTCTAGTACGTAAGTACATATTACTTCAATGTTTCCGAGGATTAAGATGGAATGCCTCAGAACCTGTGGGGTATATTCCGAAATGTTATTGGTATACTGGCGAATACAAATAACGTCATTAATTGACGCCATATTGTACTGACGTGCCGCCGCCATATTTTGTCGGATATTCTGCCATATTATATGCTCAATGAAGCATGAAGAATTTGTTTTTATTTATTCAAAAACAAAAAAAAAATTATAGAATAATTGCTGGTATCTCCATTCTTCACAAATTAATTGAAACAGGATATTACAATGATTTTCGGAGCACAAAATGAAAAAATAATAACACTTCTCCAATACGGCGCAAATGTATGATGTCGTATACTGTCCAATATTTTGAAACGAATCACCAGTATAGCGTCGATTTATGACGTCATTTGCATTGGTCTGTACACTGGGTTCTGTTTTGGAACATACCCGTTCGCAAGTTCTATCGTGCATGGAGTACTGCTGTCACATATGGACTGGTGTTGCAAAATGTCTTGTGGCAGCGTTTGACTCAGTGGAGAGACGTGTTAAGAGGCTCATTGGTGACTTTTATTTGGTTGAAACAAACCTTGTCGGCCTCGAGCACAGGCGCAGAGTAGTCAGCCTCTCGGTAATCTATAGGATGCATTTCAGTGAGTGTGCGCAGAAATTACACCCCTTTAATTCCGTCCTCTGCTTTCCACCATCGGACGACAAGGCGTTCGGCGGGTCTTCACCCTTTTGTTGTCGATATTCCACGCATTAGAATCAGACGGTTTGATTTGACTTTTTTAATGCGTACAGCAAAGGAGTGGAATTATTTGCCAGCGTCTACCTTTCCGTCCGGATAGAATCTGGGCGTCTTCAGGGCAAGAGTGAATAGGCTTCTTGTTACGCTGTGACAGTGCGATTTACCACCTAGGACTACATCACCACTTATTACAACAAGTAGAATTGTGGTCTAGCACTGGCATATAATAAGAAAAAAAAACCTGTTATTACTAGCTCTTATATCGTTAAGACCGATGAGATGAGACCTGATTGCCTCGTTGGTCTAGTGGTTGTAGTAGTGCGACTGCTGATCATGAAGTCCTGGGTTCACATCCCGGGTCGGGCCAATAAATTAATTATTAAGTTTTTCCGTCAAGAAATTCTCAGTAGTTGCCCCGGAGTCAGGAACTTGGCGGTGTCTCACCCCCGTGCCTCGGAAAGCACGTAAAGCCGTTGGTCCTGCGCCTGATCTCTCTCCGGTCGTGTCGGCTTACCGTCCCATCGGATTATGAGAGTGAGGGAATAGAAAGTGCACCTGTGCTTGCGCATACACTTGGGCACTATAATCTTGTCCTGCGCCGATGGCTAGCCTCCGTTGAAGCAGGCCGCCGTGGCCGAAATTCGGTCTGGAGGACATTATTATTATCGTTAAGACCTGAACGTAGTAAGTGCAAGCACTGCAATAGCAGGGCGTAAGTACTGCCATATTTGGTTATAAATAGGTAAGAAGTTGATACCTACCTAGACTGACTTGTACCACATAGTCATAGGGGGGATATTTGCCATAGTTGTCACGCCTGGCAAGCGGATCGACAACCACAGTTTTATTACTTGGGGCTGTTATATGGAAGATGCTGCTATTCATTTCCTGGTTTGGTTTCTATGTATTGTTTCTTACGACACCGATGTAATGGGAAAAGAAACGAATCCGTTTTGGATTAGCTGCCACGGCTACCGCACGGAATTTTTAAATAATAATTATTTATGATGGCCATTATTAGCTTCGGTGGTTTGGTCACGTAGAAAGAATGAATGAGGAAAGAGTGACAAAGCAAATTTATATGGCAGATGTGAATGGCCGAGTCGGGAAGGAACGCCCTAGGAAAAAGTTTATCGACTAAATTGGCGATATTTTGAAAATGGGCCACGTTAGAAGTACCCTTAACCGACGAGCATGTATGCGTAGATATATGGATGTAAAGGAGGCGAAAGAGGTATGTCAGGATCGTGCCAAATGGAAGTCCGTAGTCTCTGCCTACCCCTCTGGGTGACAGGCGTGAGTGTTTATGTATGTATGTATGTATTATTAGCTCGTGAATGACTTAACGATTATTTTTTTATCTATTTCTGTTTCTTTATTCTCAGTTTTTGTGTGAAAGGTTAATGATGGTACAGCCACGCTGCAGCTATATTATGGTTGCAACACGAATGGGTCGGCTCGACCGGGGAAGGACCACGCTCTCATAGAATACCCACGTAAAATAGCAGCTTAATGCTGCTGTGTTTCGTATGGTGCGTGTAGAGAATCGGAGTCCAGTTTTACTGGAATCGAGGCATCCAGGCATCCATCTTAGTCCTCAAGGGTGACAACGGATCTACATTTTGATTCTTAATCGAGGTTAAATGTAGATGTCTATTGCCCACAGCATCCACTAACCATCAGATGAACTGTGTGCTCGTTTCGTATAGGATAAGGGTGACCTTATCCTATAAAAAAGCTAAAAAGAGCTAAAGAGCAGTAAAGTATTTCATCTTAGCACTCAATGCATTAGTAGCCTCGTTTATTTAAAGCTAGTTGCAGGTGTCCCTGCAGTAGCCAATTCCCGTTGATTGGGCTGTGAGGATTTTGGCCAAATTAAATTTAAAAAAAAAACGCATCATGCGTCCTACTATTCATTATTTACAATGTGCCTATTCATTGATTTACTCTGTACTCCACTAAAATTGTTACCAAGATAGATCAGCGGAGACCTAAGCGGGCGCGTAAAGGGTGTCACTATTATTATACTCTTTACGTGTCACAATAATGAAACGAGTATTATTTGATTTTAGAGATCGTACTAACAGAATCGTACTAAGTCGTTTATTGCTAATCATTATCTATAAAAGGTTTTGGTTTTACAGATGGATACACTTTTGTATCGATGTACTCTCCTACTGCTCTCGTCTCATGCTGAGATAATGTAAAACGATCTTTATGTAGACGCCTCATAACGTAAATTATCTTACACTAAACGACTTACCGTTTAATAAAGAATGATTGAAATAATGTATTCCAACTAAGAATAATTGAAATAATTTATTTCAATTAAAAATAATTGAAATAATATATTTTAATTAATATTTATTAAACGATGAGTGAATTCATCATAAATGGGAAGTGCCAGAAAAATTTCCTGAACTTTGATTTTCCACAATAAAGTAATACGGTTTGATTATGCGATATGATGATAAACCCATAATCTAGAGCCCAGCAGCGGTATTAGTAACGATAATTAAACTTTGAAAAAAGTAAGAACCGACTACAAAAACCGGCAAGATTAAAAAAAATATTCAAATAACTCAATAGCTAGAAATAAAGACCCGCCTCAGCCCCTATTTTGCCCAACCTTAGGGGTGTAATTTTTTCTCAAATTTAAATGAGACCATCCTCGAGGTCTTAGTCTATTCAATAAAAAAAAAAAAGAATCATTAAAATGATAAATTACAGTTGAACTACGAACCTCTGCATTTTTGGAAATGCGTTAAAGTAGTAGTACTGTGATTGCAGAAAGATGATGAATTAAGAAAACTCAACTATCTTAATTGGTATTAATCTAAAATCGATGGGGAAGATAGGAACCGTACCGTACCTTCGATACCTACCGTACCACGTACCGTAAAGCCAAGTTTTGGGCGTGGCTCAAGACCGTGCTTTGTGGCATTCTTAAGTTCAGCTGTGGTCTTGTGAAGGGATGTTGTGATGATGGTGATTAATAATCTATGTTAATCACAAGCTTTAGTGTGCCAACCAATATAGGTTTAGGGTCTTAGTGACCGTTATTCTCTTTACCAAGTACGGCGATTATGGTTTAACGCAAATTTTATTAAAGTGTAATTTTTTTAAGTTTTTGGAGTGAAAACTTCTACGACGTAAGATACTTTTGGGATTAGCAAATAACACTAAACTCGCGTGACCGTCATGCTTAGATACATAAAATTAATGAAAGTAATGCTGAAAATTTATTTGATAAAATTTTATTAAATTTATATGTATTTATAATATATTTTGTATTATTTAGACAATAATCATCAATGTTCATGTAAAAAAGTGAAGTTAATGACAACTTTATTACTATATGACGATGATAACACAATTTATAATAAAATATACATCTTTAAAATATTTCTTAACGACCCAAATAAAATGTTCACAAGTTTGTGAACTATGAAGTTTTCACGTCTGACGTGCAGTCCTACGTCTAATAGTTTTTTTTTAAATCTTTTTAAGTTGACTAAGTCATAACACAATCTCAATGTCGTCTAAATACTTACATTAGAAACTTTATGTCCTTTTTTGCCCCTTATGGGTGGAATATATGGGACAACACGTGGGACAAACCTACTCATATTTAATAAAAAAAAAAGAATTATCAAAATCGATTCAGAATTAACAAACATATCGTATAACATATATACAAAAAAACCGTACAATTGAATTTAGAACCCACTCCTTTTTGAAGACGGCTCGTAATAAAAATACTTTTTAAGGATTGGGAATCAAATATTCATGCAATAAGTGTAAACAAAATGTTGCCATATTTTTCTCGAATAACGTGGAACACATTGCGTTCTAAAACGGCTACTTTTACTCCAAGTCTAGTTTGAGTGACGTTTTAATGGAGTCGAAGGAATTTATTCAGGAACGCGTCGGTCGTCGGCCGTGGGATTCGAGGACGGATAAAGTGATGCTTGGTTTCCTCCTGAGTAGATAGAGACCATAGAAAACTTTTATTTATATTGATTTAAGAAGTAAATTGTACTAAATAGTGTACATTTTTTAATGAAATAGACACTGAAATATAAATTAGAATTGGATATACTATGTTATACATTTACACGTGCCCACATCAATTTGTTTACACGCTTTGGCTATTATAGATGTATCGGAGATCCTTTTTACTGGAAACGAGGTAATCCATCTTAGTCCTCAAGGGTGACACGCATCTGCATATTGATACTTAATCGAGGATAAATGTAGATGTCTATGGACCACAGCATCCACTTCCCAACAATTGGACTTTTTGCTCATTTGTCTCTCTTATTCTATTAAAAATCACGAATAGTTCGTCTAGACCGGGGAAGTACAACACTCTTATACAATGCAATGAAAAATAGCAGCTCAATGCTGCTGCATTTCGTATGGTGAGTGTAGAGAACCGGAGAACCTTTTCAATGGATTTGCACTTGATTCTTAATCGAACGCAGATAAAGATGTCAATGGGCCACATCAGCTCCTTAATTAAAAAATCACATAAAATAAGGAAAATTAAATGAACACACAACAGCCTTACATTTTTTAATACAGATTTTTGCAACACGAGAATCAAAGGGGTTTATCTGTGTATCTGTACTTTCTACAGTCATCATATTCATGGTGTAAATTCTATAATTCTGTTATAATTAGAATATATTACCCATAAATAATACTCGCAAAAGGAATCAAAGTTATATGTCGGCAAATAAATTAGTTACGAACACTCCGTTGGATATTCAATTCAATAAGATTTAAATCTTGCCTTACCTGAATTCCAAATCTTATCCGGTAGCTCATTAAGAATGTTAGGATATTACCTAAAGTTAGAAAAAGTTTTGGTCACGTAAACATTATTGAATTTCGTTAGGATATACTTATTTTATTATTTTTTTATTTCATAATCCCCTACAAACTATTATGTACAATACAATAATTCTGGAATGGTGGTATGCTTGTGATCAAGTTCAAAAGCTTTTTGTTTTATTTAATGAAGTAAATTGGAATAGCAGTTAAAATAAGCAAGGATTATACAAATACTCCATAGTTTTTCTTGGGAAATGAAAAAACATAAGTTTCCACATGAAATACGCTGATAAAGATAAAACGTAGTTTGAGTAGGGTATACGAGGGAAGTCACTCCGTTCAAAATGCATGAGCTGACTCGTTTCCAACAAGGGATATGTCGGACAATGTGTGGGATATCTTTTAGAGGTCAAACTGTTTGCTTTAATTGTGGTAAAGATGTTTTAGTGTATTACTAGATATTATCGGTACGTAAAAAGTGATAATTAATATTTGATTGGACTAAGATCTAATTTTAATTTATTGTTTCGAATCCACGACAGGTGTTGAATTATACTAATTTACGTTTCTGGTCTCTTCATATAATGTCCCATTCGAACTAAGACAAATATAATAAAATGAAAAGGTAGATTTGACAGTGGCGCCGCCGAAAGTTTATTGATCAAGTTACAAATCAATTGTAAGACTTGATGAGCCACATACAAATAGTAATACTCCTTAAACACACTCCTCATTTAATGCCGAGCGGCATCAGAGATGCTAAATTTCTCAAATAGCTTCGGAGAAATGTCTATGCATTTGTGACAGTTGGTGTAGAGGAAATCGATCCGTAGGATCCACGCGAGTTGACGTTTCTGAAGGAACAGTATAGGGCCTAGGACGATGTCTGCGTTGACTAGCTAAATGGCTATACTTATCCTTTGAGAGAAAAAAGAACTAGCCCTCTTATCACCAGCAGCGGCGACAAGACGCCGATCATGCCTACAGCACGAATAGGTCAGCTCCACCGGGGAAGTACCACGCTCGCATATAATACCAGTGTGAAATAGCAGCGTGAAAATGCGGTGTTAGTATTCGATAGTAGTAGTAGTCCGATTCAAGTCAATCATCTACGAAAGTAAGCAACAGTGCTTACTTTTGTATTCCATTAAATAACTATCACTGATAATTTATCTGTATTTTGATTTTAATCAATAATAGAATTAACCAATATTTATGCCTATGTGTCACAGTTCATTTATCATCAGGTGGACTGTATGATCGTTTGTCGCCCAAAAAAAGTTAAAGTTACAGCCTATATACGTCCCACTGCTGGGCAGAGGCCTCCTTCATTACTGAGAGGGTTTTAGGGCAAGGAAGTGTCCACCGTGCAGCCTCAGTGCGTGTTGGCAAACTTCACATGTCTTCTAAATATTTTTTCTTAATTTTCAGACATTCACGTGTCACGCAAGCTCCATAAAAAGTCCAATTAGTGTTTATATACAAAATGTTGGAGTATAATAAAATATATATACCAGCGTAAAATAGCAGCCCAATGGTGCTGTGTTTCGTATGGTGAGAGAACAGAAAACCCTTTTTATTGGTAAGGTGACATTCCATCTTAGTCTTCAGGGCGAGAACGTATTTGAATTTTGAATCTTAATGGAGGATAATGTCTATGGGCCACAGCATCCAATTACCATCAGGTGGACTGTATGATCGTGTCACCTTCATTCTATAAAAAAATTACCTAAATATTTTTTAAGTATTCTAAAAAAATCCAGATAATTCCCAAATTCTACGATTTTCTAAACTACTGCGACTTAGGTAAAGCCACAGCTCCATTCGCACTTGTGTCACGTGTCATCCAGTCACCCCCATATCGAATTCGTTGGAACGTTATGTACCTTAAGTGTCCATTATTTAGGCGTTTTAGACAGGGGAGTTTACAAAATCCTGACGTTCATTTTTATATGTAGGGTACGGCAGAGCCTATAACAAAAAACATAGTTTTATTTATTTTACAATGGTGTTTAAATAAAAACTAAGTCTTACCACTAATTTCAGAAGCTAATAAATGACGTGGAAATCATTTTTTCCTTTTCCGTTTTTTATCAGTGTTTTGCTTTTCTTTTAAAACTGTTAATTAGTATAACCTGAAATAAATAATAGAACGGTATCATAGTTACGGCAAAAATAGGTTATCTGGGAAACTACACTTTCACAGAATATTAACCAAAATAGCAGCATAAGGCTCAGTTCACATCGTTCACTTGTGATGCGGCGCGCACTTGGATAAGTGATACTAATAATACAGACTAAGATGGTGATACAAAATATAAATTTATTTACTACACAAAAAGATACACGTTTTACTGAGATAATTCGAAAATGCCCAGTGGCTACGCGCTATGCCGCGCTGCGCCTCGATCTGCCTTGCTGCGTAGAGCGACGCATCACGACGCAGCGGTGCTATGTCGTTAGACGCGGCGTGCAAGAGTGGTACTATGCCTTGCATAGCCAACGCATAGAGCAATGTTGCGAGGTGGCTAGTATTGTCTCTACTATTTTAGCGCTACGCTGTGCGGTATCTTGCTGCGCAGTGAAGTGTCGCCTGCTAGCGACTTCTCGATGCGTATCGTGGCGGCGCGCTCATTGTTCTTTTCAAGCATCGTCTTGTCGTGTTGCGTCTCTGTGTGAACTGACCCTAACTCTAATGGGTACCATACGGTGAATGAAAGGTGACGAGAAGCTTAGACCATTTTACTTAAAACACAGTACTTTATCTTAGTCTACCAGGTCACACGTCTTTTTTCAATCGAGAATAGATGTAGGTGTATGGGCCACAGTATTCATCTAATATCAGTTGGACTTTGTACTAATTTGTCGCTCTTATTTATAAAATTAGTGATGATATTTCAACAGTAGTAATGTCCCTTTCCGATTCGGATGTAGCGTCAACTTCAGATAGCTAAGGTGCCATAAGTGTGAGATTATATATAGATTCTACCGAATAACCTATTCACTAGCTAGGAATTAGGACTCCCATTTTGCCTAGGAGTCGGGTAGGTACTATCCTTTTACCTCTTTTTGCCAAACAACAATTCACTGGATATAGGCAGCCAGTATTATTGGATCTTGTTAATTAAGTAGTCAAGTATTATAACAGAAATGATCTAACTCACAAAATTGTCAATATAATTAATCCAGAGGCATAATCCACGGGCTCGTTTTATGTTTTTTTATAGAATAAGGGTGACAAACGAAAACACAGTGCACCTGATGGTATGTTGATGCCTTGGCCCATGGACGTGTACCTACATCTATCCTCGATTAAGAATCAAAATACAGACACGTTGTTACCCCTGAGGACTAAAATGGAATGCCTCGTCTCTAGTAATAAGGGTATCCGGTTTTTTACACTCAACATACGAAAAACAGCAGCATGCATAGGCTGCTATTTCACGCCGGTATTCTGTGAGAGTGTGGTCCTCCCCGGTCGAGCTAACGCATTCGTGCTACAGCCATAATATAGCTGCAGAATGGGTTTATAATAACATTAATAACATTAATAACATCAACATATGATGTTATTTCCACGTACGAATGATTTCTGAATAATAATATGTATATGTAAAATTTACATTCGATTTTCTTTAAAATTTTGTACGTAACAAGATATAATAGATCTTTTGCCACAAGAAAAATGCATTGACCTCTAAAGTATGAAAAACTTCACGTTTTGTGGATTAAAATATTTCTACACAACACGGCACAGGCTGAACGCCATTCCATTTTAGTTTTCTGAGGTGACAACTCCTTTCTATGTAGTTCTTACTATGAGTTTGGTTGCAGATGTCCATGGACTACCGCAGTCTTTTACCATCAGATGAGATTTTAAGTTTAATTTTAATACATGAAGACATTCGTCAGTTCCTTTTTTCTCCTTTCACGTGATCAATTAAGACCTTTATCTTTTTCTTCCTTATTTATCAGCTCAAAATAGTCAAATATGCTGGATATGTGTGTTTCTATTAGTAGAAATAGGATCTTCCTTAATAGCCATGTCTGGCAGCATGACCGGCGTTGCAGTACTCCGGTCGCTGGTCAGTATTTTTGACGTATATAAGACATACCGTCATATTATGTCGGAGATAAAGATGCCTTTTGGCATTTCCTTCGGAGTGATAGGTACTATTACGCTGTCACCACCGTGGCAATAATGGTAACCATTATCTTACAATCTGGGTAAAACTACCAAATTATAGCTGTTTCTTATTGTGAGAAGAACTATGTCCAACAGTGGTCATTATAGGTTGAAGGAACGTTAGAAAACTTGATAAATGTTAACAACGGTTTCTTATAAAAAGAAACGTGTAATCTCAGTTTATGTATAAAATATTTTAAGTATGAAATATTTTCTGTGACATGATCAAGTACTGCAATATAAGATGTCTTGTGTTTTTTTTAACTTCCTTATTTGATGTAAGTTCTTTGCGATAAAGAGTCAGCGTCATGCACACGGGAAATCTGAAAATATTTTGATCTCATTTGGGTGCATGACAAAAAAAAACCGCAAAACATTAGCACTTTAATAAACCGTATACATAAAAGAATACAAAATGATATTATAGTTTCTTAAAGTTGGTAAGAATTACCTTGCACATATTATCCGCTGAATAAAATAAAATGATGTGTCTTACCGAGTTTAAAGAGCACCTCCCACCCTCTCTCAATTGCGTGCAAATCCCGTCATCACTAATCCCACACCTACCCCAATACCACTACACATTCTCTGTAAGAAGACCGATTGAGGAGGGGGGCTTTTAAACTAGGTAAAACACATCATTTTATTTTATTGAGCGGATATGTGCAAGGTAATTTTTAATGACTTTAATATATTGGATTTACGCAAAGTAACGACTGATTCTATTAATTAATAATAGTTTCTATTCAAAATAAATAATGGATAATCTTTATTGCAAGTTTTTATTTTATTTTATACCACGGTTCGAAAAAACGGGATAATCAGAAAGGTACTCAGCGCATTTTTTTAAAACAATTAAACATTTTATTTATCTTCTTCATCATCAGGATGATGATGTAAAAGTCCGCAGCGTGCCCAGCAGTAGTCTGGTTTTAGGGATTATTGGTCTTAATTACTAGGCTTGGCAGGCGGGTGGAGCACCGCAGTACGTTCCTCAGCTTTAAAGTTGCTCTTATCGCCGGTTTTATACCATCTGACGTCAATACGTCAGATGGTAAAAATCCATATATCCGTAAATTCCAGTTTTATTCAATAATAAAACTGTTATTTACGGATTATATCGCATTTAGTTACAACTTTAATTTATTTTTATTATCCCGACGTTTCGAGTGCTTTACAGCACCCATGGTCACGGGGAGGGGGACTGAGATGTTTGACGTCCCAATGTCATAGTTAGTCTCTCTTACATAGGTCAAACAACAAGATCTATAAAAACCCGCGTGAAGGAACATATAGCTGACGTGAAGCAGCGACGTTCCGGGCAGTCTGGAGTCTGCGAACATGTTCAAGATCGTCCCCACCATTACATTAGATTTGATAAATCACAAACCCTCGCAAAAGAACACCGATTCCTACCAAGGATGATACGCGAGGCTATTGAAATTAAAAAACATACAAATTACAATAGAGAAGATGAATGGGTGCTGCCACCTGCTTGGGATCCTATAATTAACAAAATTAAACCTAAACCGAAGCATACCACCGCAAGACTTCATGATACTATAAACTCGTTTTGCGTAAATCGGACCAAAAATTAATATTCAAAACAAAAAAAAACTGAAGGTAGCCGGACTAACTATGACATTGGGACGCCAAACATCTCAGTACCCCCGTGACCTAGGATGCTGTAAAGCACCCGAAAAGTCGGGATAATAAAAATAAATTAAAGTTGTAATTAAACGCGATAAAATCCGTACATAATAATAGTTTTAATCAATGTGTAGTGTTCGCGTAAATTTAAGAAATCATTATCTGACGATATATTATCTGACCAAACGAGATGACTATACCGTATTGTTACAGCCTTTTAAAGTCCACTGCTGAACATAGACCTCTCCCACAGATTGCCTCATAGGGGGGATATTTGCCATAGTTGGCACGCTTGGCAAGCGGGTTGGCAAACGCATTTTCTTATTTTTGAAGACGCTGCTGCCCAACTCCTGATTTGTTTCCCTCTATCGCCTCTTACAACGGGTTTGTTATACCACCGTCTATTGAAAGTCCAAACAGCTTGAAAACAATTCATTCTTTTTAAAGACTTTCGTTTTTAATAAAGAAATTAATTAATTTGCAACCTTCCGCTTACTAAATACAATGATGTGTCTTACCTGGATTAAAGAGCACCTCCCGCCCTCCCTCAATTGCATGCACCAATCCCAGCACCACTATTCCCGTCACCACTACTCCCAAGACCACCACTCCAGGAAAAACCCACCATTGACGACAATACGACACGTGTATCGCCTCTACACGAGGCATCCTCAGGTGATGTTGACTCTACGGCGGCTGACCGCTAAGACTAAGAAGACAGTTTTGTTTTTTATGTAGTACGTGGTGTTTGCCTTTTTTATAAACACTCAAGGAATTCCTCTTATATCGTGGAGGCGTTTTACATACTACGAAATATTTAAGTGAGTGACTGTCTCGTTGGTGTAGTGGTTGTAGTAGTGGGACTGCTGATCATGAGGTCCTGTGTTCGAATACCGGGTCGGGCGTAAGAAATTAATTATTGAGTTTTTCCGTCATGAAATTCTCGGTAGCTGCCCGGAGTCTTAACCCTGTGCCTACGTAAAGCCGTTGGTCTTGCGCCTGATCTCTCTCCGGTCGTTAAAGTAAGGAATATGAAATAATAATAAAACACAATAAAATATATATTAATAGCTTTATACTCGTACATATTGTTGAGGAAAAACGGCATCAAGACATTGCAGTTCCATATTAGACCAACCTATTCGCCAAGCGAGCGCGCGACAAGTTATACTCCCGTTCGCTCGGGACCGTAATGGAGAGTCGCACCCAAACCACTTAATTCGTGAGGCAGCTTCTTATGCAGCCCCACCCCACTCTCGCTATCGTATCCGCAGGCCGAGAAACTCTCTCTCGGACCCGCCTAATAAACTTTCAAACGACCTGAACTGTCTCCTGGCAGCTCAGGCCAACTCTAATTAAATAAAATTATTGTAATATCTGACATTAATTTGCCTTCGTAGGCACTCCCTCAGCGGCACTTAGGCGCCTGCGCCCTCTTTTCCCAAAAGAGGGTCGCTCATGATAAGGCACAATAGAGCTTAATCAGCCGGTTGCCTGTCCCTAAAGGCGGTTTTTAGGGGGTATCACTTAGGGTCCCCGGTAGGACAGTGAGTCCCCCATAACCACGATAGACCGGCTATCGTGGTATGCGTAATGCATTTTCCGCCTCCCTACGTACAGGGTAGCCCTTTAATTGCTTCGGGCGCAAAAAAAAAAAAAAAAAAAAAGACCGTAATGGCGGGAAAAATTTGCAAATTAGCAAATTTTTTTGCTATATTGCAAATTTTGCTATATTTTCACTTTGAGACAATATTTATGGATAAAACTTACAGGAATTCTTGTTGAATGTATAAACTATCGAATAAAATTATTTTTTGGTTGCTAGAAATTGTAATAAAATACGTAAAGGGAGAAACTTTTGTTATAAATAAATATATACGTATAAAAATAGGGTAAGGCTACTATAGAACTATAGATGGTATATAAAATCCGTGTTTTCGCCGGTACGAGGTAGCAGCTGGCGCCTCGCACGTCCCGAAAATTCGAGCGCTTTTAAACTTGGCCCCTGCCGAAATTGTCTGTTAATGTCAACCCTTGAAACTTAACGTAATAAATTTATTGCAGAAAAAAGAATACTGTTTAGACTTTTGCTATGTACCTTATATATATATATATATATATATATATATATATATATATATATATATATATATATATATATATATATATATATATATATATAAGGTACATAGCAAAAGTCTGTTTAGGCTTTTGCATTAGTTTTTTTTTGCATTTAGTATTCTTTTTTTTTGCAATAAATTTATTACGTTAAGTTTCGTGACTCTTTATAACATTTTATATATTTTATTGTACTTATTGTATTATTTATTTGTTTTAAGGTGCCTTAATTAATTGCCGATAACCGATGGGGAAGAAAGGTTCTCGAGTGGCAGCCTCGTACCGGTAGGCGTAGTGTAGGGCGACCCCCCACTAGATGGAGTGACGACCTGGTAATTTAATTAGTACTAATTAAATTAAGGCACCTTAGAAGAAATAAAAGAATTATTGTATCCATATATCTTCTGGCACTTACAATTGCAGGATGTGCTGGATTCTGTTTCTTAGCACACGAAACCCTTCTCTATTACTCAATGCGGAGCCATATTGCCCGAATATACTAACGATCGTAATAAGCCTAGCCATCCGTCCATTACAGCCTGTAAAAATTCACTGCTGAACGTGTATGTGCTCTCCCGTAAATTGTTATATAGGTGGAATATAGCCATAGAAATGTATCATTGCTCTGATTGACTATTCTGATTGCAATTATACTAGTCCAGCCAGACCTGAACAACTGCCCACAACCATTAAGTTATTATATTGTATCTTCTTGATTGATGATTCCTTTAACACTCCACTCCATTGCCGGTCGCGTTATTTTACATCTAGCGTGTACGAGATGGTTATACTAATATATATGGGGGAGGTAAGATCTTCAGAAGTGGACTTTAATGCGATGTAACGGTAACGGTAAAATAAAAAGTGTCTGCAATTTTTTTTCATTCTTTTTTTAAATTTATAAAAATGATTATATAATTGAATGAAAAATTATATAATATATATCAGTAACGACAAAAATATATTACATAAAGTTTAACAATGGGATGAATTCTGGGGCAAGTGGAAATCACCGCTAGGGTTACTACGTAATTCGTTTTGACAGGCTTAAAAACGTGGACTTATTTTTAGTTTTTAATTTAAAAAAATGGTTTAAGGTGAAATTATCAAGTATTTTTATAAAGGCGATAAACCAGCACATAGTCCACCTCATGCAAGTGGATATTGGGACCCCAAGACATCTACGTCTATTCGCGGTTAATAATAAAACTGCAGATTCGTTGTCACCCCTGAGGACGAAAATGCAATGCTTAATTTTTAGTAAAAAGGGTCTTTAGTTTTCTACACTTACCATAGGAAACATAGCAGCATTAAATTGCTATTTTACGCTGGTATTCCATGAGAGCGTGGTCCTTCTCTGGTAGAATCGACCCATTCGTGCTATAACCATAATATTTAGCTTAGTTGGCACGATTCTAAACTTTAAAAAATAACTCGTTCCCTGTCGATACCAGCATGCGTTATTTCTTTTGAAAAGAGGTAAAAAAAATCTTTTCCATTTAGCCTAGTACAGTATCGATGTTTTCCTTGAAAAACTATTCGGTATCAGAGTCGCCATAGTCGCAAGCTTCGCCCGTTCATTTGACATTCGACGATAATGGCGCCCCCTATGGCCGGCTTTTTAGATAACGATGTACGACTCTCTCTGTGATTTTCCATGTTGCTTCTGTTTTATTTTAAGTAATGCCACCGCTCATTCTGGGATAGTGGAAATAGCTTTGAGTAATATTCAACATATGGACGATATACAAATGCTTTATCGTGTTTTGCTTTATATGTTTTTGGACATGTATTTGATACTAGATTTACTGATAATACCCTTACATTGATAATGTTACTATACTTTAGTAGTTTGTGTATCATGAGATCAATAAATTTTCCTATTTTCATTCAGTAGAAAGTTTATGTGCAATTAGTCCACCGCGCTGCACCAGTACTATTTGGTGGAGTTATTATTATTTTTATTTTATTCCTAATTGCACCAAAGATATTGTACAAAAGGCGAGCTTAAAGCTATATGACAATATACACATATATACTTAAATACATATAATTGATACATATAAATAAATAAATACACAAATTTATGAGTGTATATATAATAAGTGGGGTCCACGTATTCTCGAAGTATTTTTATTCCTCAGACATACAGGTTTTGTTTGACCGTCGAGCATTAAATCAAAACATTGATTCGCAATTAACAGTTTCATTTGTCTCGACGGGGATCGAACCTGAGTTTCTATGAAATTTACAGTGTTATATAATCTATTCTATTCATAACGGAAGGATATTTTTCATAAAGTTATTAAAAAAGTGAATAATAATTTAATCATCGTCGTCATTTAAAGTTTAGAGTAAACATGGACTATTATCTACGTGGTATTATGTTATAGTTGTAACACGAGTGAGTCGACTCTTGATGGAAAAGGTCACGCTCCCACAGAATACCAGCGTAAAATAATGCTGTGTTTTGTATGGTGAGTGTAGAGAACCGGAAACTCTTTTTACTAGAAACGAGGCATACCATTTTAGATCTCAGGGGTGACGACGCGGGGTGCGAAGTCAGAAGTCCTCCACGTGTGCCTGGTAGTTGCGAGTCCCTCTCGATACGTCTGGAGGGAAGAGCAGCAACTGGGCCGGTGCACCCTGGGCGCGGCGGTAATCTTCCTCGAGAAATGAGAAGAAATTCTTATTCCTTGGGGAATGTTGCTGCCGCGGCTAATTATTCTGACATGGGGGGGGGTCCATCCCGGACCAACAGTGCGTTCCTCTGCGTGACCCTCTGATCAGCAGAGGGCATAGCAGAGGAGCGAGGGCGGGCTCGGTGTGCACTTACCCTGCCTCCGGGCAGACAGTGAAGGATTCATCCTTTGCTGTCACCGCCGGTCTCGTAATCCCAGTCGAAGTGTCGTGGATCATGTCTCGCGGCTTTGATAAGGACCGAGGGTCTTGGCTTAATCGCCCGGACCGCGAGGGAGAAAACCTCTATAAAAAGTTACCCCCGAATCCCAAGCGGCGACGCACCGCGAGGGGATGGATGGCTGACGGGGTTCTATGAACAAATCAGCCGCAAGTGCGGTCCTCGCCAGGGTACCTGCAGACCCCCTGGCGAGTAATAAATCCTCTAAATCTGCTTACCTTGGTACAGGGGTCTCTGCCAAGGTGGACGTTTAATTCCCCCCATAATCGTGGGTACAAATATGGAAAAAAAACAAACAAACAAAAAAGTAGAGGAGAGGAGGAACGATGCGGGGACAGAGTCCGACGCCGCATCGAGCAGCGTGGGAGGCCCAGAGAGCTCCCGACGTGTGGGGCCTGGGACCGCGGAGAACAGTAAGTTCTTCCGCAAGCGGTCCAGGCGGGATGGCGACCAGGGGCCATCATCCGGTGAAGACGAGGTCTCGGCCCGGAAAATCCCCACCAACGGGCGGGGCGGGCTGAGAGGCAAGGGGAATGCCAATCAGAGGGCCGAACGAGCGGCAAAGCTTGCCGAGGAGGGGCGCCACCCGGGCGATACGGTATCAGGCGAAGAGACGAGTGCGACTGGCGGCTCCGATGTGGAGCGTAAGGCCAGATTCGTAAAGGAGGTGGAGGCCGCGATCAAGGTCGTGGCCAACAAGCAAAAGCCCGCCTCGAAGTTTAAGGCCATTCCCGGGGCCTCCGCCTCCATCATGGCGGCTGCGGAGGCCAACTTTGCTGGCGCCGGGCCTAATGCGGACGAGGTGGCAAAGCTGCGGGCGGACGTGGCCCGCCTGACGTCCGCCATGGAGACTCTCCAGAAGGAGAACGAGAAGCTCCGCGCAGACCTGGCCAGTCTACGTGAGCCTGCCTCTCGCGCGGCGCCCCAGACGCAGTGCCCAAGCCGGCCCGTGCCGGTGGAGAACCAGGTTCTGAACCTGGTCCGGCAGGAGCTGGCTGCCTTTCAGCACCGGTTCTCCGTGCTGGAGGGCATCGTCCTGCGCCCCCCCCCCTAGGGGCAAACAAGACGGCAGCGAGGCCGGCAACGGTCTCGTACGCGGCGGCCACGGCTGCCGCATCCAGGCCGGGGCCGTCTAGCCAGCCCTCGGGCGGGGCTGCAGTTGCCCCTCCCCCCTGAAAAGCCGGCTCTGGCAAATCCGGTACCGGCTGAACCGGCTCCGGCTAAGCCGGCGACGGGAAAGGGAGGCAAGACGAAGGCGAGAAAGGGCAAGGCGGCAGCACAGGTGGTGGCTGCACCAGCCCCAGTGCCTGCGGCGAATGTGCCAGCGCCAGCGGCAAGCCAGCTGCCGCCACCGTCACTGCCCCCCCAGCTCCCTACACCTCCCGCGGCTGAAGCCGGTTGGCAGGTGGTCGGGAACAAGAAGAAGGGTAAGAAGGCAGCCAAAAAGGCCAAAGAGCAGGAGCGGCAGCGCCAGTTCAGGGCGCGCAAGATCGCGGCTAGGCTCCGCGCCCCGAAGACCGCAGCTGTAGTGATTACACTACAGCCGGACGCGGAAAAGAAGGGCGTTACCTACCGCGATCTGCTCGCGAAGGCGAAGGAGGCGGTGGATCTCGGGGAGCTCGGGATCACCGGGGGCCTCCGGCTCAAAGTCACCCAGACGGGGGCCCGTATGCTAGAGGTCCCCGGGGAATCCAGTGGCGCGACCGCGGACGCTCTGGCTGCGAAGCTCAGAGCGTCTCTGGACGCGGAAGAGGCCCGGGTGTCCAGGCCCGTCAGATGCGCAGACCTGCGCATCATGGGTCTGGACGACTCGGTATCGGAGGAGGAGTTGGTGGCCGCCGTCGCCAGGTCCGGGGGGTGCACTACTGACCAGGTTAGGTCAGGCGCCATACGCCCGGACCAACGGGGCATGCATGCCGCCACGGTGTGCTGCCCTGTTACGGCGGCCAAAACCATAGTGGAGGGCCGAAGGCTGCTGGTGGGCTGGGTCTCAGCGCAGGTTAAGCTGCTGGAGCCCAGACCTCTGAGGTGCTATCGCTGTCTCGTGGGGCACCACGTATCAGTGAGATGCGCCTCGGAGGTTGACCGTAGTCGCCTGTGCTTCCGCTGCTGTCAGCCCGGACACATATCGGCAACCTGCTGCGCCACGCCGCACTGTGATGCGTGTGCGGCGACCGGCAAGCCAGCCGATCACCGGGCCGGAAGCAAGGCCTGCGTGCCACCCGCCAAGGCCAAGGCCGCGGGTAGGGTAGGGGCCAAAGCCGCCACCGCCTCTGTGGCCTCCGCCGCAGCCGCAACTGCCACCGCCACTGCTATCACTGTCGCCGCCGCCGCCGCCGCGACACCGACGCCCGCAGAGGGGCCCCCCGTGGAGGAAGCTGAAATGGAATGCCTATAACGGCCCCATTAAGCTTCCTCCAGGCGAATATCAACCACTGCGCCTGCGCTCAGGATCTGTTGCTCCAGAGCATGGCGCAGTGGTCGATTAACATAGCAGTGGTCGCTGAGCCGTATTTTGTTTGGCCTAGGGAGGACTGGGTGGCGGACCTTAACGGCTCAGTGGCCATCATCTCTTCGGCCGCCGCCGGTACCCCGACCCTTGAAGGTGTCAGGAGGGGTCAGGGGTGCGTAGCAGCACGGTTCGGGGAGTTCGTCGTTGTGGGGGTGTACTTCTCCCCGAACCGATCTCTCGCCGAGCTCCACAACTCTCTTGCAGAGCTGAGAGCAGTCGTCGTCGGAAGTTATCCCCTCCCCGTACTTGTCCTCGGGGACTTCAATGCCAAGAACTTGGCTTGGGGTTCTCGTCGTACAGATGTGCGGGGTAGGATGGTGGAAGACTGGGCTCTGGAGACAGGCCTGGTCGTCCTAAATCGGGGTTCTGTCCCCACGTGTGTGCGGATGCGGGGCGAGTCGGTGGTGGACATTTCGTTCGCTAGCCCCGCTCTGTCGCCGCGTGCCATTGACTGGCGTGTCATGGAGGGGGTGGAGACCTACTCCGACCACCGGTACATCCGGTTTGATGTCTCCACCCAGCCCTCGAGCGCGCCAGTCCAACAGGCCCCGAGTGGTCCGCGTTGGGCGCTGAAGCAGCTGGACCGGGAGCTCCTCCTGGAAGCCTCGATCGTGCAGGCCTGGGTGTCATCACCGGACAGGCCTGCCGACGTCAATGATGAGGCAGGGTGGTTCCAGGAGGCCATGTCCGAGATATGTGACGTGGCAATGCCCCGCGTCCGGCCAGGAAGCGCCCGGCGTCAGGTGTATTGGTGGTCGCGTGAGCTGACGTCTCTGCGCGAGGCGTGTATCGCCGCGCGGCACCTGTACACCAGGCATCGCAGGCTCCGCATTCGTCCACCGAATGCGGCAGCCATTGAGGCGGAGCTGTACGAGGGATACAGAGCGGCGAAGAACGCCCTCCGGGAGGCTGTCCTGCGGGCCCGGGATCGGGCCCGTGAGGAGATGCTGGAGACTCTCAACAGAGATCCGTGGGGGCGCCCTTACAAGATGGTGCGGGATAAACTCCGCACCTGGGCCCCCCCGCTGACGCAAAGTCTCCGGCCCCAGCTCGTGGAGGACGTGGTGAGCGCTCTGTTCCCTGCGCGACGGGAACATCCACCCCCGCCTATGGCTCCGCCACATGCGGTGCCGGAAGCGGACCACCAGGACGACGACGACGACATCCCGGAAGGGACCGGGGTAGACCTGAGAGTGGCGGTACGTAGGCTCAAGGCCAGGAATACCGCCCCAGGACCCGATGGCTTGCCTGGCAAAGCCTGGGTCCTGGCCTCGGAGGCTCTCGGGCCCCGACTGGAGGGGCTCCTAAGCGCATGCTTGGAGAGAGGCCAATTCCCGCTTCGTTGGAAGACGGGGAAGCTGGTCCTCATTCGGAAGCCGGGGCGCCCTGCGGACTCTCCGTCCGCATACCGGCCCGTGGTGCTGCTCGACGAGGTGGGCAAGCTCTTTGAAAGAGTCATTGCAAACCGCCTCGCCGAGCACCTTGCGGGGACGGGGCCGGATCTTGCGGAACACCAGTTTGGTTTCCGCAAGAGGCGCTCTACGGTGGAAGCCATCATGCGCGTGAGAGCCCTCACGACGGGGGATGCAGTGGCCAGAGGGGGGTTGTCTTGGCGGTGTCTCTTGACATCGCCAACGCCTTCAACTCCATGCCCTGGAGCTGCATTAGGGAGGCACTCCGGTATCACCGGGTGCCGACCTATCTCCGTCGTATAGTCGGGGACTATCTGACGGACAGGGCCGTCATCTACCCCGGTCGCAACGGTGAGTGGAACCGGCGAGAGATGTCGTGCGGTGTCCCACAGGGTTCGGTTCTGGGGCCACCTCTGTGGAACATCGGTTATGACTGGGTGCTGCGCGCCGACCTCCCTACCGGCGTCAGCGTAATTTGCTACGCTGACGACACGCTGGTACTGGCACAAGGGGGGTCGTACGAGGCGGCGGCGGAAACTATGACACGCGGGGTTGCGATAGTCGTTGAGAGGATTCGGCAACTGGGTCTCGAGGTGGCTCTGCACAAGTCCGAGGCCATGCACTTCCATGGTCCTCGGAACAGGCCACCACCGGGATCCTCAGTAATGGTAGGAGGGGTATCCATCGGCGTCGAGTCGACGCTGAAGTACCTAGGACTCGTCCTAGACGGCCGATGGAACTTCGTTGAGCACTTCCGACGTTTGGCTCCCAAACTGGAACGGACCGGGGCTGCCTTCAGGCGACTCCTGCCGAACCTGGGGGGGCCAAACGCCTCCTGCCGGAGGCTCTACGCGGGGATCGTGCGATCCATGGCCCTTTACGGGGCCCCGGTGTGGGCGCGTGGTTTGGCGCGGCTTGCCGTCCACCACCTGAACGCGCCCCAAAGGGTGGTCGCCGTTAAAATGGTTCGCGGCTACCGCACGATCTCCCGCGAGGCGGCGAGCCTCCTTGCCGGATTGCCGCCATGGGATCTGGAGGCGGTAGTCCTCGCACGCCTGCACGAATGGCGCGCGGAGGCACTATGCCGGGGGGAAACCCCGCTGCCGCGGCAAGTTGTCGCGCAGCGGACAGTCTTCCGGCACGATCTCATGGCGACATGGAGAGAGCGACTGTCGCAACCCCGTGCTGGGCACGCCACTATAGCGGCGATAAGACCCCTCTTTGAGGAGTGGCTTGAGAGACGCCACGGCATCCTCACCTTCCGCCTGACTCAGGTCCTCACCGGACACGGTGTGTTCGGGAGGTTCCTGCACCGAATCGGGCGGGAGGAAACGCCCGGGTGCTCCCACTGCGAGGATGGACCGGAGGACACGGTGGAACACACCGTGGAGGTGTGCCCTGCTTGGGCGGAGCACCGCCGTGTCCTCGTAGCGGCGATAGGCGGCGGCGACCTCTCGCGTCCGGCCCTGGTCGAAGCCATGGTCCGGAGCGAGACGGAATGGGATGCCGTCACCACCTTCTGCGAAGCAGTGATGCTAGCGAAGGAGGTGGCGGAGCGGGAGAAGGAAAGAGCAGCAGCTTTCCTCCCAGGCCGCCGCGGGAGACGCCCCGGGCGTCGGGGGCTACGTCGTGGCCCCCGGCCACCGTAGGCGCGGGCCTGTGGACGGCGAGCAATGGGTAGCTCGTCGTCCGTCCGTCTAACGACGACAGGCCGTGTCGACGGCGCGTTTTGTTCCACGCGCGCCTCAAAGAGCTGTCAGCAGCGTGATGGGGCCCGCAAGGGCCGACGCCTGCCGGGGCTGCGGGCTATTCGAAAGAGATACCGCGGCTCCGGAACGTAAGGGCACTGAAGGAACACGGATGGTTTTTAGTCAGTAAAAGTCCGACACTCCCTTACGCTCCACCCAGAGCGAAAGGGGTCATTAGATGATTTTCCATCCGCAAAAAAAAAAAAAAAAAAAAAAAGGGGTGACGACGCATCTGCCTTTTGATTCTCAATTCAAGATAGATTTAGATGTCTACGGGCCACAGCATTCACTTACCACGAGATAGACTGGTGTGCTCATTTGTCACCCTTATTCTATGGAAAAGAAAATATTTACCTTTAAACGTTGCACGTTCATTATTCATATAAGCTTAGATTTGTGTCGATTTTGTTTAAATTAAAAAGCAATTTAGAAAATAAACACACTCGTGTTTTTTTGTATTCTGTTTCACAAGTTATGAAGGAAACATCCCTCCATCACTTGCCCACTAAGTCGCGGATTTGGCGTAAGTAAGTCACCAAACGATTGCCCCGAGTGGAGGATAATAGAGTTGGCCAGATGATTTGTCGGATCGATCCCTATTTTAGGAAATTGGATCTGTAGATCGGAGGCGATAAGGAAGGGAGGCCAAGGGGGTCGGCGAAATAAACGGTAAAAGTTTACTGAGAGTCCTGTTATCACTGATTTGCGTATATCGATTTTGCCGCTGTCGCCCCGAACATGTCTTTGTATATTTCTTAGGGAGTTATTATTTTTGTTTTGATGTAGGTATTTTGTTATTGTTATTTAAAGAGGCAATTGTTGTATTAAATATCTTATTTAGGTACGACTTGAAGGTAACTCAGATTTTTTTTTGGACGGAAGTAATGTTTAATAAGATCTTTGATACATTTACGCAGTTTCCGCTTTTATAAATTAATAAGGCTATTAGTACAGATATTTTGTGTGTATACTTAGTGCGTGCTACATAATTTTAAAAGATATTAAAAATTATACCTTCGTCATCATCATCATTATAGACCTTCACAAGTTCAATGAACACACATAGGTCATCCACTGAGGAATGTCACAGATTAGTCCAGAGACACCTGCATTCGTTTCTTACATATATTACCAGGTCATCACTTACATATTTACATACTGAATTTTTTATTCTATATTTTGTAGTTCAATACTTATAAAAATAATTACTATAAGAATATAAATATAATTACACTAGCGATTCACCCCGGTCTCGCACGCGTAAATTCTGGATCTCGACAACAGCGCCACCTGCCGAGTCCAAATATAACTGTTGGCCATCTGGGGACCCATTGGAACATACACAAAAAAATTCATAAATATCGGTTGAATTTCAAAGTCTATAACAGACATAGGTAGAAATAATTTTTGTGTTTTGGATAGATAGATATATTAATAATAAGGATTGTTATGAAATCTAAAATATTAAACACTTAAATAATAACAATAAAAAACATTTTTTTGACTGTTTGTCGTCTTTTAAGTATAACACCAATGCGATGATATTGGTTATGGGATTCCCTTGTATAATGATTTCTAAATGTATCATATTATTTTAAATATTCTTTTATATATTAAAGTATAATGATTTACTTATTTAACATTGCCAATAGACAGCAATAGTAGAAATACTGTTGTAGTCAATTCACGAAGTTTAATTTTTGTAAGTTGGTAGCAGACTCCGGACACGTGTTGAGATTGGTTTAAAAAGACGAAAAGACTAGCGAAAGGGGATGGTTCGTTGGAGGCTTGAAAGCAGAAGTTTCGGTGGATGACTAGAGAGACAGGTTGTTTTGTAAAGAAGGCTAGTTGATAATCTTTTGGTAAGAATTGTTATTAAGAGTAAGAGTACTATCGTAAGTGTATAATTGTTTAATATCAAGAATATAACTAACTAAGAACCAGCTTGTTTTATTTTATTACACTTACGCTGCAACGACACGAAACGGCTATTTAGGTTTATTGAAATAATCACGATTCTAGTTTTTTTCTCTATAAAGGATTCCTCCTTAACTTCTTTTTATCCAAGTGTAAGCCTCACCTTGTATAAAAAGCACCTCGCTGACTGGTGAGCAAAGGTGTGGCAATTTATTGATGGGAAATCCAAAACCACTGAATTTAACACGAACTGGTGATGTGTAACATCAGTGGGAGGAAGACTCTCCTATCACCAAATCGTGCAAGCGTGTAGAGTACGAATTAGGAGATTGATCATTATAATAAATCATTGACAGCCATTATAAAATGTCGAATAGCTTACTTATGTTTTTTTACCAACTTAAAAAAGGAGGAACTATTCAATTCGACTGCATGTTTTTTAATGTGTGTTATCTCATAAATTTTCCCTAGGGGAACCGAATTTGATGATTCGTTTTTGTCTGAAAGCTGATGCTTTTTGTGTCTCCCGTATAAATTTCGTCAAGAAGCTTTAGTTTTTACTGTTGGAGCAGACGGTTTGCCGTTTAGTGGCGGTGTAAAATAACCACCACCCTATACCATCCCGTGGGTGTCGTAAGAGGCGACAGAGGGAAACAAATTAGGGGATGGACAGCAGTGTCTTCCTAATAACGACAGAATAAATTGCGGCTCGCCAAGCTTGGTAACTAAGGCAAATACCCGATGAGGCAATTTATGGGGGAGGCCTATGTTCAGCAGTGGACTATACTGCAACGGAGTAGACTAAGAAATATCCCAAGTTCAAGGTAACAACTAGAATGTCGTATATATTTTGACTAAGAACTTCGTCCTATTCAACTATTTTCCCGTAACTAATTTTAATTTTCTTAATCTCAACTTTTGAAGTGCTATGAAGGTATTGCAGCATCCATGGTCACGGGGGTGGGGGGGGGGGGCGAGGCATTTTACGTCCCAATGACATAGTTAACCAGGAGTAAGGGAAGGTTCGTTAAAGTGGCTGAGGCGGGTAAAGTGGCCACCTTCTTTTTAAGAACCAACCAAGTAGCGCCATTTATCAATGGCTTATAGAAATTTTTTATTGGCCGACGCCATATTGCTCCAGTAAACACCGACGCGCTCAGTTCACGCGGACAGATTTTATGACAAATAAGGTGGTCTTTGTAGTCTCTGATCTAAATGTGTTTAGTGTTCTAAGTGGTTTAAACATTGTAATAATTTGCTGCGTTCAATATAAATCCAAATCAATATAATGTTTTGTCAGTTAATATCTCTTAAAGAACGGTTTATGTACGGTAAAGAGGGACAATATAACCTCATTTGACATTTGAGTTGTTTTTTTTTCATTCGCATGCCGTTTCGGATAAAGTTAGTAAAGATTAGTGCAAATTTCTTGTTATAATTTTTTAATTTTTTTGTATTGTTTTAGATGTGCCAAATACATATAAACGGACGTCGCAGCAGCAGACATGGGACCGGAATGCGATGGAAAAAGCTATAAGAGCTATAAGAAACACAGAAATGGGAATTTTGTTCTTAAGAATATTTGTGTGTGAATAATAAACAATGAAAAATAATGAATAATGAATAAACTTTTATTCCCTTAGTCGAATTTGATTATTTCCTGACTCAAATTTAAATGAAACTTAAATTAATCTAAGAATAATTGCATTTTATTGAGGCTAGGCCACTTTACCCAACCTGGGTAGGTAAAGTGGTCAATTTCCCATTTCGGCTTTATGCTTAAAAATACTATATAATGTCTTGATATAAGTCAAAATAAGAATGTGATGTCAAAATTACATTAGTTCGAGAGAATATATTAATAAAGTAACGTAAAATTTTTTGGTATTTATGTAATAGGCAGTTATTCAAACCTTAGGGTGGTCACTTTACCCGAGGTTCCCCTACCTATATCCCCGTCGGAAAAGAAAAAAAGAAACTATAAAGTTCAAATCCGTAAAATTAGAAAATTAGTTGCATTCAATGTGTGGTAATCACGTTTAAGAAATCGTTATGTATTTCAAATCTTATTGTAGTCCTTTATAAATAGAACAAAACTAGCAATACTAAATAAATACCGATGTGTATGTACTCTTTACCACTGAGCACGCGTTAATATTTTTTTGTAGGAGAGGGGGCAAACGAGCATATGGTTCACCAAATGGTAAGTGGCTACCGCTGCCCATGAACAACTACAACACCAGAGGAATTGCAGATGCGTTGCCGGCCTTTTAAAAAAGAGTAGGCTCTCTTCTTGAAGGTCACTAAGTTGTATCAGTCCGGAAAATATCTGGTGGGAGTTGATTCCACAAAAAATTTGTGCAACGAAAAAGCTTCTTTTAAATCGCACAGTAGTGAGTGGATCGCCAGTCATCCAGATGGTATATGTGAAACTATGCGGCCGGAATTAGTCAGAATAATTCCTCAGAGCACTCCCCGTGGTAAATGCGATAAAATACGCAAAGAGATGCAACATCTCTTCGCAGTACCAGTGAGTCATGCCGACCATCGGTCGCCGACGATTCGGGCAGCTCTATCAATCGATCAAATGGATTAAGCTGGTGCTGGGGAGCTCCAGCCCAGAGATGGGTACAGTATTCCATATGCGACCGAACCTGCGTCTTGTAGAGTTAAATCTGTATTTCCAATTGCAGCAGTTCAAGTACTGTAATTGCCATTAGCATATTTGCCTGGGCAGCACCGCTAACAGAAATAAAGTTATTCGCTACCCTGCTATAAAATTCATGACAAGTGTTCTGAGTTCGAAACGCCGCAGAGAACGTCGTGGATATTGTGTATAAATTCTATTGGAATAAAATATTTATAAAGCAGAAAAAATATATCATTTATTTTATCGTTATAGTTCCTAATTCGAATTCGATAACAAAGCAAGTCAATATTGTATTACGGAAGTAATAATTTATTCTATTTCAAAAAACGTTATCCACCTTAAAATATTCTCCTGTATCGTGGAGGCAGTCCTTTTTATAGAATAAGGGTGACAAATGAACACACTGTTCACCTGATGGTAAGTGGATGCTGTGACCCATAGACATCTACAATTATGCTAGATTTAAAAACAAAATGCAGATTCGTTGTCACCCCTGAGGACTAAGATGGAATGCCTCGTTTCCAGTAATAAGGGTCTCCAGTTCTCGACACTCACCATACGAAATAATAGCATCAAGCTGCTAATTTACTGTCATAATGTTCACTAGGATAAACGTCCAGACCGGAAATAATTATTTGTAGGTCATATGTGTAACAATACTTGTCCCATTCGGGATTCGAACCGGTGGCCCACAACGCCGCAACTCTAGTAACCCACCAGCCGCTCCGCCACGGAGCTGTCTAAATACTAATAAGGCACTTAGTCACACAATTCTTTAAATGGTTTTTAATTTTAAAAAACTAAGCGTATATAAGCAACATAAGATTTTTTGTTAGTGGTTGTAAATTGTTCTTTTTACGACTGTGTCTAAGATCTATGATTATACTTCCCCCCTCCCCCCTTGTAATTATAGAGATAGTCTCAAAATGGGTTTGAATACAGATCAAAGTATCTCACAGAATACTAGCGTAAAATAGCAGCGTAATGCTGATGTGTTTCGTATGGTGAGTAGGCAGCCGAAACCCCTTTTTACTGGACACGTGACATCCCATCTTAGTCCTCAGGGATGACAACGCACTACAACAAAATTAGAATTTTTAGTCAGGGATAGATGTAAATGTCTATAGCAAAAAACCGACTACAAACACAACGACCGACGAAAAAAAAAACGCAAATGAAACAGCACCCACTTACACTCATGTGGACTATGTGCTTGTTTGCTACCTGAAAGGCTGTGATGATGATACTTATGAATTAGATTTACCCAACCTTCGTTGCCGTGTAGTGGCGGTGTAAGAATAACCCCATATCATCTCGTGGGTGACGTAAAAGTGGACAGAGGGAAACAAATCAGGAGCTGGGCAGCAGCTTCTTTTTAACCACGACTGAAAATAAAAAAAGTGCAGTTGTGAAGCGAAAATATCCCACCAATGAGGCAGTATTTGGGTGAAGTCTATGTTCAGCAGTGGACTTTTATCGGCTATAACGGTACCCAACCCTAGTTGTCCCTGTTTATATATTCCTGCTTCAGATCTGCCTATGATTTAGAACTGAAAGCCTTATTTAGTTGTATATATTGTTATATTACAGCAATAGATTAGTTGATAACTTAATGGAAAGAGGTTACAGCACATCATAAACACCTGTAACAAGCAAACAAAATTTTGCCTCACACGTTTTTTTACCTCACTGCACTCCTGTGTGGCGGCAGAAATAGGTAAACAGAAAAATAGCTATTCCATAAAAAGTTAACGTTACAGCCTGTATACGTCCCACTGCTGGGCACAGGCCTTCTCGCATTTATGAGAGGGTTTTCATCATCATCATTATCATCATTACAGCTCTTCACAAGTCCACTGCTGAACATAGGCCTCCCCCAAGTTATGCCACAAATCACGGTCCTTAGCCACCTGCATCCATCGAGTTTCTGCATGTCTTACCAGGTCGTCACTCCATCTAGTGGCGGGTCGCCCCACACTACGCCTACCGGTACGAGGCTGCCACTCGAGAACCTTTTTTCCCTATCGGTTATCGGTTCTTCGAGCTATATGACCGGCCCATTGCCACTTCGGCTTACTAATACGTTGGGCTATGTCGGTCACTCTGGTTCTATTGCGGATATCCTCATTTCTGAGTTTATCACAAGAGAAACCCCGAGCATAGCCCTCTTCATAGCTCGTTGAGCGACCTTGAGCGTCCTCATACGGCCAGCAGTAAAGAACTACGTCTCAGATCCGTAAGTCATCATTGGCAACTAGCTGCCAGTGATGAAGAGGGTTTTAGGACAAGGAAATGTCCGCCGCGTTACCCTGCGTATTGGTGAACTTCACATGCCTTCGAAGTCTTTTTTTCTTATTTCTGAGAAATGATGCAGATTCTCTCACGAAGTTTTCCTTCATCGCTTAGCACGTTGTAAATCAGCACTTAAAATTGCAAGTAACAATTCGATTCGATCGAACCCGGGTTGCCTGCGTACTGTGAAATTTACTATCTATAATATATAGAGTAGTCCTTGAGCTACGGCTGTATTCTATATAGTAAAATTGAAATAATTAAATGAAAAGATAGCGAAATAAATCATCCCAGTCAACGAAAAATTTCATCTTTGACGCAAAAGTCTAGTTGTCATGTAGCACATGTTCCAATTTTAAAAGAAATACACGCGCACATCCGCAAAACAATTCCGTAAGCAAGTCACGTACGTGAGTAATTTTAAAGGAGACCGGAAGGCTCACCGGTTTCCGAACGTAAGTGCGTTGCGATAGATTCCCGTTTGGCAACAGATGGTATTGTTTGGGAATGTAATTGATGTCTATGGCTGTTATGGATAACTGCTTTTTTACGTGACGTTGTAACAGGGTGCGGGAAGGGTTTGTGTTTCTTATATCTCTTGCGGGTAAACTAAGATATCACGGAAAATAATGATAAGATTTTATAAAGATTTGTAAACTTACGAATTACTAAACGATTCACGGGATGCATATATTAAAACTTATTTTGAGTATAAAATTCGTATTAAAAGTGGTTTAAGTCATTACTTATCACGTAGTCAAATAAATTAAAACTAGAGAAGTCTATATCTAGTATTAATTCAAAAGGCAGTTAAATCAGTTAATAGACAAAGATATAATGTAATATATGTAGCTATATTTTGGTTATACAGTGTAGTGGCAGTTCTAGAGTATCCATTACCCCATATCGTCCCGTAGGTGTCGTAAGAGACGACAAAGGAAATAAAGCAGGAAACGGGTGTCAATAGATATATATATATATATATATATATATATATATATATATATATATATATATATATATATATATATCATAACAACTACAAAATAAAGTCTCTGCGTTTGATAACCCGCCTGCTAAGCATGGCAACTAAGTTAATTGTTTACCTTGTGGCAGAGGAGGAGAAGGTTTGTACGTGGTAGAGCCATACCGCAGCCATATTGTAGTTGCAGCACGAAAGAGTCGGCTCGACCGGGGTAGGACCACGCTCTCACAGAATACCAGCGTACAATAGCAGTTTAATGTTGCTGTGTTTCAGATGGTGTGTATGGAGAACCGGAGACCCTTTTTACTCGAAACGAGGCATTTCATATCAGTCCTCAGGGCTGGCATGCATCTGCATAGTGATTCTTAATTGAAGATAAATGTAGATAGATGTCTATGGACCAAAGCATCCACTTGCCATCAGGAGGACTGTGTGCTCGTTTGGCACCTTTATTCTATTAAAAAAAACGTTTTTGTTCTGCAATGGATTTTGATTGGTCATAACGATGATGATGATAATGATATTTTCGTTAACAATTTATAGTCTTCTGTCGTAGCTATGTATTCGTCATCAGATGACTTGTATTGTTTGGTACAAAGCAATATGATATAAATAGCGGGCAAGTTCACGTAAAAGAAGTTTATAAGTGAGACTGAATGCTAGCATTAATTCACTATAAAAAATATTATGTTTCACTTCAGATATTATACTTTTTTGAAGTCCATATGGTCTCGGCCAAAGTCATTTATTACTGTTCCTTTAAGTCTTAAAGGAACAGTAATAAATGACTTTCTGAAGAAAAACGTATCCAAGTCACCAACACTTTGGCTCTTAAAACAGTTTTAAAAAATCTTTTGCTGTTTAATCGCATTGCAGAATCTCTCATTTCTTTTTCAAACAACCTAAATATTTTCGGTCTTTTGAGAAATTTCCGGTTTTATGTCAAAACGTTAAATGTAAAAAGGGAAAAATCGTATATCTAACTCCTTAGGGCGGCATAAAGTTGACTTTTGTTTTGTTTTAATTACACCCGGCGGAGGCGAGCTGAGTTAAAAAGTTAATTAGGTTTAATTTTTAACTGCTGCGGGAGGGGCTTTGAATCGCGATGTACTGTAATTGTGCTTACGGGGAACGGTTTGATGGAAGAATTTGGTCCATTTAAAACGGTCTTTTGTACATCAATAAGAAATATTTATTTTATTTTTTTTAAATATAACTATCTACGCCCGGCATGTATTTATATTTGCCCGTCATGTATTGTATTCATAAGAAACGCGGGCGCGCGCACAACCCACCGAAGTTTCAACGTAAACAGATGAATGATTTAGGGAAGTATAAGAGACAAACAAAGAAACATTCATTTTTTATGAATATAGATAGATAATCACTATTTTGACGTAAAATAATACCTAATGGTTATTTGTCTACATTTATAAATTCACTACATTAATTCTTTCATTTATTGCAGCTCTTCACAAATCCATTGCTGAACATAGGCCTCTCCCAAGGAATACCAAAAAGTACAGTCCTGAGCCACCTAGATCCATCGACTTCATGGATATTTTACCATTGGTCGTCACTCCGTCTAGTGGGGATGACTCCGTCTCACAACATAAACGAATAAAGCAAATATTTTTAAATTAAGAGTGAAAACTAAAGATAGACATAAATTGCCTAAACCTGCTTGAAGGAGCTCCTTCGAGACTCACTTCGACAGTGACGATATCTATTGGCTTCCATCAATGTCAACTGTGTTGTGCCAAAAATATAGGGGAGTCCTCATATTAAACTAGGGTATAATAAATTGTTTTAACCATCGATATCAGTTAACAATATAGTACACACCTAGATTTGTATATATATAATATTGGCAAAATACATAAGTATTGGTTTTCTGACATGGATTTGGATTTCTGGACGTACCTACACATGTATGTGATACTATCTCTCTCCTTGGCTCTCTTTGGCCTAGTAGTCGTCAGCAGATAGCACTGAATGAAGATAAAAGAGTTTATTGGGTTTTCTGTCAGAAAATCTCAGTAGCAGCCTGAATTTGGGAAATGGCGATGATACCTTTGCCTCGAAAATCACTTAAAGATGATGGTCCTGTGGTTGTCTTAAATCTTGTGCACTTACATTTTCTTGCACTATAATCACAGGATTGCACGGATGGCTAGGTTCCTCGAGTTCCTCGAGTTCCTAGAGTCCTCCTGCCGTGCTCGTAATTCTATATGGAGGACATTATCATCATTATTTTTCGTTGTAATCAAAATTAGAAACACCCGAAAAAAACATCTACATCATCATGATGTCATCATCACATCATTATCTGCTTAAACAAAGCAGTCTTATGTGACAAGGACTGGGGGCCCTATATTTGTTGGTAACCAGAAATTTCATCTTAGTTTTGAGGAGTGGCAAGGTATCTGCATTCTGATTCTTAAAAAAGTAAAGTAAAGTTACAGCCTATATACGTCCCACAGCTGGGCACAGGCCTCCTCTCATTTCTGAGAGGGTTTTATGGCAAGGAAGTGCCCGCCGCGCTGCCCCAATGCGTATTGGCGAACTTCACATGTCTTCGAAATATTTTTTTTTATTTCTTATTCTTCAGACATGCAGGTTTCCTCACGATGTTTTCCTTCACCGCCGAGCACGTGGTAAATCAGCTGATCCTTAATCAGGTCAAATCTGATTCTTAATCAGATTTTATTCTGATTTGATTTTAATCTGATTCTTAATTTACTTTTTTTACTTTACTGATTCTTAATCAGGTTTAAATATACGCCTATATTCCACAGCATCCTCGTCATGGGACTTGATGGTAAGTGGTCTATGCATGCTCGTTTGTCACCTTGACTGGTATAAAAAAGGTAAGAAGCGCTTACTTACTTCATCAGACGCTGGATTGCGTAATATTTAAAATGTTAAATTATGGCTTATTTAAAAATACAATCGGAACCCAGTCTGTGTGCTTGAATTTTTTCAACTGAAATGCAATTAATATGCAAAATTCCATCGAGAATTACGTTATCTGCCACCGGCAGCGTCGGAAGTTTTTTTGATAATAAAACTTTTGATTCAGGATAATTCAAACATTTACATTTTGATAATGATAGTCCGTTCTAAAATTTTAATTTAACATTCTTTTACTAGCCACGCTTGCATCTATCTATTAGCAACTTTGATGTAGGTATTTGTAAACGGCCGATTGACTTTAAAATTTGCACTTGTATGAAGGAACGATGCCAATACAATAACTTAATAACTTTATCCTAGTATCCTGATCAGAATCACCTAGATAAAGTAAAATAATTTTATCTAAAGATAAATAAGACGCGTTTCTTAAGTTTTTTAAACTATACTTTAAACTAAAACTTGTTATTACGTTTCTATATATATGGTTTTGCTGTTTCATATAATGATATTGCAAATGTTTGGGAAAATTATTTGTCTGTGAAAGGGAAAGTTAGGTTTACATCCCACAGCTGGACAACGGCTTCATCTAATTTCTGGGAGGATTATGGAGCAATAATTCCTCCGCATTGCTTTCTTGAGTGTTGGCGCATTTCACATGTCTTTGAAATTTCTTTATCTTTCAAACATGCCGGTTTTCTCACGATGTATTCTTTCATCAATTAGCACGTAGCAAATCAGCACTTAAAATTTAATTATTTATCCCGGATAACTGAAATTTACTACGAGTGCTCAGATCCTGAAAGTTCTTTTCTGTATGTGCTGTAATAAGAAGCCTATTATTTTTCAACAAATTAAGGATTCTCTTTCGTTTCATTTTTTTTTCTATTTCACTTTATTTTATTCTATTTCATTTTATTTCTACTTTTTTTTTTTTTTTTTTTTTTTTTTTTATAGAATAGGGTGACAAACGAGCACACAGTCCACCTGATGGTAAGTGGTTGCTGCGGCCCATAGACATCTACATCTATCTTCCATTACAAATCAAAATGCAGATGCGTTGTCACCCGCGAGGACTGAGATGGAATGCCTCATTTCCAGTAAAAAGGGTCTCCGGTTCTCTACACTCACCATACGAAATACAGCAGCATTAAGCTACTATTTCACGCTGGTATTCTGTGAGAGCGTGGTCCTTCCCCGGTCGAGCCGACCCATTCGTGCTACAACTATACTACTAATATAACTGCAGCATGGCTCTACCACGTAAAAAATATTTTATTGTGCAATACTTTTACTTTTCGTTACTTATGTTACCGTTTTACTGCCTCGTTTCTTCGTATGGTCTAGTGGTTGTATTATTGAGTTTTTCCGTCAAGAGACACACAAGCGAGCACACAGTCCACCTGATGGTGAGTTATTGCTATGGCCCATAGACATCTACATCTATTTGCGGATCAAAATGCAGATGCGTTGTCTGCCGTGAGGACTAAGATGGAATGCCTCTTTTCTAGTAAAAAGTGTTCTCCATTTCTCTGAGCTCACCATACGAAACACATCAGAATCAAGCTGCTATTTTACGCTGGTATTCTGTGAGAGCGTGGCCCTTCCCCGGTCGAGCCGACTCACACTACAACGACACTATTAATATAACTATAGCATTGCTCTGCCACGTATAAAACGTATCTTGCTTTCGGAGTGTTCCATAAGCTTCTACGAAATTCGCTGTTTGAAACAAAACAAAACTCGAAACTTTTCGTTTACGGCGAAGGCATCATGTTTTTAGATAAGTGAAGTTACGTACGCAGTTACAATGCGACCGAGGGGGTTTTTATTCCTCTATATATCGAGTTCGTATCCTGAAACGGCTCGTGATTGTCGTCTTTATTTGTGGTACAAGTGATAAGCATACGCCGTTACCGTTACAGAATTTCAATAGTTCACTGCTCAATATAGGCCTCCGCCATAGATTGCTTTAAAGAGGGATATTTGCCATAATTGCCACTCTTGGCAATCGGGTTGGAAGCGGTTCGGCAACTATATACCCTTTTTTATAAAATGTTTAGTTGTTCTTTGAATGACGCTGCTGCTTTCTTGGTTTGATTCCCTCTGGCTCCTCTTACGGCACCCACTGGAAGTTTGGGCTAGTGGATATTCTTACATCGCCACTATACAGTGATAAGTATACAACCATAGCTTTTTTATGGGGAAATAACTACGCATAAACATATCACGGATAGAAAAACGTGTTATGTCGGACTCGCTTCGACTAAAACCCTGTGGTGGTTCACCTTCTGCATATTATAGCTATGGGATTCTATCTCACATATCCGCAGCTCAATCAGAGCCAGCCAATCCTAAGCCACCCCTCATTAAACGAGGAAAATTTCTTCTGTCCAGAAAAGGCACGCTGGTCAAAACGGGTGCACCTTCTAAATCGGCCTTGATTTTCACCTGCACAACGGTGACCTCCGAGTCCGTTACATGGATACTCAGGTTCCTGGAAAAACGTACTTTCGGAGGCATAAGCCTTTTCAAGCCCAGACGTGGATCCAGTCTCCACCGCGTTACGGCCGCGAGGATAAGGTGCTTCGTTATACCGATACTACTGTTCTCCCGTGACTCCACCTTTATTCCATATCATCTCAAGGGTGTCGTAATAGGTGACTATAAAATATACCACAAAATCCAGAGTGCACTACTCTGTAATATACTGCAATATTCAATTCGTCTGCCAAGCATGATGATCATGGCAAACCCCACTTATAGTTGGCGCCAATTGTCCAGTAGTTGACTTTTATGGGTTGATAAGGAAGGAGAAGAAAGTATTCAGAAGTTACCATCCTCTACGTGCTGTCATTTTACAAATCTCTGCGCTTGTACACTTGGGCTGCAGTTTAAGAAGGGTGGCACCAGATGTCGCATCCGCGACAATAAATTTTACCACCTCTGCATATTCTCACTACAAAACCGTAAGCTGGGATTTGAAACAAATGCTGTGCAATTTAAAATATATGGATATAAACTCAATAGTGTTAATCCAATCATACTTTTCCAAATCCCGCTTTGCTTGGAAGACGGTTTTTTTAAATTTAGAGAAAGTTTCCACATGTGACCTCTTTTAGAGGTTTTGTGTTTTGTGAAAGCACACACACATAGTGTGTGCTTTCGTCACACACATACATACACACACACACACTCACACACACACATACATACATGTTAGAACCACGCTGCAGCTATATTATGGTTGTAGCACGAATGGGTCGGCTCGACCGGGGACTGACCACGCTTTCACAGAAAACCAACGCAAAAAGCTTTTTAATACTGCTGTGTTTCGTATAGTGAGTGTAGAGATCCAGAGACCCTGTTTTACTGGAAAAGAGGCATTCCATCTTAGTCCTCAGGGTTGACAATGCTTCTGCGTTTTTATTCTTAATCGAGGACAAATGTAGATGACTATGGGCCACAGCATCAACTTACGGTCAGGTAGACTGTGCGTTTGTTTGTCACCCTTATTCTATAAAAAACACACAC
Source organism: Parnassius apollo (assembly GCA_907164705.1). Taxonomy (NCBI): domain Eukaryota; kingdom Metazoa; phylum Arthropoda; class Insecta; order Lepidoptera; family Papilionidae; genus Parnassius; species Parnassius apollo. The sequence continues at coordinate 3,308,547 of CAJQZP010001686.1, forward strand.
ACGCACGCACATACACACAAACAAATGCGGGCGCCCGCGCTCAAACACAGACACACACTCGGCTACATGCATGACAGATATACGCTAGTGAGTAGCCCTTTCTTTATTAATTTTTGTTTTCTTGTTTTAAATAGTTCTGTTTAATAACTTGTAATGCACTTTATGTTAAGACATAAATTAATAGTACAATGTTATGGGTGAAACTACTGACTCCTGAAATACAATTTTACACTGGTTTTGGAGCCTATGGATTCAATGAAACATTTACTGTAATTTTTTATGTCAAAATAATTTTTTGTCTCTGTGTTTGCATAAAGTATTTTTTATATTCTTCTTCGGCTCGTACGATATTTTAACCTAGACATGGGCCTCCGCCATAGTAGGGAGCATTTTCCTTGAAACGCTTGGGAGTCGGAATTACGCCGCCACTACACGACATTGTTGCTATAAGAGTTACTTATGGGTGACAAACGAGCATACAGTCCACCTGATGGTAAGTGGCCATAGCTCGGCCTATAGACATCTATATTTATACTCAATTAAGAATTAAAATACAGATACATTGTTACCCTTATAACATAGAATACCTCGGAATAACATGGAATACCTCGTTTCCAGTGTGTCTTCGGTTTTCTACACTAACCATACGAAACACAGCAGCATCATTCAGCTATTTTATGCTGGTATTCCATGAGAATGGTACAACCATAATATATTGTATCGTTCCGTGAGTGTTGTTAGAGCTGACTATCAGAAATTTAAAAAAAAAATTCATATTGTTGCGCGCCATAATTAATGCCTAGTGCATGACACTAGCGCCATCTAGTATCGAGTAGCAGAACTAATGCTTCTAGAAATTCCATACTAGCAATTTCTACACCTAGTCAGTCAGGACCGATATCTACTCTAACATTCTGGATGTTTGAGTTTTTTTTTGGGCCCGAAACAAATATGGGCAACCCTCCGGAAAGCGGGGGGAGGGAGGCGGTGAATGCTCATAGCATATCACGCAGCCGGCTGCGTGGTTATGTGGAGACTTTTACCCACTGAACACCGCCTTTATGGATATGCTTAACGGTCTAACTAGAGATCTCTAAGCCGTATACGGACGCGACCCTCCTTGGCAGAAAGGAGGGCGCAAGCGGCGAAAAGCCGCTTAGAAGTGTGCCTAACTAAGGCAGATTAAGGGATGTATTATGTCGGCTCGGCCTGAGCCGCCAGGAGGCAGTTCAGGTCAGCCGAAAGCTTGTTGGGGGGGGGGTCCGAGAGAGTTTCTCGGTCTGCGCACACTATGGCGAGTGTGGATAGGGGCTGCATAGGCAGCTGTCTCACGAATGAGATGACTTGGGTGGGACTCTGAGGCTTTGAAATATCTCTCAGAGAGTGATTTAAGGAACAGCTGGATTGTTGGGAGCTCTAAGTCTCGGTGTAGCTCGGCATTACGGACATAATAGGGCGAATTAGTGCTCCTACGACAGAATAGATTTTGAACTATTTGAAGTTCATTTATAACTTTGGGCTTAGCATGTGCGAAAATGGGGTCCGCATAGGTCATGTCAGGTCATATGCAGACCTTATATAGAGTTCGCTTGTTGCGGAGGGACATATTACTGTATCTGCCCAACATGCTGTTGAGCCTACCTATGTAAAATCGTACGGTGCGAGTTACCTTCTTGATATGTGGCTCGAAAGTGAGCCTTGCGTCAGGGGTGACGCCTAAATATTTGGCTTTTGTTTGCCATGGTACAGGGGTTCCTAACATCCTGATTGGCGGAGTGGTGGTGAGACGACGTCATTTATATTGGAAGCAAACGGCGGAGCTTTTCTCCGGGTTTGCGTCGATACGCCATTTTTGGAACCAAGCTCCTAAGTCGTTAACTGACTTTTGGATCTTGTTCCGAATCTGTGGCAGTGAGTTGCCTTTAGAGTAAAGGGCTGTGTCATCTGCGAAGAGGGCTAGTTTAACACCGTTCGACGGGATAGGGATGTCGTTGGTGAATAGTATATATAGGAGGGGGGCAAGCATAGAGCCTTGAGGGACACCGGCTTTGATTTGACGAGTAGAGGATAGCGTGCCTTCGTGTCTAAAGCGAAAAATACGATCCTTCAGATAGGAGGCTACAAGGCGGATGAGACGGTCAGAGAGGCCTAAGTCGTACAATTTGTAGATAAGGCCCTCGTGCCAGACTCTGTCGAATGCCTTGGCAATGTCGAAAAAGACCGCGATGGTCTAAGGCGGATGGATAAAAACCGCTGAGGATATATTCCACTATGCGGTGAACTTACTGGGGGCACGAGTGTTTGGCTCGAAACCCGAATTGTTGAGGGATGACAAGAGGGTCGCCGTCTGTGGGAAACAAATGGCGCCTCATGCGCACTAGAGTAACTCGTTCGAAAAGTTAGCCCATGGCCTTGAGGAGGTTGATGAGACGGTGATTGGAGGGAAGGTGGTGAGGTTTGCCTGGCTTGGGAATACCAATGACAGTTGCCTCTTTCCAAGAGGTGGGAAAGTAGCTGAATTCGAACCAGGCGTTGAAGATTATGGCCAATAAGGCGATCGCCTGCTCCGGAAAGTGTTTGAGGGCTTGGTTGGAGATGTCATCCGCACCCGGTGCTTTTTTGGGCTGAAGTCCTTTGATGGTAGATGAAATCTCATCTTTGGACACAGTTATAGGGTCAGAGGCGGTGGGGGGCGAGTTCCGGCGACGGACCTCGTCCTCCACTAGTTTGATGTGTAGGGGGTCAGTGGGTTGTGAGCTGGGAGAGCATTGAGCGGCGACGCTCTCGGCAAAGCACTCAGCCTTTTCTTTGTCCTCGAAGGCAATAGAGCCGTCGGGACGAGACAAATGGGGAGTATGTGTGATAGCGTCTATCCGGAGGGCTCTCGCCATCTGTGTGGGTGGGGGAGATTTTCTCCATGAGATTGCCCCTTTCGAGGTATCTGTAATCTTTGAGGCGGTAACGGAGTTTGCGTTTAAGGCGGTGGGCCGCGAGTCTATACTCGGGAGTGGGATAGCGTGCAGCTCTACGGAGGGCAGCTTTTTTGGTTTTGAGCAGGTTGCTAATATCTAGGGGAAGACTAGTTTTAGCAACCGGGACGACCTTTTCATTCTCTTTGAGAGAGGATGTTATAAGTGAGGTGAGATTTTCGACCGCGGTGTCTATTTTCCGGGTACTGTCGAGGACGTCGGAAGAAAGGGTTATGGGAGGGTCCTGAGAGTCTATAGCCGAGGCTAGAGACTTCTTGAAGCCCTTCCAGTTGATGTAGGTTTTGGAAGTGGGAGTTGGAGGTGGCTGATGGCCAAGATGGAGGGATACAGGACGCTGGTCGGATCCTAGATCATAGAGAGACTCGATTGCTCTAAGGTTAAGGGAGACTCCTTTAACTAGAGCAAAGTCTAGCACGTCAGGAGCGTAGTTAACGTTTTCGGGGATAGTGGGTGATAGCGAGGGGGCTGTAGACAGTCAGGTCGAGAGACTGAGTGATATTGAGCAGCACCCTGCCACTACTAGTAGTAGTGCGGCAAGTCCATTCAGTATGCTTGGAGTTAAAATCTCCAAACATAATGACTGAGTCGCCTAATGCTTCGAAATCACTCTTAACGGGGAGGATTTCGCTAGGGATATAGCAAGAGGCTGTAATGATAGACTAGTGTCCAGTCATGGCTAATCTAGTGATAGTGGCTTCCATACTGGTAAGCGTCGGAGTTGGGATGTGGGAGCAATGAAGGGACTTTTTGTAATAAATGGCAGTACCGCCGCCTTTTTCGGTCGGGTCTGTCATTACGAAGAAGTGAATAATTTTTCATAGAGAGGCCTTTAGAGACCTTAGGGCTGAGGTGGGTCTCCTGAAGAAGGAGGAGGTCGACTTCGCGATCTCGAAGAAATAGCCTAAGCTCTGGGAGATTATTTCGCAAACCGCGGATATTGAACGAAACAAGCGACAAACCCTTTGGTTTGATACGACCATGCGATATTGCGAGAGCAGAGGGCTTCGGCATAGTGTTATTACAACGACCTTAGTAGGTTGATGTGCTCAGCAAGAGCAAGGAGACGGTCCTGAGGGGACTGAGCAGCGCGTAGTTTACGCGCAAGGATAGAGATTTCCCCTATATTGATCTTATTCATAATGTTAGACGCTAGGCTTAGATCATCTACTATAGGGTCTGCCTGTTTTTGTGGGGCGGCAGAGGGCCGCAGGATATTTGTTGCCTTTGGGAACCAAGGGTTTATTGGGAGCGGCGCAGGCTGGGAGAGCGGAAGGCTCATAAGGGGCCGAGGAGGGCCCTGAGGGGGCCGATAGATGCCCTGTGTGGGCTGAGATGAGCCCTGAGGGAGCTGTGGTAGGTGCTGGCCCTGGCGGGGCATGCGGCTTCCAAGAGCCGGGAAAGTTCGGTCATTGACCTGGGGTGGAGCTTTGTGGCTCTGAAGTGGGCGAAGAGCGCGAGGGCAGCCTCTAAAGTTGGCCGGGTGGCCTGTTTGTCCGCATAGGACACATGTGGGTGGGGATTCGGCGTTTTTGGGCCGAGGGCACTCTTTCGAGTGATGGGGTTCTAGGCACTTAACGCACCTGGGTGGGGCTGAGCAGTTGGCTGCCGCGTGCCCATAGAGTTGGCAGCGGTGGCACTGCGCTGGGTAACCGCGCCGGTGTGGGGCTTCGACCTTTACACGCGACAGGCCGCTCTGAGTGCGTACCTCGCGGAAGATGGTCTTCGCCTGCGGCACATTGGTGAGAACGAGGAGGGCGAGGGTAAAACTCTCGCCCCTGCTGCTGTGCATTTTGTGCACATCCTCTATGGGGAAACCTTGGGACTTGAGGTCTTCCAGAAAGTCCTCGTTTGCGAGTTCGTAAGGAACTCCGCGGAGGACCGCCTTGATTTTCCTTTCTTCGGCGAGAGCGTATGTGTGATAGGACACACGCTCGGCCGTGAAGAGACGGGTTATATTCCGGAAGTCTTCTATAGACGCTGGCATGATTTTGATGGCCTCGCCGACATTGGTAGCTTGGTCATATTTGAAACCCTTATCGTAGAGGGTTTTGGACAGCTGTGTAAATTTCGCCTTGTCTCTGAGAAAGACAGAGGGCGGGGCTTGGCTTTTAGCCAGTTTGGGAGCGCAGCGTGTTGCTGGCTTGGCGGTAGTGTCTTTCGACTGAGAGGCGGCAGCGTTAGACAACGATGGGGCTGCGAAGGTTGAGGCAGCAGCGGAAGGTGCGCGGGCGGCGGCGGCGGCCGCCGGGGGGGATGTCGCGGCGCTGCGGGATGTTTGAGTAGAAGTGGGCCTTTATAAGGATAGTAAGGATAGCGATCGGGTGGAGTATTGAATTGCTAATATAAACGAATACTTCGAAGCTATATAACTGCGTATTGTGTTTTATTATTTGTGTGTTTTAAGTTATAATTGGTGTTCGGTAATTAAATTGTCAACCTTGGTAATTCAATCGGCAGTTTTTACTGCCGATTGAATTACCAAGCCAAGCCAATTGCTTCAAGCTTGCCTCGGTTTAGCTGTTTGAGACACTAACGCCGCGGCGGGCTAACCTCTCGGCGACGGATATCACGAATACCTGCAGTAAGCTTCAGAACTAAGACTACAGATGCGTAGTTGTACTCAAGGGCTAATATATCACAGCCTAAAAATATTAAACTTTACTTAAAATATTTATTTATGTAAGTTTTGCAGATAAAATAGATACTTTACCGTGTAGTGGTGGTGTAAGCCAACCCGCTTGCCAAGCTTTGCAACTATGGCAAATGAGGCAATCTATGTGGGAGGTTCAGCAGTAAAGGGGAATGCCCACTCTTCATAGACAATTCGGCCATGAGTGCCCACATATAAAAGCATATAGATATGATAATATGCAATTAAAACAATGAAATGGTAAAGGAATTGCTTTAAAAAACATCGGGGTTTTGAAAATATAGAAGTTTTTATTTTCACAAATGCAGTTTTTTTAACAACTATTTTTATTGATTTTATCGCATTTTATTTCTTTGATTTTTAATTCCAGACGTTTCGGGTGCTTTCCAGCACCCATGGTTACGGCAGACTGAGGTGACTGACGTCCCAATGTCAGTGTTAACCCGGAGTACCTTCATATTTTAAATTTTTATTTATGGTCCGATCTACAGAATGAACTTACTGTGTCTTGAAGTCTTGCAGTGGTATGCTTGGGTTTAATTTTAATTTCATTAATTACAGGGTCCTAAGCAGGTGGTAGTACCAAGCCTCCTTCTCTATTGAATAAAGAATTTTTTTATTTCAATAGTCTCATGTATCGTCCTTTTAGAGGATTTGTGGTCTATCAAATCTTTTTTTGATGTCTAGCTAGTTGGGCCCGTCCAGAATATGATCACAAACTGCAAACTTCCCTGAACTTTGATGCTTCACGTCAGCGACGTCACGCTTCAAGATGTAGCCAATCTTGTCTGTGACACCCCTGACAAATGCTAGTACTGCACATGCTTTACTGTGGCCGGCTTCACTCGGTCACTGTGACGTAAGCGCGGGCCCGAAGTTTGTTGACGTGCAGAACCTGCTTGACGTGCTGAAGCTCGACAGCCAGATGTTTGCTGCCACAGATCCCTTGTGCTCTCTGTAACAAAGATTTGCTCACTGTAACTAACTGTGAAGGTTGATGGTGAGATTCATTGTTTTCTATACACAGTGTGACCTATGGTGTTGTTAGAACTTTGGATGACTAACGCATCTAGGAAAGCTAAGGAATTATTTGCCTCTAATTTACACATCAATACATCATTCAGGAACTGAGCAGGAAGCAAATTATTAGTCTGATGCCGTGCCAACCCAAATACCATATTACTGAAATAACATGGGCACAGCATCCAACAGTTCGACGGCCGACAGTACTTTTTAATTGCACTTCTACCAGAACCATTGCCACTAATTAAAATATATATAAAATACACTTTACGACTAATGGTGATGACTTGCAATTCTAGCCCTAAGTAAAGATCAGCTAGGGCTTAAGTTTATTCCTTCCATAATGCTGCTCCTCTAGTTATTACAGAGTTCTATCCGGTAGCAACCATTAAATCTTATATGCTCACCATAATAGTAGCGAGCTTGCTTTCATTGGTATGTGACATAAGTAATTAATATTAAGTCGCTGTAAGTTAAAACAGGAAATTCCCTAACATTTTAAAGTCTACATTTATCTAAAGTCTGCTTGCCCTAGCTCTATTTAGATTGTTTTCCCTAGCATACTCAGACAAATCATTATTTGTCTCCATATTCCTGTCCCTTATTTTTGTGTGGAATTTACTAATTATAGCAGCAGCCACAGCAGTCATCAGATCATCAAATGTGTAGAAGCCCTGTTAAAGTAATTTTGATGAAATATTTTAAATTCAGTTTTTAAAATGTCATTTACCACCTCTACTACCCATATCGACACATAGTCACAGCTCTGGATTTATTAGCATATCTTGTCATTAACTGAGATTCACCATCTGCTGGAGACATTCCTGCGACCCTTAGACATCCACATCTATCCTCGATTACAAATCAAAATGCAGATGCGTTGTCACCCGTGAGGACTAAGATCATTTTCTCGTTTCCAGTAAAAAGGGTCTCCGGTTGTCTACACTCACCATACAAAACACAGCAGCATTAAGCTACTATTTCACGCTGGTATTCTGTGAGAGTGTGGTCCTTCCCCCGGTCGTGCCGACCCATTCATGCTACAACTATACTTCTAATATAAGTGCAGCATGGCTCTACCACGTATAACACACATACATAGTAATTGTCACTATGTATGTTTGTTATCGCAAAATGTAGTTAATCACAAAAGAGACATACTCGCAATGCTGATGGAACTGTTACAACCAGGTAAAAAACATTGTGTTGTGCTTTTAAATAATTAGTTAGCAGTACACTGTGTGATGTATGATCTAAGCTTTGTTGTTCTGGGTGCAATACATTACTCACTTCAGATTACAACAAGGACTGACTAGATGATTCAGATGGTTCCCATTCTGCAGTTGAACGTGATGCTGTTCTATCAGTTCATTGCCAGCAATTATGATATACACGGCATGACAACGGCAACTGAAATAATGTAAAATACAAAAAATGAAGTCAAAGTGAAAAAATAAAATAGATTTGTTTATTTCAAACTCAAATATAAATAAAATATTTATCAAGTTAAATGTTACTGGACAAGGACGGATTTAATGCCCTATATTATTTAACAATTAAGGCCTGACAGACTACCAGCAGTCCAAAAACAATGAAAAATCAACTGTCTCCTTTCTTGGTAGTTGATAAAAATGGTCAATCTCATAAATAAGCTAGTATGTTTGTCAGATATAGCTAGTGCAGATGTGAAAAAATAAAACAAGTTCTTGAGTTGATATACAATCAGTGTAAAAACATGTATAATTATCAGATATGAGGATCACATTTAATATATTGAAAAATGCTAAACATCTTACCTTATCTTAACTCACGTGGCACAAATTGTTCCTCACGTGGAGAATCGAACCCAAACAATGTGTGTGATCTTATTCTTATAAGTGTCAGTGCCACAGCTGATGTATACATGTTCAAGACGAACTATTGGTGCATTTTGCGAGTGGCACACTACACGTTCACTGTACTCGAAACTTGTACCTAATAAAGAAGCTACAATTATTATATTGATATTATTCAAGTAAACTCAGTTATATAGCATTTCTTAGAGGAAAACATGCCACTTCGTGATATGTACCAACTATTTACCTGCTGTGTTCGAACCAATTGTTGAGAGATCAACAATTGCATTTTCCAACAAAACAAAATAACACGCAATTAAATTCTTGTGACATAACAGTGACAGGGGCCTACATGTCAGATTCGATGTTGCCACTTAACTGTCATAAAATCTATGAAACGATATCGATTTTTATTCGATTAATAATATCATGAAAAGAATAATCTTTGACGCGTTTTAAGTTCTGCACGCTTTAAAATATAATTTCCTTTATTTATTGAAATTCTATTTCACATGTATTTTTAGGAATAGTTAGCTTGTGCTGTATTGTTTTGTTATGCTTTAGAGAACTCGTGGTAAATCGGCTAGAAATTAACTTCTTGAATTATCATAACATGATTCCATTTTAAATGTTATGTTAAAAACAGATAAGAATAACAGTTAACTTGTGCAATAGCGTTTTGTTATACTCTAAAGAATTCTTGGTAAATCAGCTAGTAATTCGCTTGTTTAATTATCATAACTATAAATGTGAAGGTTGTCAATGAATTAAACCGAGCATATAACAACGGTTGTTTTAGTTTTTAACGGTTGACTACCGCTTTTGATGACTTGAAATGGATAAAAACCCATTTTGTGCAATAAGTTATTTCTCTTTGGTAATGAATAAACCACAGGAACCCCTATAATGTATAATAGTCCTTTTTTTAGACACAAGTAGCACATTTTAAATAACCGCAAAAACAACTTTGTTATTTATACAAAAACTATGAAAAACAAAATAATTTGTTGCTGGCGATAATGATAGTGGTATTTTGACTCGATTTAAAATATATGCTTGTTACTACAGAACTCTTCATGGGCCTGCGAGTCCGACTCGCACTGAACCACTTTTTTTTCAACTTTTAGTTTTATTTTAATAAATAGTTTTTTCGTTTAAGCGGAGCTCTTTTACTTTAGATTTATTACCTCTTTATCTATAATAATCAATCTGAGTAAGTAAAGTGTGTAAATACGATTCTTAAATTGTAAAAATAATAATTGGATTTGAACATCTTAGGTAGGTATTTAGTTTTATTAATTTAGAAAATATTAATCTCACAATTAATTATTGTAATAACATAAATGTATCACACAGCTAACGCCCTCATTAGCAATGTAAAAGTAAAATAAAGTTACAGCCTATATACGTCCCATTGCTGGGCTCAGGCCTCCCCTCATTTCTGAGAGGGTTTAGGGCAAGGAAGTGTCCGCCGCGCTGCCCAAATGCGTGTTGACGAACTTCACATGTCTTCGAATTATTTTTTTTCTCTTATTCCTCAGACATGCAGGTTTCCTCACGATGTTTTCCTTCACCGCCGAGCACGTGGTAAATCAGCACTTAAAATTGCAATTAACAATTTCATTGGTGCCGGCGGGGATCGAACCCGGGTCACTCGCGTTCTGTTATATTTACAGCGAGCGTTAACCACTGAGCTACCACGGCTCAGTCTCATAACAATCTAGTGGTGAAAGAATTCTCAAAGTTGGTCAAGTACTTTACGAGTTTAGCGAAAAAAAATATTCTTTGATAGTAGCGCCCTCAATAATAAAATGCATCCTACGTTTTTAAGCACCATAGCAAAAAACGATTCAACATAGCCTAACCCGCACACACAGTAAAAACATAACAATCCTTTTTCGTCTGTAGTCGGATAAACAATTGGTTAATAACGGTTGCGTATCGGCTGCTTTGGATAAATACGCATTGTCAACGGTTATTTTAAACCTATATCATAACATCGTAATAATTATCGAAAAATTATATAAGCATTGTAATAATGACACCATAAGTAATCGATGGAAAAGGGGAATCGATTTTTTTAATGAGATTTGTGATTGGCAACACTTTTTATTTTATTCACAAACTAATGAATTAATGATTTACCTAATTTTAATCTTATCTTTTCGGTACTTTTAATTTGTGCGAAAATATTCCCATTGTTTTAGGATAAATGAATATCGCGATTAATAATCATAAATAAAGATATATTTTTTTAACAAATGCACATTGTTGGGCGTTCCATGGCCGAAAATGGGCGATCCCCTTTAATAGGCTGTAACGGTAACGATTGCGGTTAAAATTGCAACTAAATGAAGCCTTTTTAAGGTAACCAAAATTTTTCAGTCATAATAGTTTATCACTGAAAAATTGCATTTTGGCTACCTGGACGATTTCTTCAAAGAAAAACAAATGTATTTTTCGATTTTAACAAGAAAAATTAATTGGTCTTAAATAAAAAGAGAAATTACTCTATTTGGCGTGGCGAACCTTTGCTGGCTGGTTTTTTGCGTGGCTCATTCAGTTTTTACGAGCAATTGGGATGATTACTGTATTTTAGTTTATTGAAGACATAAATTGTTAGAAGAATATAACAAAGACAGTAAAATAAAATAAGTATATAAGTGATAAATTATATAATTTATGCTTTAATGAAAATATTAGGAAATCAATATTTAATTGGGTTTCACTTGTATCAAGAAGGTGGTTTACATACACGATGTGTACATGGACAAACATTCAGCCAGGGAACAAATATTTTGAAGATTACTTATTCCGTTCCGTGCTGGATTCGAACCGCAAGGTCGCATCGTTGGCCAAATGATCAGCTACTGCTCACCAAACCACCGAAATATTGATGATGTGTGTTAGTACAATGAGATTATATGATAAGAATTAGCATCAGAATAGATATACATTTTATACATTTTAACGAATACTTGGGAGATAATGACCCCTCGGGATGAGTTAATCACTGGCATTTATTAATTTCATTAATTTTCTTTTTCTTTAAAAAAGTACTAGCGATGCTAACATTACTAATAATTTCTTTAACCACTTCTGGTAAGCTTAAAATGCTTGTGTTAGGAGAGGTGTACGATAGTCGTCGAATAGCGGATATGAACCCACGACCTTCTGAGTTGGCGGTCCGCACACTGCCATTAGGCTACTGACTTTATTTCTAATATGATTTGTAATTAATTTAATGTAATAAATAATAATAATTATTATGTAAAACAATCCAAACTGGGTTACTTGATGGTTCTTCCCTGGACTATACGTGGTAGAGCCACGCTGCAGTGGAATGGGTTGGCTCGACCGGGGAAGGACCACGCTCTCACAAAATATCAGCCTAAAATAGTAGCTTAATACTGTTGTGTTTCATATGGTGAGTGTAGTGATCCAGGGACCCTTTTTTACTTGAAACGAAGCATTCTATCTTAGTCAAGGGTGACCACGCATCTGAATTTTAATTCTTAATCGAGGTTAAATGTAAATGTTTATGGGCCACAGCATCCACTTACCATCAGGTGGACTGTGTCCTCGTTTGTCACCCATATATCCCATAAAAATGAAAGCTATGATCTCTTCAAGATATTTTACAAACATAATTTCATGATGTATCCAAGAGGTGGGACCTGGTGGTCTATAGAACAGGTATTGTTTAATACCTTTATTAGGCATCAGTCTCTCACAAACTAGAGTTAATTAGGTTTACAGTTTAATATGTTTGTTATCAATAATTTTGTACCTTTTTTGTGATAAGAAACTAAATATAATCTATTTTATTCAATTCTATGCTATTTTTAAAGACGTTATACTGTTCTCCATTAATGTGCCCAGAGGCACTCACGTCTGCTTATTTTAGTAGCCTTTTACAAATTCAGTAGTATGGCACACTTTTAGAATCACTCCGCTGTGTGTCTCTCACAGATATTTTCATCTGAGAGTTTTTCATGCAGGTAATTTAAATTTGCTTTAGTTATAAAAAGCCTTAACGGAAGTTCATTGACCAAATTGGCGATATTAAATTATTTAAGCTATCCCTATCTAAATCTTTACTTTTAAATGTATGTGTAGAACTATACTACGATTTCTTGTGCTAGGGTCATGATGAATGCTTTATTATATTTGTAGCACGAATGGTGGTGGTCCACGCTCTCAAGGAATACTAGTGTAAAATGGCAGTTTGATGCTGCTGTGTTTCGTATGGTGAGTGTAGAGAACCGAAGACCCTTTTAACTTGAAACGATCCATTTCATCTTAGACCTCAGGGGTGATGACGCATCTGCATTTTGATTCTTAATTGAGGGTAGATGTAGATATCTATATACACGTAGTAAGGAGCAAAATATGATAAATTTCTGGATAGGGATGAAAATAGATAAAAAGGTAATATTATAAAAGGTGTCTGCATACTTAATATCTTTTATAAAATATCTTTAAATATTTTGTAAAATTATCCAACACTAATCGTAATTCCAAAAATGTGAATTTATCCGTAATTTAAAGATATTTGATTTAAAATTATTTATTAAGTTAAATTAAAAATAATTATAAGTACATAGAATTTACATTCTATTGAAATCAGGGATAGTTAGATAAGTTGATGAAAAGTATAATTAGAAAAAATAATTTTGGTTAGGTATTACATATTTTATTAAATTAAAAATTATTGAAATTTCCTTTCACACTAATAGCTCACAATTTCCCTTTATATTATATAGATATCCAAATGGTAAGCCTTTAGACAGAGTCTAGCGATTACACTAGTATATTTAGTATGGAGGCGAAACGGGACATTTCGGTCCATTAAACGTGTCTCCGAAGCCGAAATGTATCGATTGGCCTCGCTTAAAATATAGCCCGACGTATGCCTGCCATGCGGAAAAATAACTGGCATTTTATTGGTAGTAATTTTATTATTGATGCTTTATGAAATATTTACTTTCATATTAACATACTTTTATATTAAAAGTAAATATGATGTCGTAAGTGGCGACAGAGGGGAAAAAACAGGAGTAGGGCATCTGCATCTTTCTAATAGCGACGAAAAATAAAAAACTATGTTGGCCAAGTCGCTTGCCAAGCTTGTCAACTATGGCAAACATCCCAACTATTAGGCAATCTACGGGAAGCCTATGTTCTGCAGGGGACTTCAATAAGCTGTAACGGTAACGGTAACATGCTTTTATTAGTTTGATCTGCATGCAACTCTCATGGAGGTGATATACATCACAGTTGCCACACTGAGCATGCGGGATGAAATTCGCAGTTTTTTTTTAATTAAATGGTTATCAGCAAGATGCTGCTGCCCATCTCCTGCTTCAGTTTCCACTGTCGCCGGGTAGTCGGTGAGTAAATGTGGCTCTGAACCGTACTTTGTGGTAATCTATAGGGGGGGGGGTCTGTACAGCAGGGGACTTGCAATGGGTAGTAGTGAGTTAGTATGTTTTTTTATAGGATAGGGTGACAAAAGAGCACACAGGCCACCTGATGGTAAGTGGACGCTGTGGCACATAGACATCTACATCTATCCTCGATTACGAAACATAATGCAGATGCGTTGTCACCGTGAGGATTAAGATGGAATGCCTCATTTCCAGTAAAAGAAGGGTCTCCGGGTCTCTACACTCACCATACGAAACAGTAGTTTGAAGCTGTTATTTTACGCTAGTGTTCTGTGAGAGCGTGGTCCTTCCCCGGTCGAGCCAACCCGTTAGTGCTACAACCATAATATAGCTGCAGCGGGGCTCTACCTACACAGACGGTATCTTAGGCAAAAGACGAATCCTATCACTCGGTAATACTTACTACCACATTAAATACGCTGCTCCTTCAAATGAATATCGAAAATTGAGAGTGCTCATGTTTACGTACACGAAACTCTTGCTCTAGATTTTCTTTTGAATTTAATTTTTAATATTTCGAGGAAAATAAATTCGGGGAATAACTTTTACTCCTCCCAAATCCCCAAGCCACTGATATTTTGTTAAAAATGACAGTTAAAGAAATAATTGGTGTTTGGTATTGTATTAATTTTAGTCACTGACCTCTACTTGTATATTAGACACTGACCTCTACTTGTATAATATACCAGTAGAGGTCAGTGACTAAAATTAATACAATAAAAGAATAATTTTTTTTATTAAGAACGTCAAAGTAAAATCATATATATTATATAGAGGTCAGTGATTTTACTTTAACTTTAAAAGGAGGTTATAACATGGCATTTAAAAAAATAGATCGCACAATTTCTTTCCGGTTCCTCTATGAGAAGGTTTTTGCTAACCGATTCCAAGAAGATTTTGATTTTGACGTTCATAATAAAAAAATTATTCCACAAAAAATTGAAAAAGTGCATAGATATAAATAGCTGATACCAAAAAATACTTAATATATGGTTAAGAAAAATATTGAATTATATTATAAAATATATTTGACATTTTCCATGCTTGCTGTATTTTTTAGTAATAATCAGTGTCATTAAAGCGTCTATTTCAAACGTCGATGTAAAAAGCGGCAAAAATTTATTATTATTTGAGCGAAAATTGTAAAGGGTGCTTTACGATGAAAGTTTACGGTTTTTACCCGCAGAGACTTCGTTACCCTGTTTCAAATTCATCGCTCGTTTTTATTATCACCCTTATTGTCTTCAATAAAAATTCTGGGAGATAGACTATAAAGTTTAACGCGGGCAGTACAGTTCCTAGAATCCTTAATAAAATATGTTGTAAATCAGTCGAGATTTGCCATTCGTGATGATCTAATAATTTACACCACCGTCGTCATGTTTCTCAATCGGCTCGCTTGGTTGGTTGGTTGGTTCGCGTGGAATTTATTATGATTGAATTTCGTGGGTTTTATTATTTTCGCGCTCAACCCAATTATCTTTCTAAAAAAAAATTTACCTAAGTTACTCTTTATATTATTAGCTATCTGCCAGTAAAATTACCGTTAAAATCAGTCTAACAATTTCGGAGATTAGTTGGAACAAACACACGGGCAGACAGGCGGACAATAATTTTCAAAATTGTTTTCTATGTTATAAGTATCGTAAGTATATACTTTAATGTGTATTTAGTAAAAAGCTGTTATTTTGATATTACAAGCAGACATTTTAATTATATTTATTTGTATAGATATAATAATGTCCTTCAGACCGAATTTCGGCCACGGTGGCCTGCCTCAGCGGAGGCTAGCCATCGGTCCAGGACAGGATTATAGTGCCCAAGTGTATGCGTGCTTACGCACTCAGTACAGGTGCACTCTCTATTACCTCTCACTCTCATAATCCGATGGGACGGTAAATCGACACGACCGGAGAGAGATCAGGCGCAAGACCAACGGCTTTACGTGCTTTCCGAGAAACGGGGGTGAGACACCGCCAACTTCCTGACTCTGGGCAACTACTGAGAATTTATTGACGGAAAAACTCAATAATTAATTTTTTTGGCCCTACCCGGGATTCGAACCCAGGAACTCATGATTAACAGTCGTACTACTACAACCACTAGACAAACGAGGCAATCCGGCGATCAGTATAAATATAGGTAATTGCTTAAATAGTATAATAAAATTAATGTAAACAATAAAGACGTACTGTCGATTTTATTTCTGCTAGGGGATAGGTCACCCTTATTTGACGAGGAGTTCGATAGGTAGTACTACATACTTACCTGTTTCTGGATTTCTAGCCGGTATAATTACGGGCTGCGAAGTGTTCCATCTCAGTCCCTCAAAAGTGAGAACGCATTCGTAGTAGTCTTTTTCATTAGAAGTTGTAGGTGTCAATGGGATGCTGTAGCCACTCTCTGAATCTTAATCTCTATTAGGAATCCAAAAGCAAATGCGTTGTCTTCTCGGAGGACTAAGATACCACGGTTCCAGTAAAAAGAAGTCTCCAATTATGTACCATACGAAACACAACAAAATTAAGCTTTTATTATACGTTGGTATTCAGTAAGAGCGTGATCCTCCTCGGTCGAGATAATTCATGCGTGCTACAACCATAATATTATAACTTCAGATTGTAATTAACAATTGCAATCGGCGGAGATTAAGCTAGGGCTGCTCGCGCACTGTGAAATTTACGGTAAATTTGTTTACGGTTAAACGGTTTTTAGTAAACTAAACTATTACTACTACTAACTACTAAAGTAAAATAATTTGTAAAATAATATTTAGTATGTTCTAATATAATTTAAAATAGCATAGTAGAAATAATATTTAATTACGTCAGAAATTAACTGTGTTGGATTGAATTGGCGGTAAAAGAATATCCACTACCACATATAACCCTGGAGGTGATAGAGGCAGACAAATCAAGAGACAACCAGAGGCTACCAACCCTGAGGCCTACGTTCAGCTGCGGGTTTAAAAAGGCGGCAACGCTAACGGTAATGGTAATGCCACGAAAAGTAAAAGTACAGTTACTATAACTATAGATGTGAAGGCGGTGGTCAACGATTTCAACCGAGCCGATAACAACGGTTGTTTACGTTTTCAACGGTTGACAACCGCTTTTGATGGCTTGAAATGGATAAAAACATATTTTTTGAGCAATAATTTTTTTCTCTTTGGTAACGAATAAACCACAGAAAGCCCTTTAATGTATAATAATCCGTTTGGACGGCTCCGTGGTGCAGTGGCATAGCAATAAGTTACAGCGCTAAGGGCCGCGGGTTCGAATCCCGCACGGAACAAGTATTTGTATGGCCTACAAGTAATTGTTCCGGGTCTGGATGTTTGCCCTTGTAAAATGTATGTTTGTAAACTGCCCCCACGATACAGGAGAATTTCCTAGCGTAGAGGTAACGTTTTTATAAAAAAAAGAGAAACAAAAGTTCATTTTTGTTTTAAATACTGGTAGCACATTTTTTTCATTTATACATACACTATTAAAAACAAAGCAATTTGTTGTTGGCGATAGTGATAGTGGTATTTTAACTCAATGTAGTTACTACGGAACTCTTCATAGGCTTGTGAGTCCAAATCGCACTGGGACACTTTTTTTCAAGTTTTAGTTTTATTTTATTAATTATTTATTCGTTTAAGCGGAGCTCTTTTATTTTAGGTTTATTACCTATATCTATAAAAATCAACCGGAGTAGGTAAAGTGTGTAAATAGGATTCTTAAATTGTAAATATAATAATTGGAGTTGATCATCTTAGGTAGGTATTTTACTTTATTTATTTAAATAAATTATATAAAATATTAATCTCACAATTTACTATAATAATATAATTTTATCACACAACTAACGGCCTCATCAGCAATGTAATGGTGAAATAATTTTCAAAATCGATCAAGTACTTTACGAGTTTAGCTAAAAAAAACATATTCGTTGATAGTAGCGCCCTCTATAATAAAATGCATCCTACGTTTCACAGTCATAATAGAATTCTAATGGTGAGAGAATCTTTTTAATCAGTCAAGTAGTTTTTAAGCACCATTGCAAAAAGCGATTTAGCTTAGTCACCCACAGACACAGTAAAAACATAACCATCCTTTTTAGTCTGTAGTCGGATAAACAAATGGTTGACAACGGTTGCGTATCGGCTGCTTTTTTGGATAAATATCCTTTGTCAACGATTGCTTTACACCTATAGTTACGATCAATAAACGTCACAGGCCTCATATCATTTTCATTTCTGAGAGGCTACAATTTATGAGGTGTCAGGTAGTGCCAGGTATATTTAATGAGTGACCGCAGCATTGCTGCGAAAAGTTTCCTTGATTATGGTCATAGATATTCTTGAAAACACTTAGTTGTAACTTTCGTCATTTGTACAATATCTGCAAATAAACTTAAATCATTATTAAAATGCAATCGCTGTACCCACTAACTCGCAAATTGAACACAGATAATCCTAAGTAACATCATGATCTCTACGTAATGTTCTCTCTAATCTGTATAAATTACAAGATGGCAGCGAAATCGCGCGCTAATTCTGACAAAGTTGGCGCGAAACTACTGTACGGTTCGTTGGTGTATTGTAAAATAAAGTTTTTGTTGCGTTCTGAGATTATTATACAACTTCATTTTCACATTTTGTAGTTAAGCACGTCCGCAGAATAAACCAAACAATATAAACAAATAAAATAGATAGAATATAGAAATACTATTTAGCGCGTTTATTTAAGCTGTTGTAAAAAAATAGTTAATTAGTGGGGGGAGGAGGGGGGGAGGTTTAGTGACTGCGGCTTGGTCACCCGCGGTGAACAAACCGAGGTGAAGGCCGGCCCGAGGTAGCCAGTTCGAGCGGGCTTGGCGAGGACACTTCGGTGTCGTGGAAGAAGAGATGTGTTGGTATCGCAATGCGCCCTAAGCTCCGCGACTGTGACGGAGACGCATCGTTGATGCGGTGGTGGTGGGGCTGCGGGAGACGAGCAGTGATGGTATTGCGAGGCAACGCTCTCCCTACCCTCCGCAGCCGAATCTTGGTTGGAGCCAAAGACCAGATCCGCCGCTAAAGTCAGAAAGGCTAGTGCTTCTGAGTGCTCGTTTTTCCTGGCCCAATGGCCTTTGCACATCGGAAACAGGAGCGTCCGTTGCGCAGATGGAGTTGGAGGCCGCTAAAGAAGGCGCGTCATGTGTTCTGGTGCGCCTTACCTGAGAAGGAGATGGGGGAGGAGTAGTCCTCTTCCGAGGAGAGGTTGAAATGGGGCGGCCGGTGCTGATGGTGCCGTGGATGTGTGCGAAAGCGTTTGCGTGGTCTTGCCAATATACGACGAGGGTGGAACACCATTGGGTTTTAGTCGGTGCCAGTCCGACATAACCCGTTCATGCCAAGGCGGGTATGCGTAGGCATTTCTCCTAGTAAAAAAATAGTTTCTTGGAGTACAAAGTTTCGTTCATCGCCGAGTGTGTTACATTGCAATCAACAATTTTATTAGTGACGGTGACAGCTACTGAGTATCGGCTCTTTGTGGTTGTACCTACCAAGCATTTTATTTTCCTCCTGCCCGTTAAATAATACTCCTAACAGTAAATACATAATTATCTCCAGTGCTCTTACTTGTAACGTTTTGTTGGTGTTAGATTTCTAGTAGGCGCCCTGATTTATTGGAGAGTAGTATACGGTAGGTACTGCGATTTTCAATGACCTTGTTATTGAGTATTATAATATGATTATATAAACGTAAATATTTTATTGACTCATTACCACATAAATTATACCCGTTAGGTACTACACTGTAGTCACTTACCATAAGGTGTGCTGTAAGTATTTATTTCACTTTAGAAAGGCCCGGTTTACATTTTGAGAAGTGACAAGTGCGAGTGGCCAGTGCAACTGACAAATGACAAGTGCTTAGTGCGTGTGAACAGGCAGTGATAAGTGATAAGTGGGAATAAATTACGCACTAAGCACTGGTCATTTGTTAGTTACACTTATCACTCGCACTTGTCATTTCTCGAAATGTAAACCGGGCTTTACGTGGAAAATTTTGATTAATCTGTGACTTTCGCTTAAAAAAAGGTATATATTGTAAAAAGTAAAGTTACAGCCTATATACGTGCCACTGCTGGGCTCAGGCCTCCCCTCATTTCTGAGAGGGTTTAGGGCAAGGTAGTGTCCGCCGCGCTGCTCAAATGCGTGTTGACGAACTTCACATGTCTTCAAAATATTTTTTTTTCTTATTCCTCAGACATACAGGTTTCCTCACGATGTTTTCCTTGACCGCCGAGCACGTAGTAAATCAGCACTTACGATTGCAATTAACAATTTCATTGGTGCCGGCGGGGATCGAACCCGGGTTACTCGCGTTCTGTTATATTTACAGCGAGCGTTAACCACTGAGCTACCACGGCTCTTAATATTATATATTGTATTTACCGCTATTTTTAAAGCGATCGCTAGAGCTCTGCAACCGCAGTACAAACATGACTGTAGTGCGTAGATTCAGCTTGAGCGCCAAATCCTGAGAAATCGTCGTGGCTTTGGGCCTCTTTCGACACGTCTTATATTGTGGTGTGGTGTAAGTTAGAACATGCAGCGGTTCAATGTTTTTTTAAAGTCAATTTTTTCATTAACTGTCGAATTTTAATGGAAATTTGGCACATTGGTGTACCTCTGCCGTTATAAAATACTTCGGTTAAATTTTATCGTTAACTGGCGATCCACTCCGGCTTCACACTGGTGATATCTGAATCTCGATAACAGCGCCGCCTATTGAGTCCAATTAAGTTTTTAATTCATCCAGAAATCCACTAAAAAACACACAAAAAACGATTCTGCCATAAGGACTATATCGTCGGCAAATCGAAGGTGAGTGATGTACTCGCCATTGCTGTTAATACCGTATCCTTTCTAGTCCAGTAGCTTGAAAACGTCTTCCAACGCAGCGGTGAAGAGTTCGGGGATATAACGTCACCCTGTCTTACACCTCTCTGAAGTTGGATCGGTTTCGAACTCTGATTCTGTACTCGGATAGCCATCGTAGTCCTACTGTATAAACACTTCAGCACTTCGATATACCGACAGTCAACTTGGCACCACCGAAGGGACTGTAGCACTACCCAAATTTCGACGGAATCAAAGGCTTTCTCATAGTCCACAGACGCCAGGCAAAGTGGCAGATTGTACTCCTCGGTCTTCTGTACAATCTGCCGCAGGGTATGTATGTGGTCTATGGTACTGAAGCCTTTTCGGAAACCGGCTTGTTCGGGAGGCTGGAAGTCGTCGAGTCTGCGTGCGAGACGATTCGTAATGACTCTCGAAAACGTAGACGCGGCTCAGAAGGGAAATCGTTTTGTAGTTCTTCAAGAGAGCGTTGTCGCCTTTATTAAAGAACTACTAACTACTCCGGAGTAGTGCCACCATGGAGGACGGAATTGAAGAGCTTCTGAAGGACTTCAAGTACCGGTGTTCCACCCGCTTTCAGAAACTCCGCTGTAATTCCATCCTCGCCTGGGGCCCTGCCGTTTTTAAGGTGCTGGAGAGCCATTCTAATCTCGCTCAGACTGACGTCCGGGATATCATCGGAATAGTGTCGGGTAAGACTTGCTCTTGTATCGTTACTCACACTTGCGTGTGGCTCCAACGATGATGTGTACAGCTGCCCATAGAACCTCTCAATCTCACTCAAAATCTCAGGTGTCCCGGAAACGATGCTGCTATACTCAGTCTTCAGCTTTGACAGTTGGCTCTTTCTGGCAGACAGATCTCTGGCAAAGACTTTGGAGTCCTGGTTCCGCTCAATCGCTTCCTTAATACGAGCAGTATTAAAGTTGCGTAAGTCTTGCCGCACGCATTTGGAGATCTGTCTGTTCAGTTGCCTGTATGCTGTCAAATCTGTTGACGATTGCAGCTTCATCTCCCGTCTAACAGCCATGAGATTAAGAGTGTGATCGGAGAGTTTTTGTGTTCTTCTGCGGCGAGTCTTGCAGAACTCCGAGCTTAGCTCCGACCGCATGGACAGTTTCCACGAGCTTGTCATTCATATCGTCCACTGCATTGCAATCTTCTAGGCACTGAAAGCGGTTACGTAACTCGAGCTGAAAAGTATCGGGATTCTGGATTAGAGGACGAGGGGGACGGAGCGTTAACTTCATTAGACGAGACCTCTCCAACTTAACGTTTAAGTTCAGTGTGCCTCTAACCATTCGGTGATCGCTGCCGATTTTCACCCTTGCGATCACTGAGACATCACTGAACAGTTGGCGTCTGGTCGTCATAATGAAGTCAATCTCATTTTTTGTCGATCCTTCGGGGCTCGACCAGGTCCACTTCCTGTGGGGCCGCTTCTGGAAGAAAGAGTTCATCATAAAGAGTCCCTCTTTCTCAATAAAGTTGGCCAGCTGCTGGCCCCTACGGTTTCGTTGCCGTACTCCAAATTTCCCTAACTTTAGCTCACCTCTTTCTCTTGTGCCTAGTTTTGCGTTGAAGTCTCCCATCAACACCGTGTAGTGGGTTTTTGGAGGAATGCATGGCTCTGGAAATATACTCATACATTTCCTCCACCTCCTCATCGGGATCGTTGTTCCGACGTTGGTGCGTAGACCTGTATGACCTTCAGCGAATACCGTTTGGTGATTCTGAGTATTAGGTACGCGACCCTCGTCGACACACTCCCAATCTTTACAACGTTGTTGACGAGAAACTTGTGGACGATAAATCTGACACCTCCTTGGGACAGATGGTCGCCCTCCCGATGATAGAACAAGTTGCCGGACTCGAGGATTCCCCCTTCTCCCCCTCTCTTCGGACCTCAGATAATCCAATAACATGCCAGCGCAACTTGTCTACCTCTTCTTCCAGCTCCAGTATCTTCTCGTCAGTCCTTAGGGTGCGTGCGTTATACGTTGCCAGGTCGAGTCGACGTAGGTGGCAACCGAACCTCCACCGGAGATTCTTAGAACCCCCCTGCCCCGCCGTTACCATGGTCGCCACCGTAGCCAGGAATAGCGGGGCCGCCGGGGACTGGGGGCCGTTTATTTGTGTCGGGGGATATCGGTCGTTTATGTGTGTGTGTGTGTGTGGGGGGGGGGGATATTTGCCATAGTTGCCACGCTTGGCGTGCGGATTGGCAACCGCAGTTTTTTTATTTGGCTGACGCTGCTGCCCATCTCCTAGTTAGTTTCCCGCTTACAACCCCCACGGGATGATATGGGGTTGTAGATATCCTTAAACCGCTAATACAGGATCTCGGATAGTATTCACCGACCAAACAAACCATTAGTATTTATATAATATTATTAGTATATTAGCAGTTATATATACGTATGCAACAGCACTGATCAAAACAAAGCATTTGTCGCGCAAAAAAATTCATTAGAGCTATATGTGAGCAAAAACAGAATGAATCGTGTCAACCAGTGTTTAAAAAACTTAGCTTATTACCATTACCATCACTTTATATCTATGAAGTATGCATGTACATAAGCACAAAACTTTGTTTACAACGATAGATGATGTAAATACCCGCAGTCGTTGAGATCCATATAGACTTGTACTAAACGATAATCCTAGAATAAGAAAATATAATAAAAGTTGTTTATTTATGCGTGTTCACTTATATAATAAGATACCTAATTACTTAAAAATCTTAAATACAAGATCATTTAAATTAAAACTATATCAGTGGCTAAATAATTGTAATTTCTATAGTGTCAAGGATTTTTGTAGCCAAAAACATTAATGTAAAAAAATTTTTTTTGGATGCTATGAATAACTATAGCAAAACATGCTGATCTGAAACGTTCCGTAAAATCTATTATATACCATGTTTTATGCAAATAAAATATTATTATTATTATTATTATACAGTTGAAAACTGATTACTTCAAAGCGTTAAACACAATTTGACGGTGTAGTAGCAAAGTGGCTAAGCGATTGGCTGCGGTGTTCCGGGGCGCGAGTTCGAATTCCGCACGGATGAAGTGTTTGTAATGACCCAAAAATAATTGGTACAGTTTATATCTAAAACACCCTTTACAATAATATCGAGAAATAATTTTATTTATAATGTCAAATCGCCGCTAACTTAAAACTAGCAGTAATCATCGCCCAGAAAATGTAGATTGATTCGGCTCAGCTCCGAGGAGACAAATTCGATTTACGACGACACGATGCAAGATTTTACACCGTGAAAAAATATGTGAGGTTTTGTATTAAATATGCGTATGGATTACGTGGATAAATTTTGGTTTTATTTTGTGTAAATCTAATTTTTTTGATGAATCTGTGTTTGTAGGTATTAATTCGGAGTTTGTTTTCTACTTTTGAATATTTAAGTATGGTTATAGATTATATATATATGCCACTGCAGAGCACAGGCTTCCTCCCATTTATAAGTGACTTAGAGCGATATTTCCGGACCGATACGACTAAGGAACCTTCAAGAAACGACTTCCTTTTTAATAAGCTGGCAGTCGACGCCTTCTTTTATAAAAAAAAATTGCCGCTGCGCCGCGCTTTATGCGTACATCAAAGGAGTGGAACAAGTTGGTAGCATCTGCCTATCCATCCGTTTAATTGTAAACGGATGGATAGGCAGATGGGTGTCCTCAAGGCAAGCACATAGGCTTTTGTTAAGTTAAGCCAGTGCGCTTCACGTTTGGTCGCATGATAGCAGTCAAGCACTCGCGGAAAATAATTAAAAAAAGTACATAGGTACTTATAGTTGTCCGCAGTGAGAAGAGACCACGCCGCCTTTTTTTATAGAATAAGGGTGACAAACGAGCACACAGTCCACCCCTGATTACTAAGATGGAATGCCTCGTTCCCAGTAAAAAAAATTGTTGATCCTGCAGGCCATACCTAGAACTTCCCGCTAATTTCAAATGAAAAGCGCTCCAAACTTCACCAAATTATGTTGCGAAATCTCGATATTATGTTAAAAAAAATGTTTTTTTTTTTCAAATTTTTTCTCCTTCGATACCTCACATATTTTATTTTTCAAACGGCATTCAATGTCATTTTTGAAAACTGATTAGTTTTTGAAATCAATCGGTAAATCCGTTTAAAATTTATTCTAAAAAACAGTTTTCAAAGTTTTTTTTTGAGATTTCTCAAGTCTAATCTACTTCACATTGAGATCCTGAAGATCTCCTGCAAACAGCATCTAAATCAATCAAGACGTTCAAAAGTTTTGAAAGGTTTACATACACACATACATACATACACCCGTACGGACGTCCACGTGAAATTAGGCAGAATAGCTTCCTGTGATCTCAAAACGTCGGGATCTGATGAAAACTCGATTTTCGAAAATCGGAGTGAAACCAATAACTTCCCTATTTTTGAAAATTTTCAATTTTCTTAACGGGAAGTTAAAAAATGATCCCCGGATCTCTACACTCACCATACGAAACACAGCAGTATTAAAGTTGTTATTTTACTCTGGCAATTTGTGAGAGCGTGTTCCTACCCCGGTCGATGACTTATAGAGAAGCCTGCAGTGCTGCAGTCAAACTCAAACACTGCGATTGAAAATTTGCTTGAAAATCTGATTTCAAATTTGCAGATTATAAAAACCATCACTATAACGGGAGTGGACTTTTTCAAGATGAAGAGATAATTTTTTTATAAAATTGAAGTGAGAAATGAATTACCTGATAGTAAGTGGTGACTGTCTGTGAATCCATGGACATCAGCGGTCAACTTAACTGAGACGGCTACAGATGCGTTGTCTGATCACTAAGATTGAATGCCTACGAAACACAGCAATGTGAGTACTGTTATTTGGCGACAGGAATCGGTAAAAGAGTCGTTTTTTTAATAGAATAATGGTGACAAACGAGCACATGGTGCACCTGATGATAAGTGGATGCTGTGGCCCGTAGACATCTACATTTATCTTCGATTAAGAATCAAAATGCAGACGCGTTGTCACCCCTAAGGACTAAGATGGAATTCCTCGTTTCCAGTAAAAAAGGATCTCCGGATATCTATACTCACCATAGGAAATACAGTAGTATTAAGTTGCTATATTAAGCGCTCGGTCCTTCCCCGCACTTGCTCAGACGGGCAATGCAGCAAAAGAACCTACCTTAGTTACAACGATGTCGTTAAATAATAACCGAGCAAATAAATTTTCACGTCATATCACAACTAAATCGATCCGGGTGCACCAAAAGCAGGGCCTATTTATTCGCTCCACGTAACCCGGCGTCTGTAATGTTCCCGTGCGGCGTTTTTAGAGAAACTAAACTTGGCTCACATCGTCTTTTCGCTCCAACTTACTCTCCTTTATTGCTTAAAGAGGGTATTTAAATGGTTCACATAATAAATGATTCTTGTTGCCAAAGCAAGAATAGTAGTTAGCGTTATTTATTACACAATGTTAACTGTTTGGAATAACTGAATAACTGCTTCCGTTTATGTTGTCCTGGGAATAATAGAAATATTGCCACTTATTATTTTTTTATGGCATAAGGATTACAAAGGAGCACACATTCCTCCTGATGGTAAAGTGGATGCTGTGGCCCGTAGATATCTACATTTATCCTCGATTAAGAATCAGAACGCAGATGCGTTGTCACCCTTGAGGACTAAGATAGAATACCTCGTTTCCAGTAAAAAAGGGTCGGAAAAACGACGTAAAATTAAGATACGATTAATATTCATCCTTTCTTCAAAAACGACAATAGAAAAACGGGTATAGAGATAATTAAAATACAATTTAATGAGCGACAATCAAAAAGTTTTGAGCAATGCCTTATATATTTACGAAAGTTTAATAACGTTTTAGGGACAAGTATTTATTGAAGCATTGTATAAAGGTGTTAAAGAATTCATATGTCTCTACACGGCTGAGCCGTGTAAGAATATCCACTGCCCCGTATCATCCCGTGGGTGTCGTAAGAGGCGAGAGAGGGAAACAAAATCGGGAGACGGACAGTAGCGTGTTCCTAATGACAACCAAAAATAAAAAACTGCGGTTGCCAACTCGATTGCCAAGCGTGACAACTATGGCGAATATCCCCCCTATGAGGTAATCTATGGGGGAGGCTTAAGTTCAGCAGTGGACTTAATAAGCTGTAACGGATACGTATCTTATTTCCGCGAAGGTTACGGAGAAAGGAATCCGTCACGCTGCCCCAGTGTATTACTGTACCCGGACCAGCACATGGAGCAGCGCCAAAGGTGGGAGACCTTTGGGAGACCCGTCCTCGAGAGACCTGATGTACTGAGATTGCCAATCTGCCTGTCAGTCGGGGTGATCACGACAAATACTTACCACGATAAGAAGCCTGTGTTCAGCAGTAAACTAGTTCACTGATGGAGAAGCTGTTTACTTAAAAAGGAAAGAAAAAACATTAATCATTTTTTATAATCCTCATATCCTCTTATAATCAGGAACAACTTTTGTTTTTAAATAAAATAATAGCGTTATGTTAGTATTGTCCCCACTTACAATTTAAATATGTACATAGTTAGGTATATATACTGTTATAACAAAAATAACATTTTTCTGTCAAGAAATTCTCATTAGCTGCCCGGAGTCAGGAAGTTGGCGGTGTCTCACCCCCGTGCCTCGGAAAGCACGTAAAGCCGTTGGTCCTGCGCATGATCTCTCCGGTCGTGTCGGTTTAGCGTCCCATCGGATTATGAGAGTGAGGGAATAGAGAGTGCACCTGTGCTTGCGCATACACTTGGGCACTATAATCCTGTCCTGCGCTGATGGCTAGCCTCCGTTGAGGCAGGCCGCCGTGGCCGAAATTCGGTCTGAAGGACATTATTTTATTATTATAACAAAAAGTAGCTGAAATATTTCGTATGTACTTAGTTGGTGAGTCAAATTAAATAATAAATAAATGAGTTTCATATCACTTCACTAGCAGATTTGACATACCTATCCTTGAAATATTTTAGTTCCTTATACATATAGGCTTACTTATGGTGTGTTTCTTTACAATCGAACACGTGGTAAACTCACACCCGTTTCAATCTCCGCCCGTACCATTGAAATTGTTACCCAGCAAAATTTATGCCTTTTTAACCGACTTCAACAAAAGAAGGAAGTACTCAATTCGATTGAATTTTTTAAGTGATAACCTTTTAAATTTTAACAGGTGAAATGATTTTGATAATTCTTTTTTTATTTGAAAGCTGGTGCTTCTAAACTTCTAATGTGGTCCACATGAATTTGATCAAGGTCCAACCAGTAGTTTTTGAATGATCCTTAATAATACGTATTTAATTGACTTCGACTACATTGATGATTTTCTCATTTCATAATTTATTTTTTGTGGCTCACCTGATGATAAGTGACTATCACCGCCCATGAACAAGCACAACACCAGGGGAATAGAAAGGAGTAAACTCTTTTCTAAAAGGTGTTATCTTATTTGTACAACATTTTTAATTTTACCAATTGTTGTATTTATTAATTACTTATATGTCTACGAGTATTGCGTAAGTATACTGATGAATTCATCGTAAGAGACTCCACCACTCTATTTGTTCCGTAGGCTGTGTCTTAAGAGACGAATATGGCAAGTACCAGGAAGATCCCAGACCAGCGACAGGTAGTATCGTCAAAGATACGAGACTTCGGGTACTGTGATCGTTAACTCCCTTCCAAGCGTGATGATTGAGGCACATCACCCTGCAACGGGAAAGGCCTATATCCAGGAGTGGAATTTTGTGTTTTTTATAAGATAAGGGTGACAAACGGGCATAAAACCACCTGAAGGTATATGGATACTCGAATACAAATCAACTAAGATGGAATGCCTCGTTTCCAGTAAAAAGGGTCTCTGGTTCTCTACACTCACCCTATGAAACACAGCAGCGTTGACCTGCTATTTTACGCTGGTATTCTGTGAGAGCGTGATCCTTTTTCGGTCGAGCTGACCCATTCGTGCTACAACTATACTGCTAATATAGCTGCAGAAAGGCTCTACCACGTCAAATTTGGTAAGAATAATTATGGCCTCTATGATAATCTTAGTTTGCTACTATCTTATTGTTTTATATATTATATGTTTTCATGCTTTTGTTACATTAGGTTTAAATGCTTTTATATAAGCATAATTCAATAAAAAATTGGTCGTTAAATGTAAGCCTGATAGGATGGAAAATACAAAGTTGCTCCAAGTATTTGCTCAAAGATTTTCTATTCGAGGAAAATACTTATAAGTTCACTATTATCGGAATCAGTTAAAAGAAATTCACCGTTATGGAATAGAATATAATATTTTTTATTCCATTAAGATTATTACATAACACATTCTTTTTTTATTTATCTCTGGTAAATACTTCTCATGTGGTATTATTTTATTTATTTTTGATTCAAAAAAATACTTTAGTCCTTGAATATGACAGCCAGAAACCCAACGAGATTATTCATCACTTTTACGAGTAGCTAGAGCTGATGATAAAATCTTTGGTTTTTCCGAAGAAAAGCACTCGTCTCAAATTGCCTTTTCTTATTAAAGTTAAAGTCTCCTCTCACTTCTAAGAAAGTTTTAGGGCAAGGAAATGTACCGCTGCATTACCCAATGCGTGTTGGCGGACTTCACATGTCTTTGAAATTTCTTATTTCTCAGACGTGCAGGTTTCCTCACAAAGTTTTCCTTCACCGCCGAGCACGTGGTTTATCAGCACTTGAAATTGATATTAACAATTTCATTGGTGTTAGCGAAGATCGAACCCGGGTTGCTTACGCACTATGAAATTTATGAGAGCGCTTAGCCCCTGAGCTACCACGGCTCTTCTTATTATTTATCCGATAAAGCCCACAGCTGGTCATTAGCGTCATCCGTTGCAGGGAGAATTCGCCATCGTCATTCATCACGCTTGGCAGGCAGAATGGCGGCCATAGTACCAAGGACGGCTTATACAACTCGCGGCACGAAATTCTACCGGTGACAGTTATTGCGCATAATTGGCCATATTACGCATTATTGCGTATGTTGACTGTGCGTATCGTTCACACGCATTGATTGGCTCTCCAGTCGCATTCCGTCCTCCGTACTGATACGTCATTCACAGCTATCCCCTCCACGTTTCGTTCAGTGCTAGAGTTTCGTGCCGCGACTTATACCGTTAAAGTTACTGGCCGTAGCTAACCTTTTTTACATCTGTGGTAAATAAGATAGTTATATTGTCAGTTTTTAGAAGCTAAGATTTTACTAATATGTTCCCATTGACCCACGGTATTAAATGGGGTGATGGCTTCTCTTATATCACCACAACCTTTTCTAAGTCGCATAGTAGGAGAGAAATCTGAATTCGATTACCGATGACATTAATTAACTTTTAATTATGATTTACAGTTCTGATTTGTGCATGACTGCCTCGTTGGTCTAGTGGTTGTAGTAGTGCGACTGGTGATCATGAGGTCCTGGGTTCGAATCCCGGGTCGGGCCAAAAAATCAATTATTGGTTTTTCCGTCACGAAATTCTCAGCAGCTGCCTGGAGCCAGGAAGTTGGCGGTGTCTCATCCCTGTGCCTCGGAAAATACGTAAAGCCGTCGTTCCTGCGCCTGAACATTTTCTGAGTGCACCTGTGCCTACGCATACACTTGACCACTATAATCCTATTCTGTGCCGATGGCAAGTCTCCGTTGACACCGCCTGAAATTCGGTCTGGAGGATATTATGCGCGTGATGTGAATGGTAAGCATTGCGAGGAAGTCTATACATATATGTATAATAACAATAAAATAAAATGTTAATTATTAATTATAATATTTATAATTTATGTACCTATTTTACCTTTATTACCTAAATTTTTACCTCTTTTAAATTCCTGCACTTTGTGTATGTTTATATTGTGAATTCAATGTCTAATAGCTATATTATAAATTAGGTAACTCTGTACTTTCATATAAATATAACCCAAGTCAGTTGATTTTTTTAAGCAAGTGTTAATATATGTATAAGTAATGTTTATAAAACCTCGTGAATTTTGCCCAAGGTATAAACTAGCAGTAAAATAGTGTTGCACTAGCTTACCTGTGTCGGTAACTATTTCGTGACTGCAGCGCAGTATTAAATTTAAGAATAATTTTATTTGTGTTTTGTTTCTTGTGCTGTAATGTGTTGTTACTGCAAATTTAATATTCAATTTTCCAATATTCTAATATTTTTTCAATCCTTGTTTCAAATTAAAGGTATTCAAAGAACATCGCTAATTCACTTGGAGCAGGCTTACGCTCACCAGTAGAATATTCAGAAATATGATTAATAAGCGGAAGTGAATTCGTATGAAACCAGTTAAGGTAATATTACTAAGCCACAATACCTAACTTGAAAATATTGTATCTTAAATTATGCGTGAAATTGTAGATAGCTTCTGCTTATACAGCTTTCATATTTTCATCCGATCTTTCCGGCTTACTCTTGTCATTTTGAAAAGTCTTTGCAGAAACGCGTTGTTATTATTTCCTAACATATTTCTTTGCGCATCACGTCCAATTCTTTCAGATATAGAGTCATAAACAAAATGTAATCATGAAACAAAACGCTTTAAGCCTTAAGCTTTAAAAGCGAATTTCGCTTGCTCGTAGCTTCGGGAGAAAGTTCCCGTAGGTTGCTATTTTGTCTTCGCATCACGTTTCAGGTTCGGCTCCGTGGCCGACGTGTACTTTCTATATCCCCTTATTCCTCTCGTCTTGTTCTTATTGCGTTGGTATAACGCATCGTGACAGTGTCGGCATTATTAAATATTTGCGATCATTAGTGACGGCCGTGGATCGTTATACGTTTGTGTAGTTTATCGTTGGTTTGTGCAATGCTAATTCAATATAGGTTAGGTTAGTTATTTTATTTGAAGCCGTATATACTTTGCTTTTTAGTGATAGAAGAAACTATAATTACGTGACTATTTTAGCTTTAAAAGTTGTTACAAAAATTAAATATTTTTAAATCATCAAAAAAATTGTATGTTTATTCAAATAAGCTTTATTTGCACACCATGTACAAAAACGCGGACCTTATGCCATACCTAATGAGTGTAGAGATCCGGAGACCATTTTTATACTTGAAACGAGCCATTCCATCTTAGTCCTCACTGGTGACGACGCATCTGCATTTTGATTCGTAATCGAGGATAGATGTAGATGCCTATGGGCCACAGCAACCACTTAACATCAGGTGGACTGTATGCTCGTTTATCACCCTACTGTGTCATCTAATATTGTGCAAAGTGCAAACGCGTCCATCAAGCTGGAATCGATATTCTACATCAGATGATCTAGAATGTGGTTAATGCAGTCTTTGGTCAACCGCAGCCAACTTCATTCAAATATGGCTACGTATACCTCATCACTCCTGAGGACCCTACATATCCTTTAGACCGGAACATAACATTGTAAGTACTGCTTTTTGGCGTCGGAAATAAGTAAGAGCGTTTATAGTGTTACTTGCCCAGACTGTCATGTAGAAAGAATGAACAGGGAAAGAGTAACAAAGCAAATTTATATTGCAGATGTGAACGGCAGAGTCGGAAAAAGACGCCCTAGACGAAGGTTTATTGACCCAATTCGTGATATTTTGAAAATGGGCCACAACCTACTGAAAAGGAGCAAAATTAACCAACGAGCATGTATGCGTAGGTATATGGATGTGGAGGAGGCGAGAGAGGTATGTCAGGATCGTGCCAAATGGAAGTCCGTGGTCTCTGCCTACCCCTCTGGGTGACAGGCGTGAGTGTTTATGTTTATGTCCACCCAGACGTAATCCTTGGCAGAAAAGACGTTTCAACACCTAGATGTCACTTCACTTCAGATGCTAGAAATTATTTTATTCTTTATAGTTCTTTGAAGTTGGCCTTTACTTTTTACCGACTTCGAAATGGAGGTATTCAATTCGACTTTTATGTGTGTTACCTCATAACTTTTTTCTGGGTGAACCGATTTTGATGATTCTTGTTTCATCTGAAAGCTGGCGCTTTTCGTGTGGTCCCATATATTATTTAATCAAGATTTGACCAGTAGTTTTTGAGTTATCTTTAATAATGCGTATTTAATAGCCTTCGAATACATTGATTATGATCTCATTTTAATTATATTGAAATCGGTTGTACAAAATTTTTAATTTTACCACTCGTTATTCACAGTTTAATTTTTTATTAAAATGATTTTACAAACTCATACTTTGAATAATAAGGAGAAGAAGCGTTGAAGAATCAATTAACTCGCCCACATCAGTCATGAAGATGGGATCCTGTCATAGTAGACAGTTGCCGTTAATCACACAAGCGGATTATCCAATGTAACATGATTCCTTGAGTGACAATAAATGATGTACCTAAGCAAACTCATAAAGAAACGTTTCTTTAGCTACCTTCGAGTCAATCGAAGTTTGCGCTCTAGAGAATTTTTGTGTACATATTCACATCAAGACTCAACCTTCGGTAAGAGTACCAACATTGGTCCGTTTTAATGATGATTGTCGACTTCAAGGCATGTTGTATCAAACTACAGACTACAAAAAAAGTATAGTTCCGCCTATTGCAATTGAAGCACTTTAATTATGCCGGCCGTTTGTTCAAACACGCCTCACATAATAACGTACCGCCCGCTTGCCATCACGCGGCATGTTTACGTCAAAAAAAAAAGATGTCTTCATTTTGTGTTATGGAATGATGTAGTAATAACTCTACATCCCAAAAAAAGTCAAGGAATAACATATATAACAGGTAAGGCACTAATAAAACTGGTTGATTTATAATGTGTAATGGCGCGCAAGCATATCTACTACCCCATATATTCCTGTGGGTGTCGTAAGAGGCGACAGAGGGAAAATTAAAATTGCAATGAACAATTTCATTGGTGCCGGCAGGGATCGAACCCGGTAGCTCGCGCACTGTGAAATTTACAGCGAGCGCTAACCATCTGAGCTACCACGGCTCCCTCCCAAAATTGTAGTATTAAATTTTAAACAAAATATAAAAACAGACTTCAAAAAATAAAAATAATAAAATAAATTCCACATAATACTAAAAGTTGGGGTTTTAATTCTTCGATATACTTATTCTATCTGAGCATCTTTTTACCAAAAGTTTTATTAATTTATCCTTTTGAGTGGACTAAGGCACGATAGTAATTTTGTTCTCCAGACCAAATTACGGCCTCTGTTGAGACTGGCCGCAGTAACCTCTCGTTTGCCCCTGCACAGTAGACGATTACAGTGCACAGTGTGTGTGCTCTTACAGGTGCGTTCTCTATTTCCTCACACTCATAATCCTATGGGACGACAGTCGACGCGACCGGAGAAAGATCAGGTACAGGACCAACGGCCACGGCGGAATTCGAACCCAACAAACAGAGTTAGTTACATACTTCTAATTAGATACCCTCGAGATCAAATAGTGTGGTGATGGTAAAAATTCAAATCGGTTGACAGGAGAACTATTCGCCCATATAATGTTGTACAGATGCCTTTGCAAATTGAAGAGTTTATGTGAGTGAGTTTTTTTTTTCATATAAATAAAACAAATTTATAAGGAACCACCTCAAAGGAGGACGGCGGACACTTCCTTACGCAGAAACGTTCTAAAAAGTGAGAGGAGGCCCGTGCCCTAGCCTTGAGACGTATGTAGTCTGTAACTTTACTATACTTTTATCTTTGAGGAAGGAATACCCCACCCTTTCTTACTAAAAACAGGAATCATTAAATCGGACATCGTGGTAAAGAATTACTTCTTAACTTACATAAAAATATATTCCAACGAATTGACAACCTCCGCCTTTTTTGAAGCCGGTTGAAAAAATGCGTATTATAACAAACAAAGAAAAAAAATTGTAAAAAAGCATGAATAATAATGATTATTCAAAATTCCCACCGTCCTCGGGGTAGAATCGCAAAATCTTTTGGGACACAAAACTTTTTTCCCTCGTCGCGAAGGAACAACTTTTCCCCCGTTAAGAGGGCGACCTATTATCTTTCATTTCTCCAGTAATTTAACATTCTCCGTACGCTCCGGGAAAATCATGCTATCAAATTCGGCTACCTACCTACCCTCCATTTCGAGGGTGACAACTTTTTACTTGGAAATCTCCTAATAATTTGCCAAAGTGGCAGCTGCTTAGCCTATAACGATTATCGGGCTCTAAAAGATTTCAGCTTTGGTTGTTTTCGTTTTGATAGGGGAGAAATAGTATTAGTGTAATTGGCTTGTGGCCAATGAATAATATATTTTTAAATTAATCCTAAGTGTTGCCAATTTTGATTAACTATATGTTTTCGATATTATGAGCGAAAATGCTTGCCTAATGCTATTTTAGTTTACTAAGCCTTAGGACAAAATGTAGCTAGGATGAACTTGAGAATATTCTCGTTGCCTTTACTATCACGAAGACTCGGCAATTTAATTTTAAATAAATAATATTTTAACTGGCGTCAATCCGAATTGTGTTTCATACAAGAAAGCAAGGTGTTGGTTACTCGTAAATGAATTGTGCGAACGTTCTTGCCTGAAGTTTTCTCTACAGCTACAGAAAAATAGGATTTCGTAATCCTTATCTCAATTTCTCAATCTCTCCATTAAAATTAATCAACAATATAATAAATTGATGTTTGTGGTTTGTGTCCTACGAATTTTTCCAATATCAAATTTTAATGATCCCCTAGTTTAATGACCAGGAAACTAAATTAAAAAGTTGCGAATTTTGGTTTCATATGCCAGCTGGAACTTATATTTATACAAAGATTGCTTCTTATTTGGATTTTGAAGTGATAAGAACTCATGATGTTTTCTCTCTCAATTTTAAATAATCCTTAGATTACATATTAGTGCGCAGTTACAAGGCAATTATCTTAATCAGGCATGAGGTAAGCATCAAGTTACAAACAGTTGCATAAGATGTGTAAGCGATGAAATTGATGAATATGTGGCCTTTTGTGTATGATATTACGTGGGTTCGTTCTAAGGTAGCTTTGTTTGATTAGTCTCTGTGAACTGAATTTAAAAATTTCGTTGGGTTAGATACAAAATAACTTGTGATATATAAATAGAAGCTATATTGAGACTGTACAGTTAGGGCTTTTGAGTATTATTAAACTTGATTTAAAAGTTTGTGTGCGTGGAAAAGATTTATTATATAGACAAAGCTATTCTTTAATTCAGAATATATTTTTTGAAAATTTGAGAAGCAAAACTGAATTTTTTAATAATTATGTCTTTTAGAAGTTTACTACTTGCGCATTTGTTTTCTTGCCCCGTGGCCTGACGTGGTCTCAAGAGAAACTACCAAACGTGCTTTAACGCAGCGCCAAAGGTACTTGAATGAATTTTCGTGATGCTTCAGTCACTTCTGCGGTTTTCGATTGACTGTTAGAATATCAAATTGGTGAAGTGTTTGTACAGTAGGGCTACGAAGTCTACACGTAGCGAACTGAAGTAGGAAATATACACAATAGTACTTACGATATCTATACAGTAGAAACTTGTAAAAAAGGTAGACTCAATAAGTCCAAAACCATCGCCACAAATATTTCTTTGAAAATACTATCAGCTGTACAATTCTGTACTTGAAGTGACACGGTATCAAAATCAATGGTGAATACATCAATAGTGAAATCTATTTTCATTTGCCGATGTTATGGTCAGTATGGCAGAATAAAGGAAGTTTTACGTGGTAGAGTCACGCTGCAGCTATATTAGTTGTAGCACGAATGGTACGTACGTAATGATGGGT
Source organism: Parnassius apollo (assembly GCA_907164705.1). Lineage (NCBI taxonomy): Eukaryota > Metazoa > Arthropoda > Insecta > Lepidoptera > Papilionidae > Parnassius > Parnassius apollo. The sequence continues at coordinate 3,345,184 of CAJQZP010001686.1, forward strand.
AGAACCACGCTCTCACAGAATACCAACGTAAAATAGCAGCTAAAAGCTGTTGTGTTTCGTATTGTGAGTGTAGAGAACCGCAGATACTTTTTTTACTGTAAACGAGGCATTCCATCTTAATCCTCAGGGGTGAAGACGCGTCTGATTTTTGATTCTTAATCGACAATACGTGTAGATGTGTATGAGCATACCATACGGTACTATACTTACCATAAGGTGAACTGTGTGCTCTTTTGCCGTTGGCAAAATATTGTATAAAAAAAGACATTGGCAGTATGAACGTCAACAAACAAAATAATTTGTCTAAGCGACTATATTAGTAGCATGAACGTACTCAATGCTTGTTTATTTTATTTGTAACATAATATGTCACATATAAATTTTATCTTTCTGCACTCCTTCATATAAACTTTAACAATACCTAGTCTCACACTTTTCGGTTCATGCAATTTGCTAAAAAAGGGGAACAAAGATTTCCCTTCACGTATTAATATATAGATATCATATGTGTTTCTATAATTGTAAGGAAAGTAACGATTTCTAATGTTTATGCGAACATTACACGTTGTGTGTGTGATGTGATAATATCCTAGACGGCCCACGCCATCACATCAGCTTTGTTAGACCACAAATTCTCGCAAAAGTACATCAATTCTTGCTAAGTATGACACGTGAAGCTGTTGAAATAAAATTCCATTTTCAATAGAGAAGGAGGCTGTTTACTACTACCAGCTTGGGATACTGTAATTATTAAAATTAAACCTAAACCCAAGTATACAACTGCAAGATGTCAAGACACAGTAAGTTCATTTTGCGTAGATCGGACCAAATATAATAATTAAAAAGCTGAGGAGTACCTTCAGTACCTTCTTTTTTGAGGGTTAACTCTGACATCGGACGTCAGTCACCTCAGTCCCCCGCGACCATGGGTGCTGGAAAGCACCCGAAACGTCGGGTATTACAATTAAGCAAATTAAACCCGATAAAATCCATAAAAGTAGTTTTAGTCAATGTGTAGGAAATGTAACTAAGAAAATTCACTGTTTTACAAGTACATTCACTGTTTTAGACGTCAATAATATAATAGTTGATTAATTTTTAATTTCTTTAAAGAATAGCATAATGATCAGAGTACGGCCACCGGTAGCACAGTAGTCTTGATTTAGAATCCTAATAAACACTAGTGCAATAAGACAATTTGCTGGTTACCAATCTGGTCGTTTTTGATATTCTATGTGTTTGAAACTGCAATATAGACTTTTATGAGCTTTATAATGGGATTCGGTTACGGTTAGGGCGAGTAATTGGTTCTATCTTTGTGCATACACTTTTGCAAAGCTGTTGCACATTTCATCATCATCATCATCATTACAGCCCAGATATTTTAGTCCACTAAGTTCACTAAAGAACATAGTGGGGCAGACCTTATTACTCTTTTTATTTTTACCAAAGTTATCAATGATCGGCTATGAGATGTAATCGCTATCATCATCATAACATCCGTTTACAAGTCCACTACTGAATAATATCACTTCCAAGGAAGTCTATGTGGCATACAAAACACGATCCTGAGGCACCTGCATCAACCGACTTCGTGTATTAACAGGCCGTCACTCCAACTAGCAGATGGCTGACCTACACATTTATTCATTATCGGTTATTAGTTCTTCGAGATGTTGCGCATTTGACAATCATTAATAATATTTGATGAAGTGATCGAAATTGATTAGAAGAATCGTTACCGAATAACTTGAATTAAGGATAGTACGATCATACTAAATAGGTTTTAATTTCAAATGATTTCTACATAAAATATTTAGGGAATAAAATAAAATAACATTTACGATAGAACAATTTATTTTAAATTAATACGAACGCATAGTAGAATTTAGGATATATATTTATAATATTATAATGGTATAATAACAAAACATTGACAATATAAAGCGATAACTAAGTTTATCAACATTCGATAAAGCCATAGTGATTGCAATCAAGTTATGTACAAACGGACATGCCGATTTTTAAATATTGAACGTTACAAGTTACAATTTTCAATTATTAAAGCTATAAAAACATGGCCATTGACACAACAGTCTTATCTCTAAACATATATGTATAAAATATCACCTATTGTTTCAACCACGTTAAAAAAAGAAATTATAATATAGTTTTTTCTAAAAAGTGAAAAATATAACCTAAAATCTGATGCAGATTTTGGCAGGACCTGTCTCGTTACATTTTTATGTTTCCTGAACAATTTATTCAACAAGAAAGGCAGCATGATGGGCAGATATAATTTTATTTAGATAAAAATAATAGTACAGTCATTTGGTGCTCAAAAAGGAAAAAGGAAAGTTTTCCGGCAATTTTGAAAATTATATAGATTTCGACGTGCTCTTTTTGAATTTTCACTTTGCCACCTCGTATCTTTGCCGCTCGCGCCGCCATATTGGAAAAATGGCGCTCAAATACAGTTTTTTGAGAATAACTCCGTTCCAACTCATTTTACGATAAAAATAGTAATGTAATAAATTAAACTAGAGAAAATTTCCTACAATTATATAGTAACCATTTTTTTTGTAAAGTCAATAGTTTCAGCGTACGAGAGCCGCAAACCAAGGCACGTCTACACCAACACGCGTTGTTCGTATATAGTAACGAAAAATATTTCACTACGTGTTGAAAACGCGGTCTACTACGCCCTTTAAGGTTCATCGCAGGTATAAAGGGACACGTCACCTTGGCGTCGGTCCCCCCCCCTCCGCACCATTATACGGAACATCTGCCGACCGAGCTCAAACATTCTGCCTAAATCATCAGTACAAGTTTAACGTTCTACAGTGTCCTTGTGAACTCCCGGAAAACTTTCCAGGTAAAACTACCAAATGACTGTACATACTATAATACTTTCGCAATATTTGGTCACAGATATCAATTTCTAAGTGGTTGCAACAAAAGATGTACGGCAATGAGGTTAATGCCAGTGCGAAAACTGAGAATATAGCTTTTTTGATTTGAAGTCAGTGACTGGGAAGACAGAGGAAGACTCTTTATATTGATTTTGTTATATAGTTTACAAGAAAGCTATTTCAATGGATTCATTTACATAAAAGATTATAAATTAATATAAATTCATACAGGATTAAACAGGATTATAAAAGTACAAAATGAGCAAAATTAACTGCCAAAAGGCATTAATAAAGGACACGTCTGGGCATTATTTACAAATTAGTCCACAAACGTCTATTTTATATTATTATACTTAAATTAAGAGCACGGAACTAGAAGCTTTCGCCAGGATTAGAAAAATACAGTGGTAACCTCATTGGATTAGTGCCAAGCCTTTGTTGTATAAATACGAGTACATCTAGAGTACAAAAGCAGTCTCCAGATTAAATTCGGTAACGTAGCTTAATGATATAACCTATTTGGAATTTGAAATACTAAAAGTACAACTTTTGTACTTTTTAATCATTCCTATTTTCGATGGTTAAAAATCACTTATTTCTGGATCTGTGTCGGCGTATTTACATGTGAATGGATTTCTCAGCCACGAACAGAAAGAACGGTCGCTGTGTTGTTTATATTTCGCTGTTGTATGTTTCTTTGCATGCGCTCGAGCTACGGCCGTACGACGTGTTGGATAGGAGTCGAGGGAAGATGCGTCAGAATCTCTGGGTACCGAGTCGTAGCCCGATTCAGCTCGTCTCGACGTAGCTGCAGGACTATGTTTCCCCGTTCTTGGTGTTGATTCGTGTCCACTATCGTAGCCATCAGGCTTTGAACTCGCTACTACTCTAGCAACAACTTTATCACCTTTATCACTCTTTTCTGTACGCGGTTCTGTTGTGACCACTGGCGCCGTAACTTCGAGATGTAAATTAGATTTCAAATCTCGAAATGCATTTGACGGTGCACCATTTCCGGGGACACGCTTTTCTTCTCTTAAATTAGGATCGGATGCTCCATCTGGATGTCTTAAGGAAGCGATTCTAGCGTCTGTGATATCATTCCCTCGGTACCTTTCGAATGGGCCATAGTCGTTATGTGTTACATCTAAATCTTGATATGCACAGTCATCTACAGCACTACCCGGTCTTGACATAGAACGTTTGCAACTATTACATATTTTGTCACTAGGTCGATAAGCAGGTTCACTATATACAGATCCGTCCCCATGATATTCTTCAGTATCTCGAACATTGCACAAAGATAATGATTGAAACTGTGGGGCAATTCTAGAATTAGGAACATCATTTTCATCTAATATTCTACGTGAGCCATATAATTCTGTCAACCCTAGTAGATCATCTACTCTTGATCGAGATGATTGTAAGCTTTCATGAGGATTAATATCACCTAATGGTTGTTCACTACTAAAGTTTTCAGGATAAAATCCCAATTGTCTAAGATATGATTCGTTTCTTATTTGTCTCTCTACTTCACTGTATAGTGATAGCGTATCTGTGAATGTTGAAGCTACCGTAAGATTTTCTTGACTAAGAATTCTCAGAGGATGATCATCGCAGTCTTCTTGGTCTATTTCAGGAAAAGGATTTTCCGAAAAACCCATACAAAATGCAATATCTTCCTCGGTTACTTGCAGACAACTATCCTGCATTGGAACCGGTTCTAATGGTTCTTCAACTTCAATTATTTCTAACATTTCGTCATCATCGTGGTTATGTCCTCTCATATTATGTTGCTCAATTTCTCTACTACGATTAGAAATTAATTCATCGTCCATTCTTAACCTTTCCTTATATTTAGAATCTAAGCTCTCCATTGACACTTCTCTGCTACTTAAGCTACTAGGCTGCATTAAAGGAAGTGCAGGGGGTATTTCTGCCATTTCTTCACTGTCATCGTCATCATCTGGGTCATTTTTAACTGCTGATTTTGAACTACTTGATCTTCTTGACATGTGATCAGTATATCCGACATTTTCTTCTTCTATTGCCATTCCTTTAGATCCTGCCTTTAAACCTGTTCTTATAGTTGATTCTTCTACATGTATGCGCCTGGGTGTATCTTTCAGTAATTCCATTTTATGAGGTACTTCGGAGTCATCTGATATTCTAAGACCCGGGTCTCTGTGACCAGGTTGAGTTTTATGACTAGGCGAGTTATGTCTAGATTTATGTATTTGCGAAGTTTGATTCTCAACCCACTTCCTTATCATGTTTTTCTTATGATTGTCCATATATCCATACCCTAGGCTTTCATTTCCATGTGAGCTTAATACACCAACCTGCAGAGGAATTGGGTTAGATGGTATGGGAACAGAGTCAAATTGCAAAGGGGATTTGCTTTCTTGCATAGGTCCATCGATCCATGTTTCGCGTTTTTTTACTTGTGTTTCTTGTATAATATGTCGAGCCTCGACTAACCGGGATTTGGATATTCTTGGGCCATCAATCCAATGTTCATCACTTGTATTCTTACCCTCTTCTGAAAAGGATTTTACACAGGTTTTCTTTATAGGTGTATTTTTTGAAGTAACTGAATGCACAGGAGATGATTTTGGAGTCTGGTTACTTGGCTGAAGTCCACTTTTTATAGGAGATGACTTTGGTGAAGAATGTAATTTATGAATCGGACTTTTTTCTTCTACAACTTTTGACAATGTTGATTTATGTTTCTGTTCAGCTGCAGACCCTCGTAATGCTTTACTTAAAACGCATCTGTTATCCCCCGAGTTTATGTGTGGTATATAAACAGGAGGATGTTCTCCGTCAGTTGCATCATCTATTGGGCCTACGTAAATAACTGTGTCTGCGGATAAATCACTGCTCGAAGGATCGGGTTCACTGCTGCTTGGTTTAGAAACATCTTCACCAGAACTTCCACCAGACCCAGCGTTATTATTAGATGAATATTTGATTTTTCTTCGTCGCAGTCTATGTATTCTTGATGCTAACTGGAGGGTTGTGAGAGTGTCGGAATAGTTTTGTACATTTGGTGACACATGAACAATCATTGCTGTATGACATGTTAAGGAACCAAGACACTCTTTAAGGACATGCGTTAGGTTATGATCACGATATGGTAAATGGCGTTGACCGTTAAAAATTGCTAGCAGAATATTCCCTAAACCTGATAGAGGTATTCCTCCATTAGTTTTTCCTCGTTCAGAGTTACCTAAGTCAATAAGGTGTAAGCGGCTTCGGCCTCCAGCAACTGAAAATAAAATGAAAATTGTGTGATCTTTAAAAATTCTTACAATTTCACTCGTAATTTTAAAATAATGTAAGCCCTTATAAATAATAAAATAGATGTTTCATTAACAATAAAATTTATATTTATTTATATAGTACAAGTAACAATTTACTGTATCTGTAGAATTATTTTACGTACCAGCACCTTTTCCTCCAATACTGTATTGATAAACGTGTAGAGTGTACAAGAGATGGCTATCTTTTCCTTCTTCTTTAGCTCCTCGCGTAGATAATGCTGCATCTAAATAGAATGCAGCTTTTTCAGCGCTATGCACGCGTAGTTCTGATTGATTTTGTAAATGAGTACCGAATAGTGGGTCATCGCGAAGATATACACCCGGTGATTGTTCAGTATCTGTGAACAAAATAACAGCATAATAATTAATGAATAATATCATAATTCAATGAGCTTAAAGATAAACCCTATAATTAAAGTTGTTGAATTTAATTGAACACTACTAGCTATTATTGGGAGCTTAGCGTCATAAATTTGCTTAGTATGTATTGTTATCTACCTATTTTATATCGTAATTTTGCATGCAATTTCCGCTAAATTTGTCTCGCAGCCTAATGTGTAGTTTATATAACTATGTTTATTTATGAAAATGTATAATTGTCATTATAACCTATATATTATATATATAAACTAAATATATATATATATATATATATATATATATATATATATATATATATATATATATATATATATATATATATATTCTATACAATATATATTATATATATATATATATATATATATATATATATATATATATATATATATATATATATATATATATTTTTTTTAAATATATATTATATAATATTATAAGTATATCATAAGATTAAGCTGTGACAAGCCTAACACCAACAATAGTTCCCTAACATGATTCTAACCTATACTGGTCCAACATCATCGTTAAAATGACAAGTGCCTGACTTCTAAACGAGGTATTAGCAGGAGAAATACACTCTTCCATAAACTACCAAAGCTAACACGTTAAAAAGTTAGTCATTGGACCCTGCTAATGAAAACTATATTGGGCCCAAATTTTATTACGAGTATTTCTCGCCTCCACTGTGCTATACCTATATGTGTTATTTTATTTTCTGACTAACTCGTTGGTTTTGTTGCGGTAGCAGTAAGTGCAAATGCTAATCATGTGGTGCCGGGTTCGTGCCGTTATCGCACCAAAATCAGTTTTTTTTTTCAAGAAATTCTCAGTAGCAGACTGAAATGAGAAGGTTCACGGCATTTCAACCCTATGCCTCGGAAAGCAAGAAAAGTTTTTAGTTTTGCATCCCATCGATTTTCGGCCATGTTGAATTGTCGTCTCATTGGACTAAGGTACGTGAGGGTAATATGGTCACTTATATACCCTATAAAACCAAAAACTAGCAGGAGAGCAGAGACAAAAACACAAAGTCGTGTACTATAACTGATATATTAAGAAAAGAATAGCAACAAAGCTTTGGAAATAATTCGAAAAATCAACTTAAAAAAGAACTAACTACACTGCACCATACTAAAATAGACAATTTAAATATTTACTATAGTTTCAAACGTGAAAATGGCGTCGATAAGTAAGCGCCCTTTTGACCCTTTATTATTTGATTTACTGATGAAGAGCTGTCGTATCACAGAGTCATCTATGCAAACAAAGCTGTAGTTTTTGAGTTACGTGAAAGTGGCCATATTAACCGGATGACCATATTACCCTCACGTATTATATAAGAGTGGAGAAACAGAGTAAACTTGTGCTTGCGCATACACTCGTGCTCTGTAATCCCGTCCTGCGCAGATTGCTAGTATCTGATGAGACTGGCCGCTGTGACCGAATTCGATATGAATGACATAATATTACTGTATGTACGACTGCCTCGTTCGTGTAGCATTTGTAGTCGTGCGACTGCTGATCATAAGGTCCTGGGTTCGAATCCCGGTTCGGGCCCACAACTCAATTATTGAGTTTTTCTGTCAGAAAATTCTCAGTAGCTGCCCGGAGTCAGGAAGTTGGCGGTGTCTCACCCCCGTGCCTCGGAAAGCACGTAAAGCCGTTGGTCCTGCGCCTGTACTCTCTCCGGTCGTGTCGGTTTACCGTCCCATCGGATTATGAGAGTGAGGGAATAGAGATTGCACCTGTGCTTGCGCATACACTTGGGCACTATAATCCTGTCCTGCGCCGATGGCTAGCCTCCGTTGAGGCAGGCCGCCGTGACCGAAATTCGGTCTGGAGGATATTATTATTATTACTGTATGTTATGATTGATTTAATTTTAAGCTTTCAATGAATTTATTTAATACGAGTAAATAGTATGAACTTACCGTTCTGATAAGGTGCTAGAAGATCTCGAATCTGGTTGGTATTGGTGCACAGTTCCACTGCGGAGACCCTGACAGAGAACCGAGTGCCGCATTTGTGCCGCTGTTCTGCTATGCCACGAAAAAGCCAAGTTATGGCGCAGGGTATGGCTCCCAGCGTCCCAACTGAGTCTGGTCGCCCCAGCATTGTATACGACTTGCCTGCGTACAGAAAAACATGTTTATTAATACATTTAATGTATTTGAAACCCCGGTAAGAGCTTTAATAGCGCAAAGGCTAAGTGATCATTGTAAACAGTCGCACTAAATATCTCACTAAAGAGCTGAACCATCATAGGTAAAGTCTCAGAGAGATAAAAAGGTGGGGATATAATGAATATCAAAATAAGTTAATGTAGATTATAAAACAAATAATTATTTTTAAATAATTTATTTTTATTTGTTGGAAGCCACGGCACTTAAAATAACATTTTGCTCAGTATTCACTTTAAAAATGTACTTTTTAAAGTATATTGCATTAGCAAAAAAATTCGTCAGATGAGAGATAGCTTAAATATGTACATATATGAGTAATTGCTTGCTGTTTGGTTTAGGCGTAAGCAAATACATTACAGTTGGTGTGGTAAAAGACGATTTTCGAAATCTCCCGGAAGATCTTGTGTATTTTGCATAAATTCCAAATAAATAATTAAAATGCCAGATTTAAAACATTCAGAATTGTGCCAAGTTTCCTGCAAAGGTTGAATATAAATGTAAATTTCCTCTACTGCGGTAAAAGGAAGTGACATAAAATGAGGAAGTGTGATTGATACACGTGCTTTTTAATCTGCCTAAATCAAAGAATATTCACGCCTGTTATACCTGACGGGAACATACTCGTATTGTTACTGTTTGGCTTATATTAAAGTAGGAAGCGCTAAGATAATTAAAGCGAGGTACGAATTATTCACTCAGTTGGTTCTTCAATCCCCAAAATAAGCGGGATGTTGCACTAAGCCCCGTTTCGGCAAAATTTCAACCGCTCACGCTTCGGAACTTTCATTTAGTCAGAGCTCTCATTCAATTTGCATTTAAAACCGTAATCCTCGTAGTGGGAGGTAAGTTTTGCAACGTCGGCTGAGAAGTCGCACCTTACTTTATTAACTATTAATGGCAGAAATTTATAGAAAGTTATGGCAATATTCTTGGTTAACAAAAGTCGAAATATACACTTTTGTATATGCAAGCTGGCTGGCTAACAGGCCGATGTTAACACCAACATAATACAACAACCTTTCATTTTCTGAGCAAACGTAGTTTTAGTTACTATTGTATTTTGTATAGTATTGTGTTTCGTATTGTATTGTGTATTATATTATTTTAGTTAACATACATATATAGCTACAGAATGGCACAACAATATTATGTCGGATTGATTTAGGATGGACTACCCTCTCACAGAATACCAGCGTAAAATAGAAAGTTAGGGCTGCAATTTTTGAATGGTGAGTGTAGTGAACCGGAGACCCTTTTTACTCGATAAAAGGCATTCCATCTTAGTCCTCAGAAGTGATAACGCATCAGCATTTTGTTTTTCATGAGCGTAGATGTCTATGGGCTACAATATTTAGTTATAATCATTAAAAAAAAACTACATATTATAGCAATCACTTAACGAGTTATGGAGAAAGCTATGCTAGGGGTTTTACGCGTGATAAAATGTGCGGTATTCTTTGGGGTAGATTTATCATATGCTTATAGTAGTAGCACGAATGGGTCGGCTCGGCTGGAGTAGGACCACGCTCTCACAGAATACCAGCGTAAAATAGCAGCGTAATGCTGCAGTGTTTCATATGGTGAGTGTAGAGAACAAAAGACCCTTTTACAGGAATCAAGGCATTCCATCTTAGTCCTCAGGGTGATAACGCATATGCATTTTGATTCTTAATTGAGGATAAATGTGGATGTCTATGGGCCACAGCATCCACTTTGGTGGAACACTATCAGGTGGACTGTGTGCTCGTTTGTCACCCAATGCTTGAAAAAAATATGTTCCATCTTTAGTATACCTGCATTTCCCAGTTTATATCCCCGACTCAATTTCACTAATCATTTTTCTTCGTCCTTCCAATTCAATTTTAATAAATACATTTTTCCCGCATTGTAATGATTTAATGTGCATTCGTAGAGAAGTTAAGTCCGCAAATGCGATATATGAGACCACCTCGCACCTTCAGGGTGTTTATCAAACTTTCAATTAAGAGCCGGCTTGCCTCTTTACCATTTGAATGTAAATTCCCTCCCGCCGGGAGAGGTTGGAGGAAAAGTTTCGTCGAGTAGTGCTCTAATAAATAGTGCAACGGTTCGGGCTGGAGTGAATATTTTAGCTTATGCCAGAACGCGAAATGTTTTGATTAATGCTATAAAATGTTTTAGGTCTTATTGTTTTGTGTTTATTGTTTGAATAGTAATAGTGTTAAATGCAAAATAGTTAAAATTATATGTAATTTTTGTAATAGATTATAAATAATACTTATTGAAAGTCACTCCTTGTCTAAACAGCAAAGAAACCCAGTGCGACATTAAAAAAAAGAACTGTCTATTAACGTCAATTAACAATACTAATACCTTAGATATTACAAATATTGTAGTATTCTCTAGGATCATTATAACTCGTGATTAATTTGTACTGTTTAAGTATAATTAAACTTTAATATTATAGAAACAGTTGGTCCATATTACTTCCAAAAATTATTAATTCAGTTACTAATTAAATTATATAGTAATCGAACATGTACACAACTGTTTATTGTTGAACAGATGGTAAAGGTGTGTGGCATGTCATTGAACTTTATAATAATAGGACTTTTTTCTGCCTAGAACTCAGTCCGGATTGATAATATTCTCTCACCGATTCCCGCCACAAAGTAGAATTGCAAAGTACTGACACCTGTAGCTGTGCCGGGAAACAAAGGAAGCTACTATTACTACTGGCCGTGTGGCATTTTATTCTAGTCCTCAGGTGTACATAACATATATGACATAACATAAGCACTTAGGCCTATCACCCAGAGGGGTAGGCAGAGACTACAGTCTTCCATTTGGCACGATCCTAACACACCTCTCTTGCCTCTTCCACATTAATATACCTACGCATACATGCTCGTTGGTTAATTTTGCTCCTTTTCAGTAGGTTGCCAATTTGGTCGACAAATTTTCGCCTAGGGCGTCCCTTACCTACTCTGCCGTTCGTTTCAGCAACATAAATTTGCATTGTCACTCTTTCCTCATTCATTCTTTCTACATGACCAAACCACCGAAGCATTCCTTTCTTAATCCTCGTCACAACATAATCTTGTATACCACACTCTTCTCTTATTATACAAATGCTCACCCTGTCACTCAGATTCAGCCCTAACATACTCCTTAACGACGGCATTTCTACTGCGTTTATTCTACTCTCATGCTTCTTTGCATACACAGCATTGTGAATTTCCATACGTATCTTTTTTGACACATTCTGACTTTCCACAATAGAGTGTAGAGCCCCATTTATTCTATTTCCTGCGTTCACTCGTTTCCTCAGGTATACGTGTTTTTTTTTGTATGAAGTTCGCTGCAGATGTCCTAGCCGCGTTTAGCTTATATAAGATAAGATAAACTGTTAGATTGTTTGTCACTCTAATATTGTAAAATGAAGAATCATAACATCCTCGATATTAATAAAACTATTACTTTACTATTACTATTATTTACTATTACTTTACTATTACTATTATTATTATTTATTACTATTGCCGTGTAGTGGCAGTTAAGAATATTCACTACCCCATATCTTCCCGTGGGTGTCGTAAGAGGCGACAGAGGGAAACAGGCAGGAGATGGGCAGCAGCATCTTCCTGATAACAGTAACTGTAAAGCAAAAAAAAACTGCGGTTGCCAACCCGCTCGCCAAGCTGGCAACTATGGCAATTTACCCCCCAATGAAGAATTACACAAATAGACGGCCCCATTCCCCGGCGGCCCCGCTATTCCTGGCTACGGTGGCGACCAAGGTAACGGCGGGGCAGGGGGTGCTAAGAATCTCCGGAGGAGGTTCGGTTGCCACCTACGACGACTCGACCTGGCAACATTTAACGCACGCACCCTGAGGACTGACGACAAGATCCTGGAGCTGGAAGAAGAGATAGACAAGTTGCGCTGGAATATTACAGGATTATCCGAGGTCCGAATAGAGGGGGAGGACACGGTGATTCTCGAATCCGGCAACTTGTTCTATCACCGGGAGTGCGACCATCTGTCACAAGGAGGTGTTGGATTTATCGTCCACAAGTCTCTCGTTAACAACGTTTTAAAGATTGGGAGTGTATCGACGAGGGTTGCGTACCTTATACTCAGAATCACCAAACGGTATTCGCTGAAGGTCATACAGGTTTACGCGCCAACGTCGGAACAACCCGATGAAGAGGTGGAGAAAATGTATGAGGACATTTCTAGAGTCATGCATTCCTCCAAAACTCACTATACGGTGTTAATGGGAGACTTCAACGCATAACTGGGCACAAGAAAGAACGGTGAGCTGAAGGTAGGGAAATTTGGAGTAGGGCAACGGAACCGTAGGGGCCAGAGGCTGGCCGACTTTATGGAGAAAGAGGAACTGTTTATGATGAACTCTTTCTTCCAGAAGCGGCCCCACAGGAAGTGGACCTGGTCGAGCCCCGACGGTTCGACAAAAAATGAGATTGACTTCATTATGACGACCAGACGCCAACTGTTCAGTGATGTCTCAGTGATCGCAAGGGTGAAAACTGGCAGCGATCACCGAATGGTTAGAGGCAAACTGAACCTAAACGTTAAGTTGGAGAGGTCTCGTCTAATGAAGTCAACGCTTCGTCCCCCTCGTGCTCTAATCCAGAATCCCGAAACCTTTCAGCTCAAGTTACGTAACCGCTTTCAGTGCCTAGAAGATTGCAATACCGTGGACGATATGAATGACAAGCTCGTGGAAACTGTTTATGCGGTCGGAGCTAAGTTCTGCAATACCCGCCGCAGAAGAACACAAAAACTCTCCGATCACACTATTAATCTCATGGCTGTTAGACGGCAGATGAGGCTGCAATCGTCAACAGATTTGACAGCATACAGGCAACTGAACAGACAGATCTCCAAATGCATGCGGCGAGACTTACGCAACTTTAATACTGCTCCTATTAAAGAATCGATCGAGCGGAACCAGGGCTCCAAAGTCTTGCCAGAGATCTGTCTGCCAGAAAGAGCTAACTGTCAAGGCTGAAGACTGAGTGTGGCAGCATCGTTTCCAGGACACCTGAGATTTTGAGTGAGATTGAGAGGTTCTATGGGCAGCTGTACTACACATCATCGTTGGAGCCACACGCAAGTGTGAGTAACGATCCAAGAGCAAGTCTTATCCGACACTATTCCAATGATATCCCGTACGTCAGTCTAAGCGAAATTAGAATGGCTCTCCAGCACCTTAAAAACGGCAGGGCCCCAGGTGAGGATGGAATTACAGCGGAGCTTCTGAAAGCGGGTTGAACACCGGTATTGAAGTCCTTCAGAAGCTCTTCAATTCCATCCTCCATGGTGGCACTACTCTGGAGGCGTGGAGCCGAAGTGCGGTGGTCTTGTTCTTTAAGAACAGCGACAACGCTCTCTTGAAGAACTACAGACCGATTTCCCTTCTGAGCCGCGTCTACGTGCTGTTTTCGAGAGTCATTACGAACCGTCTCGCACGCAGACTCGACGACTTCCAGCCTCCCGAACAAGCCGGTTTCCGAAAAGGCTTCAGTACCATAGACCACATACATACCCTGCGGCAGATTGTACAGAAGACCGAAGAGTACACTCTGCCACTTTGCCTGGCGTATGTGGACTATGAGAAAGCCTTTGATTCCGTCGAAATTTGGGCGAAGCTACAGTCACTTCAGCGGCTGCATTGACTGTCGGTATATCGAAGTGCTGAAGTGTTTGTACAGTAGGGCTACGATGGCTATCCGAGTACAGAACCAGAGTTCCAAAACATATCCAACTGCAGAGAGGTGTAAGACGAGTGACGTTATATCTCCGAAACTCTTCACCGCTGCATTGGAAGACGTTTTCAAGCTAATGGACTGGAAAGGATATGGTATTAACATCAATGGCGAGTATATCACTCACCTTCGATTTGCTGACGATATAGTCCTTATGGCAGAATCGCTGGAGGACCTAAACACTATGCCCAATGACCTCAATAGTGCCTCCCAACGGATAGGTCTTAAGATGAACATGTACAAAACAAAGATCATGTTTAATGTCCATGTCACACCTATGCCGGTAGTTGTTGGGAGCACTATGCTCGAAGTTGTTGACGAGTACGTTTACCTGGGACAAATAGTCCGACTAGGTAAATCCAACTTCGACCGAGAGGTCAATCGACGGATTCAACTCGGCTGGGCAGCGTTCGGGAAATTACGACACATCTTCTCGTCAGGTATACCTCAATCTCTGAAAACTAGATTGTACAACCAGTGCGTGTTGCCAGTGATGACTTAAGGATCTGAGACGTGGTCCTTTACTGCTGGCCGTATGAGGATGCTCAAGGTTGCTCAGCGATCTTTGGAGAGGGCTATGTTCGGAGTTTCTTTGCGTGATAGACTCAGAAATGAAGATATCCGCAGTAAAACCAGAGTGACTGACATAGCCCAACGGATTAGTAAGCTGAAGTGGCAATGGGCCGGCCATGTAGCTCGAAAAACCGATAACCGACGGGGTAGAAAGTTTCTCGAGTGGCAGCCTCGTACTGGTAGGTGTAGTGTAGGGCGACCCCCGACTAGATGGATTGACGACCTGGTAAGATATGCAGGAAGTCGATGGACGCAGGTGGCATTACTTGGGGGAGACCTATGTTCAGCAGTGGACTTGCGAAAGGATGTAATGATGATGATGATTACTATTACCTCGATATTAAGATACTGAACTTATATGTAGATCAAAAAAAAATTGAATATAAATATCGAAGTCAGTTCACGCGGTAAAGAATTATTTATTCGTCCATATGCCTTTGTAAATTAAAAATTTAGTTGCTTTTCTCATGGATTCAACTTTGACGGCTCCGTGGCGCAGTGGCTTAGCAATGAGTTACAGCGCTAAGGGCCGCGGGTTTGAATCCCGCACGGAACAAGTATTTGTTTGGGCTACAAATAATTGTTCCGGGTCTGGTTGTTTGTACTTGTGAAATTTATGTACGTAAACTGCCCCCATGATACAGGGGAAAATCTTAGTGTGCAGGTAACGTTTTTATAAAAAAAATCCATCAAATCTTGACCCATTCTCTATAGGACTACCCCGAGGTGTCTCCGTACGAACAATACAAGAATCAATGAAATTGCACAACGCAGTCAAGAATTATCAATGAACGTAATTGAGAATCTCCTTTCCTTGAGTCTTTTTTGAAATTGGTTGAAAATATTAGGTATTTACCTATGAAACTATCGTTTTAACGAAATAAGTTATTGTATTTTTTATATTTGTTATTTCTATTAATCAAAGTAATCACCCATGCAATCGATGCATCTTTGATAACGCAGTGGCAGTTTATTGATGCCCTTCTTGAAGAAATCAGCTGAAAGGGAGCTAAAAAAATTTCAAAGGCTTTTGTACTGCCTTTCGGGTTTTGAATTTTTTCGGCAAAAATATCCACATTCTGGTAAAAGTAGAAGCCTGTAGGCGCAAGGTCTGGTAAGTATGGCGGATAACGGGGAGCTTCAAACCTCATCTCTTGAAACTTGGAGACCATCTGCTGTGCAGTATAAGGTCGCGCTTTATCATGCAGGAACAGCGGACACGAGCGATTGACCATTATGTTCAGTTCTTCACACTACACATCTACAGTAAAGCTCATCCCATTTCTTAAGAAGCTGGGATGAATCACGCCGGCGCTAGACCAACAAACAATGACCATCACATTTCTATGGGTAAGTTTTCGTTTAGGACATTGTTTAGGTGCTAAACGAGGATCCAACCAACTTGCTGAGCGCTTGCGATTGTCAAACAGTATCCCTTTCTCGTCGCAGGTAACAATGCGGTTCAAAATACCTTCGTTTATGTGCCTGTTGAGCAAGGCACGTCTCAACGTGTACTTCGTGCTGGCTATTATTGAGTTCGTGGGTCATTTATCAAAATATTGTACCTTGCCAATTTGACGCAAATGGACCAATATTGTTTAGATGTTAATTTCGAAAATTTTTACTAATTCAGCCGTAGATTGAGTATCATCAGCTTCCACCATTGGCTTTAATTCGTCATTGTCGACCAAAGTTTTCGGATGACCACGGGGTTCATTTTCCAGATCAACATTTCAGAATAGAAGCGGACAAACTAATAACAGGTGGTGCGTTCGTGTGTAGTATTCGCTACGTAAACATTGTTGATGTTACGTGCCGCTTGTGCCGCGTTGCTGCCATGTAGGTACTCATATGCCAAAATTACTTCAATTTTCAACGTATCCATGATGACGAAAACATTAATATATGATGAAAACATAACGCTAATCAATAAAAAAGACTCATTTTGAAAAAAGACAAAACAGACAATTTACCGGTCTCACCACTTAGCACAAATATTAAGGCTAATGGAAATATTTCAGTTGTAAGGTTAAGAGGGAAAGTCTATTAGAAATGTGTAACCATAGAATACTATAATACATATATAATAGAACGGGAGAGTGGGCGGAGCCCGTGTAGCCACTAACATGTCACTAATATGTCAATTCATACGTATGAATGTCAACAAAATCGTTTCCAATGTTCGTGTCAAGCGTCACTGCATGCAAATTATTACAAAAATTGCAAATTTTGTAATAATTACGTGTCGAAAGAACAGCGAGAAATGGAATATATATAAAGGAGACATAACCTACTACCAGTAAGTCGAAACTATTTATATTATGCGAATATTATAAACAAAAATAAAGAAAATTTTATGTGTCAAAACATTAATCAAAAGTCTACAATGTGTGTGTAGTAGTGATAACTGATAATACGACGTAATTGCTTGTGTGTGTGCTCCCAGCGACACGGATCCTCGTACACAATAAGGTTGACAGCCATTCTATTGTGTATTATAGTATTCAATGTGTGTTACTATAGAAATTGAAATAAGTTAAGCAGAAGATATTTTATTCGGCTGAGGTTGGGTCATTAGTCTAAAATTCAGAGTGTATGAACAGTAGAATTCCTTAATTCTGAGTTTCGAATAATTTATTTATCGGTAACTTCAAGAGCCATGTGAATAAAATTTTGTATGTGGAGGAGACCTACTGTAGCGTATTATGAATGCAGCACAAATCGATCCGTCAGAGAAAGACCACACTCGTATAAAATATCATCGTGAAATACGAGCATAATATAATAGTGCTATGTTTTGTATGGTGAGTCACAAGAACCGGAGACTCTTTCTATTGGTAACGAGCTAACGAGGTGTTCTTAGTATTTAGTGACACCGCTTACTTAATTTCATATTTATTTTGATTCATTTACCGTGAGGTGTACTGTGTATTTGCTTGTCACATTTACTTCCATAAAAAGATAGTAAAATACAGCTTACCTAGTCCTGCATGTCCGAAGCAGAAGAGGCAACCGTCGGTGCCGTTGATGACGGCATGGATGACATCAGTCAGCGCGCTCGAACAAATCTCCGTCTGTAACAACAGGAAATACACACAGCTGATGATTTAATGGAATTTAAATTATGAAAACAGTGTGTGACAGACTTAACACATGCAATACAATAATATAAATTAACGCAGTAAACCAATGTTTTGTATTATAAATCAATGTTAATACGATAAAATTTCACTGTAAATTAAGAAATAAAATCCGGTTCCATTTAATTCCTTTACAACCAATAAAAGTCCACTGATGAAAATAGACCTCTCCCGTAGATTTGCCACTAAAATACATACAATACTTCATCAAAATCGTTAGCCATTTTCGAGTTTCAGCGACATAAACAGACAGCAATAGATTTTTATATATAAGAAGGAAATTGATAGAATCAGGCGTTACTTTGCGGAAGCCCATTGTAATAATGATATTAATAGTTACTTTGCAACCATCCTCTTAATTAAATACAATGATGTGTCTTATCTAGAGATCTCCCGCCCTCCCAGAATTGCGTGCACTAATCCCGTCACCACCAATCCCAGCACCACTACTCTTAACACCACTATTCTAGGAAAGACACACTATCGACGATAATACGACACGTGTTTCGCCTCTACACGAGGCATCTTCAGGTGATGTTGACTCTACGGCAGCTGACAGCTAAAACTTTAACCGAGTAGCGGCGTTGGGAGTTGTGGTGCTGGGATTGGTGGTAACGGGATTAGTGCACGCAATTGAAGGAGGGCGGGAGGTACTCTTCAAACTAGGGAAGACACATCATTTTATTTAATTTATCGGATGGTTGCAAAATAACTATCAATATCTTTATTATAAGAAGAAGACAAGAAAGAGAGAAGATAATTCTGTATACATTTAACATTAATCATGAATTGTCTTTTTTTCTTCAATAGGCTTAACTAAATGAAATTATATAATCTTGGATTTATTTTGGCTGGATTAGACATTGTTCCATATACATAATATGTTCCGCCTCAATCCTAGGCATCCGGTTAGCGTTACAGCCTATTAAAGTCCACTGCTAAACATAGGCCTACTTCGTGTAGATTCTTGCCATAGTTGCCACGCTTGACAAGTGGGTTGGAAACTGCAGGTTTTTAGTTTTAAATGTTATTAAGAAGACACTGCTGCCTATCTCCTGCTTTCATCCGAAGTGTGCAAATGTTTAATTTTCTTAATTGCTCTTAGTTACCACAACGCTTGCCCACTTGCTACCACATTCAATATGAAATTCGTAGTATTGAATACCAAAAAATGTGATTATCAATACAATTTTATGAAATAATTTTTTCAAATCCGGTTTTTTTTTTACAAATTTCGTTTTACAAAGCTATGCCACGTTCTACTATTAACTTTTCAATTTCAAACAAGTCAATAAATCGACAGATTTTCATGTAAAATTCTCAAAGTAAGCATAACGCTATGAATAATTCAAGCTAAACTGCTACTTACATCGTGCTCGGCGCTAAGCTGAACTAAGCTAGACTCGGTCGTGTTTTCTTTCGCAAGGATTCCCAGATAATTAAACGGACTTAAGGTACGCTCGAAGGATTAAACCGCTCTGAGGCAACAAGTTTATTGGTCGATGTAGGACATGACCGAGAAATTAGTGTAAAACTTTGTCGGCCTTATTACAAAAAGTAGTTTAAATTTGTTTCAGGTTTAATTTAGAATCTGACACGAACGAAGTCTCGCAGAATTATGTGAACTAAAACGTTAAGTATGGACAGCAAATGTCAAATGTCGCGAAGATTGTGGTGCCGCGGCGAAGGTACTTCTTATTTATTTATTTTATTCATTAATTATTTAACACATCTATCCTTACAGGTCGAACCTAATGCGATAGTGTCCTATTATTCATTTTGGGCTAAATCTTACACACATCAATAACCATTAAATTTATCTAGCTAAACAAAGTAATAAAAACCATATTATAAACGTAATGCGGTATAAATTTAAAATTATACAAAAACAGTCATTTAGTTAGAATGACTTTTGTTCAACTATGGCTTAGGCCCAAGGCTGGCAATAAACCACATTTTGTGATAAGAATAAGACGGTGTTAGAGGCTTCATTATACACTGGTTTCTTATACGGTTGCGTACGTTAACTGGAGACAAGTATTGAGTCACCTCTCCAGAGGAATTTTCTTTTACGAATTACATAAAAAGAAGCAAACTATTAAAATTGTTTCGTAAGGGAGAAAACCTGAAAATTATGTATCCACTACTGAATGCCTGACAATGTAAGCATGAATGGAGATACGAAAGAAAGCACGTACGACTGGTGCATTAGGAGAAAATATTACCTACGTATATATATCATTTCCTGCTTCCCCATTCCTTCTCCGATCAAGCCGACTTATTCGTTTGCAGCCATAATATAGCTACAGTGTGGTCTCTTATAATACAATAAGCCTAATTTCATCCAAAAGAAATTTACGTAATTGAAAACATAATTTTCTCCCAATTATGTTTTATTAATAACAACTTATTACTGCTTACTTGCCTTTACAAATCATTTGTTTTTATAGTTACATATAATACACAATGCGTAATTTATTATCGTCAATATTATTTAAAATTTGTAGACACCCTACTAAGGATACGACTAGCTTGTAAGGAAATATTGAAATAATTTTAAATGAGCGTTTTGATGAGAGCTCTTTGTTACTTAATTGAAAATACTCAGATATGAGGTTAAAGAAGTTAATTAAATTAATGAATTTACTTTGAAGATTAACAAAAACATAATGAAGAAGAGAATGAACATAATATTATTTTATGATTAGTTTGGGAAGAATGTTGACTGGTTGTTTGAATTCATTTTTGCTTTATTTTTTATTTTTATCAACTTAAGTTCTTGGGCGTCTTATGTAACAATAACTTAGGTAATTCCTGAATCAAAACAACCATATACATAAATTCTAATCAGGGTTTTGTACTGGCTAAAACACTGTCACTGTCATTAAAATCATACACGTCATTCGGGCAGGGATCGAGAATCGACAAGTTACTATTCTTACTCTTCTTGATTAAAAAAGCAGTCGGTTTTGACATACTTCTAGCTGCGATCCGCTTAGTTACTAGCTAGCTTGGAGCTATTCTTCATGGTGTTGTGTCTAATGGACAGGACGAATAAAACATTTGGCTTAAAGAAATGGAACATGTAAGCTAGAAAATATTTGCAGCTTGTGAAAGTCTGACGGGACTCTGAAATTTCCTGGACATTCCTGCGAAAATCGTGTTAACAGATTGTAACACTGATGATTCGGTTGTCCATCCGCCTGCTAAGCGTGGCAACAAGGGCGAAACCCTCCTGGTGAAGCACCCCGTGGCACCCCATGGGAGAGACCTATGTTCAGCAGAGGATTTTATAGGCTGTAAAGGATGATTTCATTTTGTTGCCTATTTTAGACAATATTGATATATGCTACTGTTGACATTATTTTGAAATCAATTCAAGTGACTCCCAATTTGAATGGAATGCCATATTTTCTCTCTTCTTTTTGCGTACTGCTTAATCCAAAATTATTAAGATACCTAATAATTTGCGTTCAGCTTGACTTTGAAACTTTACGTCATTTCGCAATAAGGTATTTACTTCGCAAACAACTCGAATTCATTACCGCTTAACATTTAACAAGGACAATCTTTACATATTTAAAAAAAATACTTCATATCTTCATTAATACTTGGTTTTAATGTATAAATTTAATTTAGTAATAATTAGTTCTTTTTTAAATAAATTTAGTATTACAAGTTGCACCTATCCGTTAAAATACAAATTAATTAAAAAAATTACCTAAATAAACTAAAAATTACTTTTAAGTGTCATGGTCGGTTTGTCACTTAGAAATTGCTTAAATGACCACCGTTTGCAGTCGTTTAATTTTCCGTTATTATAATTATTTCGGATTTAAATGCAATAAATAGTTATCTATGTAAACTTTACAAGATATGACGTAGTGGATACGTTTACGCCTCTAATGCAGCGGCATTATCGTGTATGTCGTAAGCGGCGCCAGAGGGAAATCGAAACCGGAAATAGGCAGACGATGCTGCATCTTCACGATAACAACTTAAAATATTAAAAGCTGCGGTTTTAAATGCGTTTTTCAAACGTTATCGATGTTAATGATTCGTTACATAAGTTGTTTATATTTACTGCTCCGAGCCAAAATTACCGTTACCGTTATCATCATCATCATCATTACAGCCCTTCACAAGTCCACTGCTGAACATAGGCCTCCCCCAAGTAACGCCACAAAGCACGGTCCTGAGCCACCTACATCCATCGACTTCCTGCATGTCTTACCAGGTCGTCACTCCATCTAGTGGGGGTCGCCCTACACTACGCCTACCGGTACGAGGCTGCCACTCGAGAACCTTTCTTCCCCATCGGTTATCAGTTCTTCGAGCTATATGGCCGGCCCATTGCCACTTCAGCTTACTAATCCGTTGGGCTATATCGGTAACTCTGGTTTTACTGCGGATATCCTCATTTCTGAGTCTATCACGCAGAGAAACTCCGAGCAAAGCACTCTCCATAGCTCGCTGAGCGACCTTGAGCGTCCTCATACGCCCAGCAGTGAAGGACCACGTCTCTGATCCGTAAGTCATCACTGGCACCACGCACTGGTTGTACACTTTAGTTTTCAGAGATTGAGGTATACCTGACGAGAAGATGTGTCGTAATTTCCCGAACGCTGCCCAGCCGAGTTGAATCCGTCGATTGACCTCTCGGTCGAAGTTGGACTTACCTAGTCAGACTATTTGTCCCAGGTAAACGTACTCGTCAACAACTTCGAGCATAGTGCTCCCAACAACTACCGGCATAGGTGAGACATGGACATTAAACATCTTTGTTTTGTCCATGTTCATCTTAAGACCTATCCGTTGGGAGACACCATTGAGGTCGTTACCGTTATACTTTTTGCATTTACAATAGTATTCTATGGATACACTCTATCAAAAGTTCACCGCTAAATATATATATATATATATATATATATAAACATCCTATGCTAAATATATTTAGCATAGGATGCCTATAGGCCTCCCTCTGTCGCCTCTTATGACACCTACGGGATTATTTGGGATATACATATTCTTACACTTCCATTACACGGTGAGAGCAGCAGGCATACATTACATACATTTCGCAGTAAGTGAACCACCCAGGTTCAAATCTCTAGAGCACCAACGAAATTATTAATATTATTAACAAAATATTATAATAATGCTGATTTATCACGTGCTCGGCGGTGATGGAAAACATCGTGAGAAAGCCTGCATGTCTGAGGAATTAAAATATTTTAATTCCATTCAATAATTAGATTATAATTCATATAATTCAAGGTCATTTTGAATCAGTCAAACGTCAATAAGTATTGGAACATCGCGTAGGACGAGCAGCAAAACGTGTATGTAGGCTGCATCGCATAGTGTATAAAAAATAAAGAAATATTATACGAAAATAAGGATTTCGAGGGACATCATAGAGTAAATAGAAACTTCAAACATATAATTATTATATTATGTATTATTAATCAGAAAACTACATATGTATTATGTATTATCAAAACCCTAAACCTTATCCAAAACAATCGATTAGAAAATCTGTTAAACATTATAACCATTAAGAAAATGCCTTAAAAAGTTCAGAAATCGTCTTAAAATTTTCAACAGATATTTAAAAAAATTATATAAAATTTGACATTTATGATTTCCACCCAATGTTTTACTTCACTGTGAAGCACGTGCTAAAACAGGATCGAACCCAAGTTGTTCGTATGCTCTGAAATTTAGGTCGATCGTTTGGTTTCTGTGCTACCACAGTTCTAATACCTTAAATCGTCATTTATTACTTACTAAGAGTATTCTCGTTCGAAGCAATTCAGTTAATTTCACGAAATAATTTCGCTAGCACATCCTATGAAGGTTGAAACAATAATGTATAATGTCTGGGTGGATTTAGTAGTCATTGAGATAGGCAGTGCAGTGCGTTGGCAGATGCAGCGACGCGTGGTAAGCCCCTAAGCCTACGTCCGCTTGTGTCCACTGCCCGCTGAATTATTACCGGATAGCATGGACGAGTATACTCATAAGTATAATGCATGTTTGGAGTTACAATTTGAGCTTAAGGTACGCAACCGGTCTATATATAGTTTCTTAGAGTTTTTTTTAATTTTGTAAGATAAATTGTACTTCTAATGATAATCCTATTTGACAAAAGATTATCAGAAATATTTAGTTGAGTTAAATAATAATTGTCGTACAATTTTTTTACTTCTTAATTGTATTTAAAACTTTATTTGACGGATGAATCTTATATTAAACTCAATTATTATTTTTTTATTATTTATTTCAAAATTTTAAAAATATTGGTCTTGAACCGAATACAAATAAATGTGAAATATTTATTTCTAATAATTTATCTAATTCTAACAGAGGTACCTTAATTCAAAATTTCAATCAGATTTCTCCAGGAATAAAAACTGTCAATTCAGAATCGCTTTACCTGCTTGGTAAAAAACAAAATTTGATCAATTTTTAAATCACGTTGATAAATTATATATTTTAAACCGCCATATTGCCCTTACCATTTTAAAATATTGTCTCCTTGTACCTAAATTTGCATACTTGTTACGCTCAAGTCCAGTCTGGAAATGTTCGGATATTTTAAAAGATATTGATAGTAATCTTAAAATTGCTTTAGAACACATTCTAAATTTGAGATTAAATACAATAGCCTGGAATCAAGCCACTTTACCTATCAAATTTCGTGGAATTGGTGTAAGAAATATTTCTAGCGTCGCATTGCCTGCTTTCCTTGCTTCCGTGCATAGTATCAATGACCTATGTAACACAATTTTAAATAATAAAGTAGACCTGTGCTTTGCTGCGGAGACAAAGCAAACATGGCCAACGCTCTGTCCCGACTAAAATGTCCCACTGGAAGGTAACCAACAAAAACAGAGGGATATTCCGTTGGTACGGAGTGTCCAGAAAAATTTATTTCAAAATTTCCATATTCAACAAGATCAGGCTCGCCTTCTAGCCTTTCGACTAAGGAATCTAGCCACTGGTTACATGCTCTACCATCAAGTAATCTCGGCACATTGCTTAATGGGGAAAGCTTGCGCATCGCCGTAGGAATCCGGCTAGGAGTGGCTATTTGTCAACCTCACCAGTGCCCCTGTGGTAGCAGCGTCGATGAGTTTGGGCTCCACGGACTTTCATGCAAGAAAAGTGCAGGTAGGTTTTCCCGTCACGGTTCTTTGAACGAAATCATTCGAAGGGCTCTTGTCTCTATAAATATCCCCTCGGTTTTAGAGCCTTGCGGGATATTTAGAGACGATGGCAAGAGACCCGACGGTATGACTTTGGTCCCTTGGGAGAGAGGTAAAGCCCTAGTATGGGATGCTACTTGCGTCGACACTTTGGCGACCTCTTATCTCAAGGGTACCTCTTTTAGAGCCGGGGCGGCATCAGAGGCAGCCGAATTTAGTAAATGGCGCAAATATGAGTCTTTGAGAAATGACTACATATTTGTGCCATTTGCTGTAGAGACTATCGGTCCGTGGGGTCCACGTGCAATGAAGTTTCTAAAGGAACTGTATCCACGACTGGTCGTCGCTGCTGGTGATAAGAGGGCTGGTTCTTTCCTCGCTCAAAGGCTAAGTATAGCTATTCAGCGAGGAAACGCAGCCAGCGTTCTTGGCACTATACCACGGGGGAGTAGGTCTTTTTGACGATTTAAATTTTTAGTTTTAGATTTTCTATTTTATAGTTTCTTCTTTTATATTGTATGTAATTAGTTTTAATCGTAAATATTATAATTTTAATTATTATTTTAGTTAAGTTAAAATAAAAATAAAATGAACTTAATACTTGATTTGGTACAACGTGTAGTTAGTTATAACTTGTTTTAACCAAAGTATTACAAGATAATAATTTAATTGTTCCTTATAATTTATAAAAGTGACGTATATATAATGTTACTCGACTCCACCGAGTCGGTAATTCATTCTTGGGCGATGTATACGCTTTTACAACAAAATCCCAGAAAATATACAAAATTTGTCATACACAAAGTCCAAAAATGTTATTAAACTAAGTTTGTATAAAAAGTGTTATTATAATATTAAGAAATTTATAGATGATAATAAACCCCTGGGATGGGTGATCGCTACCAAGCTATTTCTAATTTGTCTTGTGTTGCTAATTGTAAACATGATTGTAAGCTATTATTGGAAAAAAGAATAGTCCCGCTGGGTTTCTTGCTGGTTCTTCCCAGGACAGAGGTTTTTTTTTCGAACCAGTGGTAAATTAATAAAGTGACTTTCAATAAGTATTGTTATAATCTACATTGAACAAAAAAGTTTCTGTTTCTGTTATATGATGTTACATAATTCTCTACACGCTCTGCCCATATTAAATATTGAGTAGACTGTGAAATTTCAATGAACCGCCATATTTTTGTCCACCGTAACTATTTTTTCGATATAAAAATAAATATAAATCGATACAGCGGCATTTTTATGGGAAATGGATGTTTTATATAGATATCATTAGTAGCGAAAGTCTTTGATAGGGTTTGGCACTAAGCGCTTTTCTTGAATCTCTCGCTCCCTTCATATGGGCTTCTCGAGAAATTGTGCAATTGGAGCATCAGTTTGCTGACTGATCGGACCATCAAGGTCGAAGTAGATGGTGCATACTCCTATTACAAGCCCATTACGCTGGTGTTCCACAAGGCTGCGTGCTGTCACCAACGCTGTTCCTTCTGCATATCAATGATATGTTGCAAATCGGTAACATTCAGTGCTACGCGGATGACAGCACTGGTGATGCTTTATACACTGGCCGTGCCAATATTTCTCGGGAAAACGTCACCGAGTACTGGAACAAACTTGTGTCTAAAGCCGAGATATTGTTGAATAAAGTCTTGGATTGGAGGCGAATAAATCTTGTCCAATTCATTCCCCAGAAGACACAAGTTTGCGCGTTTACCGCTAAAGCAACCCCTTTGTCGTATCTTCTCAGTTTCAGGACACTGCCGTTTTTGCCTCAGTCAGTATTGGAATTCTCGGCATGAACATATCGAATGAAGTGCCGTTTCGTGGTCACTTAGAAGAGAAGGCCAAACTAGTCTACAAAAAGCTTGGCGTGCTCGGCAGAGCGGGACAGTATTTCATGACGACACACCGCCTGCAGCTTTACAAGGCGCAGGTTCGGCTTCACATGGAATATTGTTCCAATCTCTGGACCGGGGCTCTCCAGTGCCAGCTTCTTCCACTTGACTACATACGGAGCAGAGCGTGCGAATCGTGGGCGACCGAAAATTTTCTGATCGGCTTGACTCATTGGCGCTGCGAAGAAATGTTGCATCTCTTTACGTATTCTATCGTACTTGCCACGGGGAGTGCTCAGAAGAATTTTTCGAATTAATTTCAGCCACTCAATTTCACCATCGCATATTGTGATATCACTCGAGATACTATTCTTGCGAGTACCACCTGGACGATTGGCAATGTTTTCCTTTACCACCGATCACGTGGTAAATCAGTGCTTAAAATTGCTATTACTAGTTTGAGGTATATCGCGTTGCTCGTGCACTATTAAATCCATGGTGAGAGATTATCTCTTGAGTTATTTCGGCTTCTGACAGTATACAACGGAAATCGTCCATGAATATTATCATTGCCATCATGCAAATTAGAAATATAGATATTTAAGGACATTGCAAGATATTCCATCACTCTTGTCTCGTGCATTTTTTTTTTATAGAATAGGCTGACAAACGAGCACACAGTCCACCTGATGGTAAGTGGTTGCTGCGGCCCATAGACATCTACATCTATCTTCCATTACAAATTAAAATGCAGATGCATTGTCACCCGTGAGGACTGAGATGGAATGCCTCATTTCCATTAAAAAGGGTCTCCGGTTCTCTACACTCACCATACGAAATATAGCAGCATTAAGCTACTATTTCACGCTGGTATTCTGTGAGAGCGTGGTCCTTCCCCGGTCGAGCCGACCCATTCGTGCTACAACTATACTACTAATATAACTGCAGCATGGCTCTACCACGTAAAAAATTTAGTAAAATTCGAGCAAAAAAACATAACCTCCTTGTGAGTTTTGTCAGATGATGGAAGCAAGCGATCTCTAGACGTCAACTACTTTAAGCGGCGATGGAGAGCACTATCAAAGAACCAAAGAGCTTCGAAGCTTGGGACGGTGATTTTAAACCACTGTTAATAACAATAATATTCATCTCTCCGTTACAGTATATAAAATTCCACTGCTAAAAATCGGCTTCCCCCATAGATTGCCTCATATAGTGTATTTTTCCATAGTTGCCATGTTTGAGAAGCGTGTAGGTAACCGTAGTTTTAATAAGTTATTATCAGGAAGTATTATATGTAAGTTATTATAAGTAAGTTGTTATCAGGAAGATCCTGCTGATGCTTATCAGTTCCCTTCTGTCACCTCTATTTCACTTTCCCTCTACCAATTCTTACGACATCCACAGGATGATATGGCGTAGTGGATATTCTTACACCGCCCCTACACGGTTAGAACTGTAATATAGATTCCACAAATAAAAACTGGCAACTCCTTCTTAAAATATAACCGCTTGCGGAGCTATTTTGCAACATGTTAGTTAGCGAACTAGATTACCCATTCAAATATGCCAAGCTGAAATTCCATAAAATATCGATAGTTATCATCGCGAGGATATCGATTTTGCGCTAACTTTCTCGCCTTTTTTATACAATTATGAATAACGAACACTGTACATTATGGCCCATAGATACTTATGTCCATCCTCGATTAAGAATCAAAATGCACATGCGTTGTCAACTTTGAAGATTTATTAAAATATCTCGTCACCAGTAAAAAGGGTTTTCCGTTCTCGTCATTCACTATACTGAACACAGGTATTATTCAGCTCTATCGTGTAGGTGTTCTGTGCGAACCTTTTATTTCCCCAGTCAAGCGAACAATTCGCTCTGAAGTCATAATAAATTTGAAGCTATCAAGTAAAACCATAGCCTTTCTTGTAATTTTTTAATAACGCAATCTTAAAAGGCCTTTATCTAGCAGAAGATGTAGAAAATACAACAAGTTCATATACTAGAAGAAAATTACGAAAATTTTAGATTGAAAATCAACATCTCTCTCAATAGAACGCCCTTAGTCATATAATGTTGTGTAAACCGCAGATATATGGTTTTGCGTTTACCTGTTCAGTACTCAGTAATAACTCGTTCATATGAACTTCAGTAGAACAACAAAGCGACGCGTCTTACTTGTGCCACGTGTGACAGAGAGCGTTCAGTCTGCACACAATCCCATTAGTATCGTTTAATCCCTTTATCCGGGTTCCCAGTGAGTGCGTTAGTCACTTACCAAAGCTTAATTTGTAGGCATTGTAATTACCTTAGTGCTTAATTCAAATTAGTTTTGTATTCGGCTATTTTCCGAATGTTTAATGTTCGCGGTGTACACAATATCGGCCATGTTGCGTTTATGAAGCTAATAATGCCAATTAGAATTTGTGGTATGGACATGAAATCTATTTCGCGATTAGTTCGATTGTATTTATTAATTATTATAAATTGTTATAACAAATTAATATAATACATGCATACACACTAATTCCAATTCCTTACTTACCTGGATTCTATCTTAGTTAGAATTGGATAAAGCGGAGATAATAAAAATTAGTTCCAGCGGGATTCGAACTAAGTGCCACTAATCTAAGTATTCAAGTAGGTCATACCTACATTTGGGTCATCACATTGTATACGTTATTGGTTTTTTGAACCTGATTTGATTGAACCTGACATACGATGGGGAAGAAAGTTTCTTGAGTGACAGGCTTGTACCGGCGAGCGGAGTGTATGGCGATCCGACACTAAATGGAGTGACGACCTGGTAAGACAAGCAGGAAGTCGTATAGATGCAGTGACTCAGAATCACGTTTTGTCGCATGCCTTGGGAAGGTCTATGTTGAGCAGTGGACTTTTAAGGAGGAGGAGAGGAGGAGAGATGATGGCTTAGGCAGGTTTGGGTAAGGAAGCTCAAGTGACAATGAGTGGATCATATATCTCAATATCAGAACAACTGACGACGGAAGTAGAACGTACATAAAAGATAAAATATGTGCAGGTGGTTTTTAGGACTTCTTTTGGAGTAATATGAAAAATAAAAAATAAACTATTCGAAGAAATGTTAAGTCAACCAATACTCTTGGGGTAGCGTGGCCGACACTTTTCGCTCTAAAACCTCAGAAATTAGGGGAGGCCTATAACAGCTAATATACATTCTAATGCTAAAAAATTAGAACGCATAGTGACTGTAACACTATTCGTATTGATATTTTCAGTGAAAGTTATTAATAAAATCACTGATTTTTTTTATAAAATAAGGGTGACAAACAAGCACACAGGCCACCTGATGATAAGTGGATGCTGTGGCCCATAGACATCTACATTTATCCTCGATTATGAATCAAATGCAGATGCGTTGACATCCCCCCGAGGACTAAGATAGAATGTCTCGTTTCCAGTAAAAAGGGTCTCCGGATCTCAACACTCACCATACAAAACACAGCAGTATTAAGCTGCTATTTTACGCTGGTATTCTGTGAGAGCGTGGTCCCTCCCCGGTCGAGCCGACCCATTCCTGCTACAACCATAATATAGCTGGAGTGCGGCTCTACCACGTATAAAATTTTTATTATTATAAAATTTATTTAATAATATTAGTATTACATTAGACTATTACTTATTATACTTATATTTATTACTTTACATAATTATTAAACTATTATTAGTAGTTAATTTTTAGTCAGATACCTTGACCATGAAGCCATACAAGCCATGCAAAGAATAAAAAAGTAACGTAAAATTATATCGGGTCAGCGTGACCTGAGAAAGACCCACACGCTCTTTCAGAATACTGAGTAAAATAAGAGCATAGTGCTACTGCGTTTTGCGTGGTAAGTGTAGAGAACCGGAGACCCTTCTTACTAAAATTAAGAAATTTTCGTCAGGGTTGAAAACGCATTTATATTTTAGTTACATCGAGGATGTCTGAAAGTGTCTGTGAGGCAAAGCATTCACTTACCATCAGATAAATTGTGTGCTCGTTGCCTTACTTAACTTAAAAATGTTACGCACTATAAGTTGATCCTTAAAGAATTTGATACCGATTTCCCGAACGCGATGGATTAACATTACGCAATTTCATCTATTCCATAACATTTACTCTGATGCAATTTTCGTATCGCTGCAAACTTTGCTATGTAAGATAAGGCCTCTGAAAAATTCAATGCACTGTACAACGGACGAACGGAATTGCACAATACAAGTACAGGCGTATATTCACCGATTTCCGAGCGATATATTCTAGGCGTTTTAACAATTTAAACATGTAAAATTCGCAACTGCATGAGAAATTTTTGCGCATGAATTTTCAGTGTCGGGGAACGTGACGGCGGCTGCACCCGTACAGGCCCGGGTTATGAATATGTGGGAAATTTTATAAAAAAAAAAAACTGAACTGAATTAGTGCCAGAAATTAAGAAATTAAGTGACTGCGTGTAACATTGAAATAATGGGATTCTATTAAGCTCACGGGTTTATTTGCATGCTATTAAAAATTAAACTACCATTTTTAAAATTCATGTCTGTCTGCCTGACAGAAGTGATAACTGACGAAGAAAAGAAAAGGTAAGTAAAGGTAAGAAAAGTAAAGGAAAATTGAATAAAATAAATCGTCTTTGACTATCTTAAGTCTAACGCTACATTAATAGATCCTATCCGGGCGCAGCCGGGGCGGGTCGAAAACTGATTTTTGACAAGATCATCCCGGCATAATTTCCAGTTAATGCTGATTGTATAAAATCAATAAAGATGACAATTTCATTACCCTATTAGAAATAAGAGGATGTCTGTGTTGAACGCATAAAGGTTAGTTTAAGGGTGACAAACGAACAAATACTCCACTTGAGGTTATGATATACACATAGATATCTTGGTTAAGAATAGAAATGCAAATACGTTGTCGTCCCTGAAGAACTAAGATAGAAATTGTTTAATTTGTTTATTAGTTATTATCTGTATATTTTACTTGTAACACCAATTTAAGTTTACTGATTTTTGTATTGGCAACTTCCCTTCTGATTCCCCTATTCAAAGTGTAAATAACGCTCTCTAGTAAATAATTGTAACACAAAATTCCTAAATTAAATTTAAACTTGCATTTTATTATACAGAAATCATTCCTTTCGCGTATATAAAGTTAATCTAAGTTAATCATAGATTATTAAGCCAATAAGGGTGATATTTGACATAGCTACGATGCTTGGCATCTGCTGTTTTTTGTTTCTTTGGATTTCATTCATTTCTTTCCCCTTTAACGACCTCCGAGGGATGATATTTTCTTTGCATGGATTGCTTTGGATGACACTGGATTTTCTTATGTCATCAGTTTGCTCGCATTCTAACGTCAATCGTTTAGCATCTGATAACAAGGCTCAAATTTGTTTGTATGTATATTGTGTGCTGCCATACTGGTTATTAGACTGCGTTTAATTTGTCACCTTATAGGCATAGTACAATTAACTTACAGTAGGTGACGCCTGTATCGTACACACAAATTTATTTGAAAGTCATATTCAATGTACATATTATTAAACAATATAACCTTCGTAAATTTAAAACGATATTTCCATAATTATTTTCACTTCAGCAATATCGCGCCCCGTACCAGCAAGTATATAATAGATAATGTTTATACAAAGCTACAATAACAAAAAATAAATAAACAAAATTAATACTATTTTAGAGACAGAATGGATTTGCCCGTTGTCTTTGAACTGACAACTTTTTTGTAAAAAGAAATGCAGAGTTACTTGTAACATAAGTATCCGCTTTATTTTTCATCGTCGGACCCCGGGGACTTGGTTTGAAAGAAACGTCCTCCCGACCCGACCAAGGGGCATGGTTGTTTGAATATCCGATGACTTTGTGTACGTTAATTTATATTTTTATAATGGATTTGATGTCTGGTGCTGTTTTCGCCAGTAACTAGGGCGCGGAAATGTCAAATATACTAAGTACAGAGTTGACTTTGGAAAAGGGAATTATCGTTATTTTATTCATGCGTATTGCGGAATTGGAAGAATTGGAGTTACGTATAGGCCTGGTTATTATTATAATATTTATATTTCAAAGGTAAAAGAATCAGGCGTTACTTTGAAGAAATACTTATATAATATAAAAGGAAATTAATTAGCAAATATAAAAAAATTGGAACGAAAGGAGTGATAGATTCTAATACGACGACACATAGCAAAAATAAAATTGTCAATAAGCTTTGTTAACGGGTAATATATTTTCGGTACCAGATTATAAATAGATGTGACCTTATAAAGTTAATTTTATCCCATCCTAAATAATATTTTCCCTAACTTTAATATAATACAACTTTTTTTTAAATAAATTTAATTTTGAAGCACAAATTAATGCAATGTAATGGCCCCTGGGTATCGTGGAAAATGCCAGAAAGAACTAATGTTTTCCGCAGAAGACGCTACAATCATATCGTTTACACATAAGCATACAAACATACATAGGCGAAAGTGTTTGCACCACGGATCAAAGTCCACTGCTGAACATAGGCCTCCTCATTGATTACTTCATAAAAGAGATACTTGCCACAGTTGCCACAGTTGGAATGTGCGTTGGCAACCACAGTTGTTTTCTGGTTATTAGGAGAACGGCGCTCCCCGTCTCCTGATTTGTTCCCTCTATTGTCTTTTACGAAATCGAATAGGATAAATAAAATAAAATAAAATAACTAAAAATACCCACATAGTTAACGCACCTGGTACAATTCTAACGTCAGCGTAAGAGTCCATCACTTTCATTTCATTCCGTAGGTATCATCAGAGGTGTCTATAAGGAATGCTTTCCTCATATATTATATTTTCAATAAATGCAGCACCAGCGTCAGGGGCTCGACACGTCTGTTACTGTGATCGTGTAGAAAGGTAGATCGTGTCGCAATTTAGACAAATCCTTGATCCTAGGGCGGGCTGATGATGGAAAACAAGTGTAAGTATTAAGTGTAGTGTTTACCTGTGGATCGTCTTGCGAGAAAATGGCGTCAAAGGCAAACATTTTGGGTGCCGCGACGCCAACCTTTCTGTCTTCGGGCGCTGCTGCTGCGGCCGAAGCGGTCTCGCACAGCGTCACTTGTTTCTTACGTTTGTCCAGCGAGAAGGTTTGTGTGCCGCTCGTGAATGGACCTTCGCCCGATGCTCCAACGCGAAGCATCACCTTCACCTAGAACAAAGAAAGCACATATTTAAATTAATTGTTTTTTTTTTAATAGGAGAAGTGTGAAAAGCGAACACACAGTCCACCTGACGGTAGGTGGTTGCTGTGGCCCGTAGACAATTACATCTATCCTCGATTAAGAATCAAAACCCGTTGTCACCCCTGAGGACTAAGATGAAATGCCGCGTTTCCAGTAAAAGTTCCAGTATAGATATACAAGAGAAAAAGGAGAAAATATCCATAAAATTAATTTTCTAACATGAAATTATACTATTTTTATTTTAAGCCAGCACACCGTCCACTAAGACCTAGTTGTCCACAAACAGGTACATCTATCCTCAAGCAAGAATCAACATACTGCGTTGCCAGCCCTGAGGACTGAGATGGAAAGCCTTGTTACTGCTACACTCACCATATGAAACACAGTAGCATTAAGCTGCTATTTTACACTGGTATTCTATGAGAGTGTGGCCCGTCCTCGATCGAGACTTTTTGTTTTATTTTTTCTGTTTGTAGGTAGACCTAGTCTACATACGAACGGTGAGGTATTCCATTATGATCCTCCAAGTAGAGCTCATCTTGACTTGAAACTCTTTATACCTTCATAGGCTGCAGTAGCTAGAATTTGTCTCTTCAATTTTATAAAAAAGTCTAATGCATCTTAGAGAGATGAAATCCTAGTAGAGATGAAAACATTAAAAAAAGCCATATTTTGTTAGTTTATGTATAGTAGTAAATGTCTTCCTTGTTTCGGTATGACGATGAGAATGGATCAGACAACACTCAATATAGTCTTCGTTATGTTAGAAAGATCGCCTTAAATCCATTAAGTCTTCTAAACATGCAAACAAATATACTTTAATCCAACTCAAGCTCTCGAATAATCTTTTTTATTTGTGTTAAAATAATAAACAGCTACGTTCCCATTCACGGTCGCTCGCTGCGCACCAATGCAAACAATATTAAGGAAACCATTTAGTGATGTTCCCGTGCCACAAAAGGGTTTTATCGTATTGTTGAATCGTTGTACGGTTTTGTATAGAAAACGAGCGTGGATTCACTTTAAGGCCGTTGTTTGTGATGGTTCGTTAAGCAGAGATTTCGCGAATTTGATACAACTAGAGCTACAACTTCCCTATAGGGATATTGCGGGAATGTAGTTTTTATTTCTATTTTCGAAACTTTATAATACAATTTCCTTTTTATAGTAAAGTTAGAGACTTTAAAGTCCTACCTCTCATTTCTGGGTTATGACAATTAGTACACCGCGCTACTCCAATGCGTGATGGCGGACTTATGCACTTATGACTTATGTACTCGAAATGTTGACATGCAGGTTTCATCATGATGTTTTCCTTTAACCCCAAACTGAAACCGTCGAATGATGCCGGTGATTTTTTTACTAAGATTTTATTCCCGTCGCGCTCACTAAGCTACCGCGTAGTGCGAAAGTTTGATAATAGTTCATTCATTTGAGCTAAAAAATTTGCAAAATTAACGGAGTACTTTTATCTATCGGTATATGTACGTTATAGAACAAAGTTAAATTTTATCCACTCTCCCCACCCCTCAGTGAGCGTTACAGCCCGCGCCGTAGGAAGTGTTGAAGCGCGGTTTTTTATAGTTTTGAAGAAAACCATACACGACACTTGAAAAGAGGCCTCTTATACATTTTTATGATTTATTGATTTTTTCTTATTTAAAGTTTAGCTTAATCAAAAATTTCCACTTTACAAAGTTTAAAAAGTGAAATTCAAATAAACTCAAACTCTTTTATTTCACATTTCTATGCTATTTCGGAAATTTAATTCATTCGGCCATTCAGCGAAATCTATATATTTGTATTTTAGCTAAAAAATTAATGAAATGGAGAATATATATAATCTGAAAAATGTAATGTGTTGAATCATATTTTTCATGTTACTTATATGTATACCTACATATTACGATTTAATAATTGTGGAGTGAATGATAGTGCTCTATAACAAGCCTTTTAATGGGAAATCTTAACAGTGTCTTAGTATTTGATCTACATGTTACATCTGGAGAATGAACAAAAGTTAAACGATTTTTAGATATAGCGGAATAGTAGGATTATGTAGAATATTGAAGAGAAGACAGACGTTTCGAGTGTTCCGACGAAGGCGGATTGGGAACCATTTAAGCCGCTCGCGATAAACAGAGACGTGATCGAACTTCTTTAAGTTAAAAATGTATCGAATACATACATTTTGCAAGCGCTCAAGTTTATTAATGTGCTCCTCGGTAGCATCCAAATAACAGACATCAGCGATCAAGTTCCAATCTGAAATTGGCAAGATAAGAATCTGGACTATAGATATCTTAGTAGACAAGGGTAGAAAACTTTGAAGACGTTTTATAGAATGACTAGCTGTTCCCCGCGACTTCGTTCGCGTGAAATTTATTACGATTAGAAATTTTTGCGAATGACCGCAATTCTTTTTCTAAAATAAAAATAAAACTAAGTTACTCCTTATAACATCAGCTATCTGCCAGTAAAAGTCCTGACAAAGTTGGTTCAGCCATTTCGGAGATTAGCCGGAACAAACAAAAAAACAGACACAAACATTTTAAAAAATTGTTTTTTGTTTTACAATATTTTATACAGCTGTGCCCCGCGGTTTCACCCACGTATATCCGTGTCTGCGCTGCGCGACATGACACCTCGCTCATTTAGCTAGACCTCAATCATTTTAGCTAAAAAATTGGCAAAATTTATGTAAAAATAATCGGCATATGTACGTTATACAGCAAAGTTAAATTTTATCCACTCTCTCTCTCTCCCCCTCCCGGATGAACGCCCCAGAAAGTGCCCCAAAACGGGGTTTTCTTTCAGTTTTAAGGATAACTGTACATGGTACATGAAAAGTGTGCAGGTACGAAATGATCCTTGATGAATTTTCTATCAACCTTTTATGCATACGAAAGCGATATAATTTATAGTTTTTGCGCAATCTGCCAGAAAATGTGAACACTTCTTATCTTTAATCGATTTTTTTTTGCTTAAAGTTTAGGCTAAAAATTTTTTTAGGAGTAAACTAAAAAAAATTTTTTTTTGCTAAAAATTTTTTAAGTTTATAAAAACTTTACTGCCAAAATATGTATGACTAAAGTTACTCTTTCATTATGATAAAACTATTTATTTGAATAAGAATTAATACTACGGTACGACTATAACCAACTTTTGTGTCGACCGGTGATCTAATTAAATTTTAGAACACAAAAGCTACTATTGTGACTTAGTTATGATAGTTAGATATATTCCTTACGCGGACTTTTTTGTAGGTAATAACGAGTACTTTAATCATGTAGCACATAATTTTTATGTTACATAATAGTTTCCGCAGCGTATGCGATAATAAGGATTTTTCGGCGTTACTATTGCATAATTTAACATGAAAAAGTAGTTATTTTGACATAACTGCAATAGTTAGGCATATAGTATCGCGGACTTTTTTGTAGATATTGATATCTTCTATAAAAATGTAGTACGTCACTTTGCTCTATTGTCAATAGTTTCCGCAGCGTATGCGATATAAGGATTTTTATGTTTTTTTTTCACGCCGTTGGTTACATTAACGAAGTTTTCATACGGATCCCTAATTTTTTGAATATATACTATAGCCTATGTTCATCAGGGATAATGTAGGATTCCAATGGTGAAAGAATTTTTCAAATCGGTCCAGTAGTTTTGGAGCCTATTCAATTCAAACAAACAAATCTTTCCTCTTTATAATATTGGTGTAGAAAAGCGTGAAACTTATTTTTATTCCATAAAAAACGTTATTTGAAGTGCAGTTTTAATTTTTTAAGACTAATTTTTTTGACTCTTTTAAAAAAACTAAGTACCTACCTAATATCACAAGCTCGAATGTTATTCAAATGGTTACAGTTTTTCAGGTTACATTAATATCGCGTCACATACAATAAAACATACAGTCTAACGAAACTCCTTTATTTTAACTTATTCAAAAAATCATCTAGAAACGAGCCTATTCATCATCATCATCATTACAGCCCTTCACAAGTCCACTGCTGAACATAGGCCTCCCCCAAGTAATGCCACAAAGCACGGTCCTGAGCCACCTGCATCCATCGACTTCCTGCATGTCTTACCAGGTCGTCACTCCATCTAGTGGGGGGTCGCCCTACACTACGCCTACCGGTACGAGGCTGCCACTCGAGAACCTTTCTTCCCCATCGGTTATCGGTTCTTCGAGCTATATGCCCGGCCCATTGCCACTTCAGCTTACTAATACGTTGGGCTATGTCGGTCACTCTGGTTTTACTGCGGATATCCTCATTTCTGAGTCTATCACGCAGAGAAACTCCAAGCATAGCCCTCTCTATAGCTCGCTGAGCGACCTTAAGCGTCCTCATACGGCCAGCAGTGAAGGACCGCGTCTCAGATCCGTAAGTCATCACTGGCAACACGCACTGGTTGTACAATCTAGTTTTTAGAGATTGAGGTATACCTGACGAAAAGATATGTCGTAATTTCCCGAACGCTGCCCAGCCGAGTTGAATCCGTCGATTGACCTCTCGGTCGAAGTTGGACTTACCTAGTCGGACTATTTGTCCCAGGTAAACGTACTCGTCAACAACTTCGAGGATAGTGCTCCCAACAACTACCGGCATAGGTGTGACATGGACATTAAACATGATCTTTGTTTTGTCCATGTTCATCTTAAGACCTATCCGTTGGGAGGCACTATTGAGGTCATTGAGCATAATGCTTAAGTCCTCCAGCGATTCTGCCATAATGACTATATCGTCGGCAAATCGAAGGTGAGTGATGTACTCGCCATTGATGTTAATACCGTATCCTTTCCAGTCCAGTAGCTTGAAAACGTCTTCCAACGCAGCGGTGAAGAGTTTCGGGGATATAACATCACCCTGTCTTACACCTCTCTGCAGTTGGATAGGTTTCGAACTCTGGTTCTGTACTCGGATAGCCATCGTAGCCCTACTGTACAAACACTTCAGCACTTCGATGTACCGACAGTCAACTTGGCACCGCTGAAGGGACTGTAGCACCGCCCAAATTTCGACGGAATCAAAGGCTTTCTCATAGTCCACATATGCCAGGCAGAGTGGCAGATTGTACTCTTCGGTTTTCTGTACAATCTGCCGCAGGGTATGTATGTGGTCTATGGTACTGAAGCCTTTTCGGAAACCGGCTTCAATAACTAACAATTAAGATGACTAAATTCCTATTATATATATATATATATATATATATATATATATATATATATATATATATATATATATATATATATATGGTAAACGATGATATATCTGTACTCGGAAATAATGACAGCCCATATCGAAAAAAGTTACATTTTAAAAAAAGTTAATGTCAATTTCATCACTAAGCTTTTAACAGCGTGCAAAATACGCCATCGCAATTTAAAACACTTTAACATTTTGCAATTTTCCTAAAAGCAAAGAGATTACGTCCATTATTCTAAAAATATTTCATATTCTTTAAACTACTTCTTATATTTCAGAAAAAAAATGAAACCTGTTTCTTAGTAGAGATATAAATGAGAATGACAACGTACATTATTTAATAACAATATTTTTTACGTGTTAGAGCCATTTCTGCAGCTATATTACTGGTATAGCTGTAGCACGAATTGTTCGGCTCGACCGGGGAAGGGCCACGCTCTCACAGAATACTAGCGTAAAATAGCAGCTTAACGCTGTGTTTCGTATGGTGAGTGTAGAGAACCGGAGACCCCTTTTTACTGAAAACGAGGCATTCCATCTTAGTCCTCACGGGTGACAATGCATATCTATGCATTTTGATTCGTTATCGAGGATAGATGTAGATATTCATGGGCCACATCAAGTACTATCAGGTGAACTGTGTGCTCGTGTGTCACCCTTATTCTATAAAAAAAACTGTGTGGTTCTGCCCGGGAGTGTATCCGGGTAGGAACCACTCTTTACCTATTTTTGACGCCAAATTGCACTGCTTGTACTCTGCTTACTGTGTTTCGGTCTGAAGGCTAGGGGTACTGGATACCTTGAATTATTATTATTAATCGATCCCTGAAATTCGGCTGGCATACCATCTTAGTCCTCACAGGTGATGACGCATCTGTACCGTTATTTGTTTGAAGATGCCAGCAGTTGTCCATGGATTGCAGTAGACAATGGATGCGTTCGGCAGAAAAAAGCGCTAGCAAGCGCTTACTAGCGCTAAAATAGTTTTCAGCCAGGACACGATTGCTACTTCAGTAGCGTTGACACAATCCGCCATTTTGCTTATTTAATTTGTTTGATAAGAAGTAGAGTTTATAAGTTGTTTTTTGCAATATTAGTTTTAAGTAATATAATGACATGAATAGACATATACATTTTATTAAAAAAACATGATTGATAAGTTTTTAATATGAATACTTCACAAACATATATTTAAATTAGGTTAGGTTCCCCGGTTAAAACTAACATCGTGTCCTAGAGGAAAATAGCTACTTACGATTTGACAGCGCTTACCGCTTACGATCGCCATTTTGCTTACAAGCGCTTGCTAGCGCTTTTTTCTGCCAAACGCACCCATTAACAATCAGTTGGATTGCAAGTTAATTTGTCATTACAGTTATATGAAAAAAGTAAGTTACTCTGCAGCGTATATGTCAGCTCGACAGGGAATGAACTATGCTCGCATTGAGCACCAGCTTGAAACAGCAGCGTAACGCTATGTTTCGAAGAATGTGGACGGCTCCGTGGCGCAGCGATTTAGCAATGAGTTGCACCGCTAAGGGTCGCGGGTTCGAATCCCGCGCGCAACAAGTATTTGTGTAGCCTACAAATGATTATTTTCTGCATTTTTGTCTTTGTGAAATTTATATATGTTTAAGCTGAGCTCACGATACAGGTGAAAATCTTAGTGTGAATATGACTTTTATATAATAAAAAAAAGAAAAGAAAGAAAGTGGTTGACGAATCTCACAAATCATAATTTACTGGCAACGAAGAATTTTATTTAATCATTAGAGCTGACAACGCACCTGCATTTTGAATCTTAATCCACTGACCATCAGGTGGGCTATGTGCTTGTTTGGTAACCATATTTATATTTAAAATAAAAACCTAATATGAATAAATTACGTGTCACGTTGTTTGTCCGCGATGGACTCCGAAACTGCTTAACCGATTTAAATCAAATTTGCACACCGTGTGCAGTTTGGTCCAACTTGAGGGATTTTTTTTGCCCATGAGTGATCCACAATTTTTTTTTTGCGAATTTAAGGATTTTAATAGGAAATGACAAAGGGTTAGCTGACAAGGCAGTGTTATATATATATATTTAAATATACATACTATATAAATTACGCTACATTAAAATATTATACTAGGTGTCTCAAAAGTAAGTTCACATTTGCTTATCTTATTACGCGAAAGCAACTATTCTGAGGGGCGCGGGGGGTATGTCAGTCGGTAGTCTGGCTCTTGGGAATTTAGTCGCTATGGAGCGTTTCTCTGGTGCGGACCGTGCGTTGTGCGTACGTGAGTTTTACAAAAACGGTAATTCGGCGACTGTAGCGCGTAGAAAATTCTGCAGTATTCGACATATTCGTCACTTAAATGATGCGCCTAGCACTCGTCTCATTGCAAAATG
The DNA here is from genome assembly GCA_907164705.1 of Parnassius apollo. Taxonomy (NCBI): domain Eukaryota; kingdom Metazoa; phylum Arthropoda; class Insecta; order Lepidoptera; family Papilionidae; genus Parnassius; species Parnassius apollo. The sequence continues at coordinate 3,387,410 of CAJQZP010001686.1, forward strand.
GGTTGAGAAGTTTGAAGAGACTGGGTCAACTCTGGAGAAACCAAAATCTGGGCGACCAAGAACATCAAGAACAGCCGAAAACGTGGACAGTGTTACTCAGTCTATTCGAGATGATCCAAACCTCTCGATTCGGAAGCGTGCTGTTGCTTTAAATGTGCACAGATCTTCATTATGCCGCATTTTACACAAAGATTTAAAGCTGCACCCGTACAAAATTCAGTTAGTGCAAGAACTGAAGCCTCAAGATGCTGGTCAGAGGCTTGCCTTTGTAAATCAGATGATTGAGCGCTTTCCAACGTTCACCAACATCTTGTTTTCCGATGAAGCCCATTTTCACCTGAATGGGCATGTAAACAAGCAAAATTGTCGTTACTGGAGTGCAACCAACCCAAAACAAAAACATCAGAAACCGCTACATTCACCCAAAGTCACCGTATGGGCAGCGATGTCGGCGCGAGGAATTATCGGCCCTTACTTTTTTGAAGATGGAAGGGGACGCACACTCACAGTGAATTCAGAGCGTTATGTGGAGATGTTAGACGAGTTTTTCGTACCCCAACTGCAAAACTTTCCTGGTTACAACCAAAGAACATGGTTCCAGCAGGATGGAGCAACTTCACACACGTCCAACAGATCTCTGCCTCGAGTTCGAGAAATTTTTCCGAACAAATTAATCTCCTGGCGAGGTGACATAAATTGGCCTCCACGGAGTCCCGATTTAACGCCTATGGATTTTTTCCTGTGGGGTTATGTCAAATCAAAAGTTTACGCTAATAAACCGACTTCCCTGGCACAATTAAAAGAAAATATCCGTCATGAAATGGCAGCCATCACGGAGACTACCTGCCGAGCTGTCATAGGCAATTTTAGTGCCCGACTAAATGAATGCCGAGAGCGCAACGGTTTACATTTGGACAATGTTATTTTTAAAAAATAAATTCCCAAACAGTGTACTTCAATATAAAATAAACATTTTTTCAATAAAGCTAAGACTTTTCTTTTAAAAAAAGATTTAAATGTGAACTTTCTTTTGAGACACCTTGTACAATAATATAGTAAGTACCTAATGATCATTATGCATGTTAGAGGTTGTGTACGTGCGGTGACAGCCTAACTATTCATTGATGAATTCCACTACGTGATTAGATGCTTGTTACACAGGTTATGTTACAATATAATAATATAATAAAATGGGTGGAATGGAGAATATTAAATAAAATTGATTTTACGGATTTTATCGTGTTTCATTTCAACCATGTTATTAATATTAAAGTTAAAAAAGTTACAGCCTATATACCTACGTCCCACGGCAGTGCACAGGTCTCCCCTCATTTTGAAACAGGTTTTAAGGCAAGGAAGTGTCCGATGCACTGTCCCAATGCGTGTTGGCGAACTTCACATGTCTTTGAAATATTTTTTTTCTTATTTCTCAGACATGTAGGTTTTCTCACCGCCGAGCACGTGATAAATCAGCACTTAAAAGTACAATTAACAATTTCATTTCTGTCAGTGGGGATCGAACTCGGGTTGCTCGCGTACTGTGAAATTTACAGCGAGCTCTAACCAACCGAGCTGCCACGTCTCCTTAATTAACATTGTGACTCTTAAATTAATAAAAAGTAGGTATGCATCAAACCAACGGTTTTTCATTTAAAATAAATAAATAAAGGAAGTCTTGTTATATAGTTATACGTACCTATGTAAAAGGGCGTACATACTAGATTACACGTGTATACCATAGTAAACAATTCCACACATCCAAACTCACTAATTCAAGATGACAACCAGGTGTAATTAATTCCTAACTAATTACTCGCTTAGCGTTTCGCGAGACGCCTCCAGAATTATATAACTAATCACAGCATGAGGAGGAACTTACGTTTAACTATTTTACTTAGCGTAAATAATTAGATAAGTTACACGCTTTGTGGGTGCTTTGTTACACCTGGTTTTGGAGTGCAGTTAAGCGTTATACTCTGCAACTTGTGTTATAAACCACTATTAAATTTTTTATATTAGCCTCCGTTGTTTTGACATAGTAAAATACTCATAAAAATATGCCGGACTGTTACTGGCTTAAACTCCACGGTAGTCGCTATCGTAGCAGGGTCAATATCTTCGTTCTGATCGCAACCGGAGCCCACCATCTCTTTATCGTCTTTGTATGTTGACTTAGCTCATAGTTGACGGCACGAGTCGTGAGCACTGATGAACTATGGTGGGGGTTAAGCCAGCGTAGGTACACTGTCGACCAAAATATTGGTACCTTTGTTATTTCAAATTTTCGCTGACCTTTTTTCGAAATTCTGAGTCGTTAACTCCTTTAAATATACGCCGTACAGTAGCTACGTAGACATTAGTCACCTCAGCAGTCTGTTTCTAAACGTCTGTCATGTTTTTCACAATACATAATTTTTACATGTAACAAAATACTGAATAGACCATTTGTCGAGATTGTCTATTTAACACCGAATTCTTTCTTCTCTGCATATTTAGGACCAAAATCTGAATGCTTAAATTATAACAAAAAAATTACAACAAGAAATATCAAAAACAGTTAAAAACAAGAAATACACAAACAACAATTAACAACGAGGTAACACTACAATTAACAAATTAAAAAGTTGTCACTAAAATCGCTGTCAAGTGTATGGTAGTCGAATAATACGTGCGAACCCAATAGACGACGAGAATCAGCTGACGAACCAATCACGTTGATTGTCATCGTGGTCAACGTCATATCGACCAATAAAAAGTGTGCTTACGACTCGTGCCGGCAATTATACTAGTCTAGTTTATATTTGACCAATAAGATACAGTCAAAATAGAATAATTTTAACTCTCTCCCTTTTTTGATTCTTTCTCTTTCTAACTCATAAATAGGCAACTTGAAATTTGCTTTCTCATAGGGAGGGTATGCCATAATCGCCAAGATTGGCAGTCACGTAAGCATCACCCAATATTCTTTTATTCGATAATATAGGTATAGGTAACAAAGGAGTACACAGTTCACCTGATGGTAAATGAATGCTTAAATCATTAAAGGTGACTTAGAAATAAAAAATAAAAAGTGACAATCCTCATTTCGATGATGACAATTACGATAAAATCCCCAAACCATACTAAACTTGAGATAAAACGTATTCCAATTATTTTAACTATAATTTAGTGCGGGCATGGTTTTAAAAAACAGATCTACAAAAAGTTGTGTGTCAACTTAATGTCATAACCCGAACGGTAACATCAATAGGCAATCAGCTATTGCGGTGAAGCCCTCATATTGTCGGTCGATAGCACACGTCGCTTAGCCAGCTCAGAGGATTTCGTACGAGAGATCGAATCATGCGCTCCGTTGAATACTTTCGGTGGAGTTAAAAATTAATTTCTTTACTTCGTTCCTTTATCCAAAAGGGTTGAATAACTGCGTGAAATTTTGTGAGTCACATATTAAAAAGATTATAAAATGTAAAAGCCAAAAAAATGTTTGAAATCAGTGCTAAAGCATAGCTAAATTATAAAGGATAATTAGAGCCCCGACTGTGAAATTAAAAATACTGCAACCTCACACCAAAACCTGTATATACCTAGCTATTTATACAATTAAATAGTTTAATTGTATTAATAGCTAGGTATATACAAATTTCATATTATACTCTACGGGAATAGTTTTCTCACATATACATGAAACTACCCCTAAAGAAAAGTCTGCTTAGTATTTTTTTTAATAATAATAATGTTTATTGATAAAAAATATGTAACACACTTATTATCTAATATCTAATAAGATATTGTTTCATTCGAACAACAAAACAAGTTTCACCACTAAGGCTGTGAATATTTCTGTATGCAATTTATATTGTGTGTTTAATTTTACAGAAAATTGAATTCTTTTTCATAGAATATGGGTGATAATAGAGCACAAAGTATACCTGGTGTAGTATGGCAAGAGGATGCTGTGGGACATAGATATCTAGATCTATCTTCAATTAAGAATCAAAGTGCATATACGTACTAAGATGGAATGCCTCACTGGTTCCTTACACTCACCATTCGAAACACAATACTATAAAGCTGTTATTTTACGCTGGTATTCTGTGAGAGCTTGGTCTTTCCTCGGTCGAGTCGACCTGTTCGTGCTACAACTATACCTTTAATATAGCTAAATTTCGTATGGTGAGTGTAGAGAACCGTAGATCCTTTTTAATAGAAACGAGGCATTCCATCTTAGTCCTCACGGGTGACAACATCTTTATTTTGATTCTTAATCGAAGATATATGTAGATGTCTATGGGCAACAGCATCCCCTTATTATCAGGTGGACTGTGTGCTCGTTGGCTGAAGGTTGTTTTGGTAACTATTACTTAAAGGGGTAACATTCTTCAAATCTTTGTATTCCTCAGAAATTTAGGTTACTTTACTTCGTATTCTTTCACCTCTGAGTATGCGGCAAAATAAAAGTAAATTACAACAAGGTTTCTCACGTATCACGTGTAGCCCCTGAGCTGTCAAGCTAGCTTTGAGCATCTCAATGATGCGTAATTAACTTTATTGTGTAATTTACAACTAAAAAAATATTTTTTCTTAACTGTTTCTAATTTTGTTCGTTTAGTTTTAACCTTTATAACAAAATTTTAGAATAAAGAATGTTAGATGTAAGGGGGAATATTCCAACTTTTCTCTACATGCGATCACCCGGATGGTCAGGATTCTGATGACCGAATAATGACGTCAGAGACGTATAATTAAAAAAAAAACTTAAACAGAATCACCGGTGTGTTACAGTGAAGATTGTGTGTCAGTGTTCATGCAGATATAGTGGATATTGCAATTCCAAATAGTCCTAAAATTGTGTATACTTAATCGTGATCATCATCTTTTCTTTGTTCAAAAGAAATAATAAAACTTCACTCACTTTGAATATATGAATATCTACCGTATAATAATAATATCTATCCGAATAAATAAGAATATCCACTAACTTATATCAGTTCGTGTCGTAAGTGGTAAGAGAGGGAAACAAATCAGTAGATAGGCAGCAGTGTCTTCCTAATAAAGGCTAAAAAGACCTGCGGTTGCCAACCTACTTGCCAAGCGTGGCAACTATGGTATATATCTCCTCTATGAGGCAATAAATTGGGGAGGTCTATGGTTCAGCAGTAGACTTTAATAGGCTTTAAACTGTGAATAATATTTAGTACTTCTAATTATTTATCAAATGGAGAAGTTAAGTTAATTATACCCTTCACAATTAATCCTGTAAATACAAATGGATTTCACTAATTTAATATTCACTTTGTCTATAACGTCGCATTAAAACCGTCCGCCTTTTGCAAGATGAATCTCTAGTTCTAAAATAACCTTAAATACAATCCAATAAGGTGCAGGTTATTTTTGGTTTTAGCAAAACAGCGCTGAGCTTTACAATGACGAATAAATCCTTAAATCTTGAATGACGTCCCGCTCGGGAATGGTATCACTTCGGGGACTTGTCTCTGACCATATGGAACTTAAGTTGCTTATCAGCCGGTTTGCATAAATTGGAATAGACAGTAATAGATACTATTAAAAAAATATGTGCTAATGATTTGTTATATTTACGTGAATATTACACATTAAATTAAACTCATTTTACGGATATATTAATTTAAAGAAAACTTTTTAATTCACAACGTTTCGGGTATTTCATAACGGACATGACAACACAAAATATGAGTTTTCTAACTACAGTGATTTTAATACCTAGAATTTAATGATTTTTCTATTTAATAGAATATACCGACCCCCATATTAGTCGCGAAATATGTCCTCAAGAGAATGGTACTGTGAAAGTAGTCTTACTGTGTAAGTACAGTAAGGCCCTTGGACAGAAAGGAGAGGCATTCATTTATATTCATACATACCTAGGTCAATCAACTGTTCAAGTGATTATACTATTTAGACTTTTGAATGTCAAAAGTAATATAAGAAAATTGGATTGTACTATTTAGACGTCATTGCAAAATAATTACAAAGTACATACGGGCATTGTGTTCATGTTTTATCTGTACTGTAAGCTACCACCAATGAGTATACCTATATTACGTCTCATAAAATTTGTTCCATTATTTTTTAATTAGACGGAACTGTAAGACGTTGCATTTTATTACCGGAGAGCACTACGGTACAGCGGCTAGATGCATTATTTGCAAGAAAAATGTAAAGCTCCTTGAATCTTTGTCCTTCTTCTCAAAGCTAGATACTATAGCATAAAAACTTTGTGAGGAAATAATCAAACGGTTTTCTATTATTGCGAAATATTTTATTCAACGATACATCGTTTGCTTTTACACTACATTGACTGGTTGATTTCGTAACTAAACAGTAAACACTTCTGTATAAAAAGTTTGGAATTAGGATGTATTAATGATAATCCGTGGTAGCTCAGATGGTTAACGCTCGATGTAAATATACGTAGTACGCGAGTAATCCAGTTTCTGATTTACCACGTGCTCGGCGGTGAAGGAAAACATCGTGAGGAAATCTGCATATCTGAGGAATAAGAAAAAATATTTCGAAGACATGTGAAGTTCGCCAATACGCATTGGGGCAGAGTGGCGTACACTTCCTTGCCCTAAAACCCTCTCAGAAAAGTGGGGAGGCTGTGTACAGGAGTGGGACGTATATAGTCTGTAATATTACATTACATTACAATGATAATGCTCACACACACCACCGTAAAAAAGCATCAGAACGCTGTTGTGCTTTGTATATTTGGTGACAAAAGTCGACAACAAGTATTTTTAATGACCAGCCCAACTCACGTTAACCTTCAGGCGTGACAAAGCATATGTGACTTGATTTTTAATCGAAAATAAATGAAGGTATCGATAGGCCGCAGCGTTCACTTACTATCAGGATGGACTACGTAGTCATTTGTTACCGTAATTGTATTAAAAATCACGATAAGCTCATAAAACCCAATTAATAAACCAGCAATAAAGTAATTCTCCTCATTTCTTGACAGTGCTATTAAAAGCCATGAAATAATTAGACAGCCATCGTTCTTCCTAAATCTCGTGCGCTTATGACGACCGTCTTAAAATAACAAAGTTGAATTCCATTATAACACGAGACAGCGACGTTTATACCATTCCGGGAGATGACAAATAACCCGTAAGAAAATACGAGAAACGGTGTGCAGATTTCGAGAGAAAAACAAATCTAGCTGTCAACAAATAAAATGGCTGCCGACGGCGATGTAAATTTTTTTTTCGCCATCGTAAACAACGCAACGAGAAACTCATTTGGGCCTGTCACACGGATTAAAATTATCTTGTCTTGAGATGTCGCAGTGTTGTTAGGAATATTAATGATCGGTTTGAATGAAACTTTCGGGTATTGTGTTATTAATTTACTTTGTTGTTATAATACGAGCGCTTACAGTTGTTAGTAAAAGGATAAATAGGATAGAAGACGCAAATGAGTGTTTTATTTTAAACGAGCGAATTCAATTTTTAAAGTGATAGAGCCATGCTGCAGTTATATTATTATAACCGGCACCCGAAACGCCGGAAATTAAAAATCATTTAAAGTTAAACGCGATAAAAATCCGTAAAAGTAGTTTTAATCAACTGTTTTATACTAAAATAAAAATAAATAATTTATATAATACCAATAATTTATTTAATACGATAATAAATTTATTTTTTCTCCTTCAGATATTTCATAAAAATTACAATTAACACAAAAATGTTTGTGACCACTGTCAGTAGGCAAAGAGATCATTGTACGAAATTCTTCCTGCTCCGCGACTGGACTTTAGGATAGTTGTAGCATGAATAGGACGGCTCGCACGGGGAAAGACCTATCACAGAACACCAGCGTAAAATAGCAGCTTTTAACACTGCTGTGTTTTGTATGGTGTGTGTCAAGAACCGGAGACCCTTTTTACTGAAAAAGAGGCATTCCATCTTAGTCCTCACGGATGATAACGTATTTGCATTTTGATTCGTAATCGAGCCCACAGCAACAATTTGCCATAAGGTGAACTTCGTACTCGTTTGTCACTCTTCCCCTGTAAAAAATATTTATATAGTATACTATAGTATATATATATATATATATATATATATATATATATATATATATATATATATATATATATATATATATATATATAAAATACTATATATACTATATACTATCGATCTATGTACTATATATATAGTATAAGGGTGAAGAATGAGCACATCATCACACAGACCAACTGTAGGTAAGTGGATCCTGTGGCCCTTTAACATTTAGATGTTTCTGATGATGTACATCTCGATTAAGATTAAAAATAGGTAGCAGATGCGTTCTTATCCCACAGTACTAAGATAGAATTCCTCGTTTCTAGTTATAATGATCTCCGGTTCTCTACACTCACCATACAAAACACAGCTGCATTAAGAACAAAAAATTATAGATATTATGCAAAAACTTTTCGCAAATAAATTAATAAGTGTTATTTAGCCGTGTTGATTAGAACGCGTAAGTGGCTGTTTTACGCTGGTATTCTTTAAGAGCGTGGTCCTCCGCTAGTCTTTGAGCTGGTCTTTAAATTTTCAGTCTATACTTGAGCATCGCCCTCCTTTTAGTTTTAAAAGGGTTGTGTATCAATTGTACGTCAGTCTGATCCAGAGCGTGTTTGCGAACTTCACACGTCCGCGATATTTTTCATTACCTATACATAAACAAGGCGATTTTCTTATATATTTTTCATCACCACTAAGCACATGGTAAATCGGCACTTAAAGTTTTAGTCCGTAATTTCATTGGTGCACGCATCTGGGTTACTCGCGTATTATGTGTATCGCGGAGCGGCGGTGTAAGGATATCCACTATCCAATATCATCCCGTGAGTTTCATGAGGGACAAACAAACATCGACATGAATAGCAGCGTCTCCCTAACGATTAAAAAAACTGCGCTTGCCAGCCTGCCTAAAAAGCGTGGCAACTATCTTAGATATCTCCTCTATTAGTCAATCTATGGAGAAGGAATATGTTCATCAGTGCTACGGTTTAAGCCACCAGGCCTTACTAGATAATTTCTATTTAATTTTTTCAATATTTTATTCGATACATCGATTTCCAACGGAACAAATTTAAATTTTCAGGTAATCACATAAAAATTTTAAGTCATGCTCCCATAAACCTGAGCAAATGACATCACGAAAAATCCATCTAAAGATAACAGAAGGAACTTACCCTCAGTCCCCCTTATCCAGGTATTTTAACTCGTAAATCGACTCGCGGAAAATTCAAATCGCGCGGAATTGGGCCACCAGCGCCGCCGCTGCAATCGTGACGGTGCGCACGCATTCGTGCATAAAATTAAGCCCGAGTAATGAAACGTTGGGCATCTTCCTATGTGCTAAGATGAGAAATTTGTGTAATAAAGTATGGGAAGACGCCTATCCGGTTCAGCGGACGCGGGGTGGCTGAGGTTTACGCGTTTACGCTAATATTGGTTATTGATTGCTATAGAGTTTATTTAAGCAGAATGATAGATATTTGAGAAATTATTGATACTAAATATAAGTTGATATTTAAGTCTTTATATTCAATTTTAATATTACATTTATACATATATATTATCCATATACATATTTTTATAAAAATGATATCTAATATTGATTTGCTAGCATCAGAGTAATAAAATTATAATTACGTATCTCACCTAGTTTGAGGAGCACCTCCCTAGACACTTCGTTTTATTTCATTACGCGTATCTATGTAGGTAGCAAATTAATTTTTTGACATCTTTAATTTTTTTACAGAAGAAGGGCGACAAACGAGCGCACAGTCCATCTGTTGGTAAGTGGTAGCTGTGGCCCATAGACATCTTTATATATCCTCGATTAGTAATCAAAATTAATGCAAATGTGTTGTCACCCCTGAAGAGTAAGATGGAATTCCTCGTGTTCACTAAAAAGGATCTCCGGATCTCTATCCTTACCTTACGAATTTCAGCAGTATTAAGCTTTTATTTTACGCTGGTATTCCGCGAGAGCGTAGTTCATCCCCGGTCGAGCCGATCCATTCGTGCTACAACTATACTACTAATATAGCTGCTGCTTGGCTCCACTACGTATAATATAATGAATTTCCGCAAAGTAACGCCTGATTATATTAAATATATTTTTCTAAAACGACGAAGTTATAGTTCGCCGGATGGTAAGTGGCTACCGCAGTCAAATTCTAATAAGGAAGTCTACGGATGCGTCTACAGATGTTAACTCTGAGGACTAAAATGAAATGCCCCACAGCCTGTTACTACACTAGCTCTCTATATCCGTTAGAACAAGGAACTCAGCAGTGCCGGCACTACTATTTGGCGGCAAAAGACATATTGTTACAAACTTGCGTTTCGAGACAGTAAAAACCGCCGAGTGAATTATCAAAATTGACACTTTAATTTCGGAACACTAATAACAACTTAAAACCACACTAATAACGCAACACATTGTACTACTGATCATTTTAGTTCGCAGTTTTATCGCTCCGAAGTATTCGTTTGTATCGTCAATTCAAAACTGACTCGGGTCGCGATCTATACCGGTCTTATATAGAGCCTCAGATCGTTCCAGACCCTTATACTGTAGAAACATCTAAAATGTTTGAGTATATACCGGTCCCGACTGAATAGGTGTCGATAGTTCTAAAAAGTTCTAGCATGGAAATTTCCAGAAGTATCTCGACTCTCCTAGTTCTGCTACTCGATACTATAAGGCGCTAGTGGTTACTAGTGTCGCTATGTACCAGGCATTAATTGTGGCGCGCAACAATATACGGGTGGTATCAACGCAGACGGACTTCTAAGCAGAAAAGTCATACCATCTAGTAAAATTATTCTTTGTGCGTTTATGTTGGTTATCGACGGGTGTGGTTTAGTTTGAAGTTAGTGGATGTTCTTACGCCACCTCTACATTAGTTGTTAATATCAACAATATATTTTTTGAGTTTTGATATAAGCTAGATGTATAAGGACGACATCCACTTAACAACAAAGAGGTGTTTATACTCTTCTATCTGCCTTATGTATTAAAAATCACTTTAAGTACACATAAAAAGAAGGTTAGTTCGAGGAGATCGCTGTTGTCTACCTGATGGTAAGTGGATGCTGTGGCTCATAAACATCCACAACTATTCTCAGTTAAGGATCAAAATGCAGACTCGTTGTCACCCCCGAGGACTAATATGGAATGCCTCGTTTGCAGTTTTTTTAGTGATTCGCTACACTCACCATACAAAATAAAGCAGCATTAAGCTGCTATTTTACGCTGATATTTTTGGTGAGAGCGTAGTCCTACCCTAGTCGAGTCGATCCATTTCTGATACAACCATAATATAGCTGCAGCGTGACCCTACCACGTAATTCTGATGCTGATCACTTTGGACCAAAGTAATCTATAATCATTGATTCAAAAATATATCGATCGGTATACCTTAACGGATGTCTGATTGGTTGACATATTCACCATACGAAATACAGCAACATTAAGCTACTATTTTACGCTGGTATTATGTAAGAGCGCGGTTTTTCCCCGGTCGAGCCAGTTCATTCGCGCTACAACTATAATATAGATGAATCATGGCTCTACGATGTATATACGCTCGCTTGTAAAAATTACTTCTATAAAAGAAAGTCATTAATACTCCTCATTATTACTTAAAAAAGGCAAATAAATAATTCAATTCTTAATAAAAAACATTATGTGATAAAAAAAATTAATAATGCAAAAATATTGCAAGGCGAATGTTTTATAACTCATCAAGATATTTTACGACAGATGTAATCAGTCAGGGGACGTGCCGAAGTCAACCACAAAACATTTAGATCAATGGACAAATGGGTGCAAACAAATTTCTCGTTGGAACATGGTTATCAGGGCCGCTCAGTCGGGGCCCGCGGATTTATCGTCAGATATTTACGATGTTTACACCTTTGACGACAATATTGAAGAGTAAGTAACCGTACAAATATTACCATTTTTAAAATCATTATTTAACGTACTCGTACTTTTATTTAACGTAATAAATTTTGACTTCCTCTTTGGTCTAGTCGTTACTGCACCAGATCTTTCTCCGCTCGTGTCGGATTGCCGTACCATCGGGATATTAGAGTGAAAGAAAACAAAGTACACATGTACTTGTGGCCATACTTCTGAAATTTACTTTTTTTAAATAATTTCTTTTATTGACTTAGTACTGGTGACGTTTTAGAGAATTTAAACACAACTTAACATATTTAGAGATTATTTAGTTATTATTTTTCCAAAATCTTATTTATAATAGAGCGACAAAGGAGGTAACGGTCCATTTTAAGTGGCAAATTCAAACCTAAGCAATAATCAAACTTTGAGCTAAGAATGTCACAAATTCAAAGTAATAACTGAGACTTAAGATAAAATGTCACACATCCTGTAATAATTTATTCTTCAAAAGATACTGATCATGTAAAGTTACAGCCTTTATACTTCCCATATCTGGGAACAGATGGAAGAAAGACATGAGAAATAAGCCTGCATGCCTAAGGAATAAAATATTTTAAGGACATGTGAAATCCGCCAATATGTTTTGGAAACGAGTGGAGCGGAGTACTGATCACTCTATAACCCCCTCAGAATTGAGAGGTCTGTGCCAGCAGTGTAGTACGTACGACGTATAGGCTATAACTTTATTTAAACTTTATTTTACTTACTTTACTTAATCCCTAAGCTACCACAGTTCATTTTCCAAAAGTGGTCACATTTAAATAATTAAACTCAGTTTAACCAAACTGTCAGTCAAAGCCTTCTTTACATTCAAGTCGAGTGTTACTTATCGATCGCAGAAAATCACGCTACGACGTCACATATTTTCCCCGATGATAAAAACAAAGGCACTTATTATAAATGTTACGTTCAGTTTTATGTTCCCGCTGGCGTCGGGGGATGTGCGAAAGATGTACTATCCTATATGAATTATGCATGATTTCTTACTGTGCCATTTGCCCCCGTTTTTATACAGGGAAATAATGTTACAGAGATTGCGCCCATGCATTGTCACCTTCGTGTTATTAACTCGAATGAAGTGGCTGTGTTACTATTGGCGGGTTAATGAAATAAAGGGCTGTATTTTAGTATCCAGTGTGCAAAACACCCCAAATGCGAAGCGAGATTTTACTTTACTTTTTGACTGTTTCAAGCTAACCGCTCCCATATATTTAATAAATTCCGTACATATTTTTTCAATTACAGTCATTTACACCTAAATCAAATTATTACACAGATTTCGGCCCCGAGTTACTATTAGTGGTTAAAACTGGCATTAGAAACCTGTAACTGCAACGTAATAGGATTATATCATAAATCACTAAAGTAAAAGTGACCCTTTAAAACAGGGTTTCACAACCTTTTTTTGGGACCACTTTGATTTTTTTTTGTTACTTTTTAGCAGGGACCACAAGGTGAAAGAAAAAACTATGTTAATCTAACAATAAATAATAATCACAACTTTTAACATTATTATGTAGTAAACTGAAAAGAAGCAACATTAACAGTAGTATTTGTGTATTTATTGAAAAAACTACTAGGTACTTAAAAACAACAAATGTGTTATTTAAAACGATTGGGTTGGCAAAATATGTAAATTTTTCGCGAACCATATTTATTTTAAGCTCTTGCGGACCATTGGTTTGAAATCACTGCTTTAAAATTCGTGTCCCTTGAAAACAATTTTATTAACATAATAAGGAATGACAAAAGTGTTCACCTGATTGTAAGTAGATACTGTCGTCTATAGACTAGAATGTACTGTGTATCGACACAGTACCAAGTATTAACTATTTCCAGTTCTCGTCTCCAACCAACAAGTATTGTGCTGCTGTTTTAGGCTGGTTATCTGTAAGAGCTTGGGTTCTGCCGAGTTGGAGACCAAACAATTCACGCTGAAGTAGCTATACAATAGCCGCATGACCCTACCACTACTGTCCTGTTTTGGACCTCAATTGTACTCGTAGTAGGGAATGTAATCCCCACTACAATAGTGGCGCCAATTATTTTTAATAAAAGTAACTAAATATTTACGGATTGACAAAAAGAGGAAAAATAACCTATTGATCTTAAAACATACTTTTAGCAAAGCTTGTGAATTAATTTGGAAATAAGAGCCTATTACGAAATAAGTGGAGATATGAAAAGCAAAGCTCTAAAAGGTCCAATTAACATTTGGTGTACATTAAATCAGAGCATACGTTCCGCCCCCGATCGCGGGTCCTGAATGAATTATGTAAATCGTCTTCAGCAGTTAACATCGTAATATTGTAAGCGACACTTTGAACCCCCAATCTTTACATTGAAATAAAACGGTTAACTGGAACTGGAACTAAACTATATATATTTATGTATGAAATGAAACTGCCATCGGCTGAATCTAGTTGTAGCGTAATAAGCCTAGGTGTGATCGCACTTCCACTTTTAGTCGTGACATTATTTTTGACAGGCAGAGATGAAAGATACAGTGATAAATCGACACATAAAATTACAAACAAAATCTAAATGATACTAGCTTGCTAGACAGACGTTGCTGCCCTTTACGACTTTTATTATGTAACATAATGAATGATTTAATAGAATTAAATGAAACAAGTTCTTAATTGTGAAATTATTATTATATAATTATGTTTTTCATAAACGTTGTAATTAAAGAAACAAAAGTTTAAGGACTTACAAAAATTTATAATTTAACAAAAATATTATTCTTTGGAGTGTAAATCAACTTAAAATTAAAACATAGTGAGATTCTCCTTGTAAAAAACTTATAATTAAATTTTTTTATTAAAAATTATCATTAATCACCACTGTCGAGATCAGCACAATTTTCGCAAATAAATTGTGCGTGCTCCATACATATGGGCTTGGCGCAAGCATTCCAGGAATATTTGGTTTTTTTTTGTATGGATAATCCTGACATCTGACATATCGCCCGGGTATATTCACATGTCTAGGCGAGGGCTCACCGAACTGTTTTAAGATTCGCTGGCGGATGTAGCTTAGAATAAGCTTTTTTGATTTTATTGATTGTAGGTGTTCGTAAATTACGAATTAAAAAAAATATTAATCAAGAAAAAAATAAAATTACGAATGAATTCCGTTCTCTTGATTGTGACGTTTATGTTTGCTCGATATAAATATAATGCAAGCATTGATAGCTGCCATGTTCAAGACACCATAGAATAAAGTCGTAGCCCATCGTTTATTGTTGCAACTAACATAACACAGTATAAATGAATAAACAACAAATTTATATACCAAAATCATCAAAGAAAAAAACTAATAAAACAATCATAATTCATGATCAAATCATTACGTAAAAAAAATACGTCAAAAATGAGGCAGGGTATAACACACCCGAGACAGGTTTGCCCACGAATATAACGGCCAGTGTCCCACGCCACACTGCGATCACGCCACTAACCCGCCCAACGTGCCCAGCACTCCAGCTACTGAGCGAGTTAGAGTTTCCAGGCGAGGATACCTTGGCTCATGCTCGCCGGGTTAAGTTGGGCCAAACTGCACACGGTGTGCAAATTTGATTAAAATCGGTTTAGTAGTTTAGGAGTCCATCGCGGACAAAGAACGTGAGACGTAATTTAAATATATTAAGATTAAATATTTATATTTATATATTTGAAATGTATAATTTATAATTCTAAATAAAAGATAAATAAATATTACTTAATATCACATACAGAACAAAAGTATAAAAAAATTCGAAAAAAATTCATAACACTTCTAGTAATTTTATATATCTTTGTGATCAAAATTCTTACCGCGGAGATGGTATCAGAGCCAACATAAATTCGGGAGGGAGCCGCAGGCGCGGTGCTCAGGTGAAAATTATCAAAGGGAACGGCTGCCAGATTTTAACTAAACATTGGGCTGCCAGAATTATAGCTGCGTGTGGTAGCAATGTTTTTTATTAGGTTATCTTTCTTATGGTTTGTAGATATTAACGAGCTCAAAGATTTAGGCGAATCAGACAGAATTAATTATTCGTTACTAAAAGTTTCTAAAAAATGAAACCACAAAAACTAAAATGCTTCAGCAAAGTAAGACATATATGTATTTACATATTATTATGTTGTTATATTGTTTTATATGTGGTAGAGTTACGCTGCAGCTGTATTAGGGTAGCACGAATGGGTCGGTTCGATCAGGGAATGACCACGCTCGCACAGAATACCAGCGTAAAATAGCAGCTTAATACTGTTGTGTTTCGTATGGTGAGTGTAGAGATCCGGAGAACCTTTTTACTGGAAACGAGGCATTCCATCTTAGTCCTCAGGGGTGACAACGCATCTGCATTTTGATTCGTTATCGGGGATAGATTTAGATGTCTATGGGGCACAGCATTCACTTACCACCAGGTGGACTGTGCTCGTTTGTTGCCCTTATACTATAAATAAGAAAGTTAGAGTACGTAGGAGAAAGAAATGTTTAATAATTATGAAAAAATTAGAGTTCTTTTGTTCGCATTCTTTTGTAAAACCAAACGAACGTAGAAACCACTGGTAAGTGGCCAGTGCAGCTTACGAACACAGCAGTCTAAGCACTATTATTTCGCAATCACTACTATTTAGCAAGCACTACTACATACCACTGGTTCAAAAATACCCACAGTCCTGGGAGGAACCAGCAAGAAACTCAGCAAGATTTTTTTTGAAACATATATAACTTTACAATAATCTTTGTTCTATTTTTCCTTAATAAAACTTTTAAACTTATTAATAGACAAACTTCGAGCATTTTCTGGGATTTTGTTGTAAAATCGTATAAATTGCCTCATAAATGATTTGGTATTCTGTGGAGTCTAGTAACTGGCATTACAATGATGATAATGAAAATAAAAATATAAGGGAGAATAAAAAAAATACAGTAATAAAGTATAAAAGCATAAAAAATATTCATAAAATACAGTTTAAAAATGTGTAACCCGCATACCAAGCGCATAACAATCTATGGGGGAGGCCTATGTTCAGCAGTGGACTTAGGCTGTAACGGTAAGGCAGAATAGTAAATTTGATTTTTCCAATGATACATAAAAAGGTGAAGGAGTGGTATCTAACCCAGACTCGCCGGAATCTTAGACATCAACATATGTTTTTGTAATAGTAAAGCTTCCTTAGCTTTAATTAATTCAAACTGTCTTTTTGATGTGAAAAATCTATAGCGGCGTGTCAGAACGACTGTTGGCGTGACGTCCCGGCATGCGTCGCCGCGCTATAGATAGGTACCTTGACAATGTTATTTCCAACATTTCTGTGACATACCTACATCAGTTATCATCGACCAATTGTCACAAGAATACTGTCAGAGGCAACATTGAATACAACTATCACAGAAGTCACTGATTAGAAGAATTGAATGTTTAATTTTTGTATTTAATGAATTTAAATATTTATTAAATAAACAGTTATCTTTTTCTTGAAAAAATATTAATATTTTAGTTTTCATTATGCCATATTTATTTATTGTCGAAAACTATTCTTTTGTGCATAATACCAGTACAATATAATTTCTATGTATCACATCTGCCAGGCGTTCTGCTACCGCTCACAATTTTTTTTTTATACACACGGAACTATCCGATATTGAAAAAAATATTCAAAATCAAATTCAAATCGTTTATTGCATCTATAATGTACAGTACCTACATTCGCAGTTACAGTGACCATTATAGACCCTGTCGGGCGTTGCAATATACAAGAAATATACAATAAAATAATTAAATGGACTTATAATTATGTAACATCATTATAATCTTCACAACATAAAATTTTATGCAAGTTGGCTCATATAAAGTAAAGCGCCCATTACATTATCCAATTTGCAGAGCACTAGGTGAACTAGCGTACTAAATTTGTATTGTGTAAAGGCAGTTAGACAGCTAGTGATCCAATCTAGTGCGATTGCATGGACTCTACCGCGCTAGCTCCCATCGTACACTAGCTAGCGCACTAAATAGCATGGTGTAAAGCGTTCTAGCGTGCTTAAACACTAGCTTTAGCTTTGCTAGGTCAGTCAGTCAGTCGGCGTGCGCTCGAACAGGACGTATTTTTGGTATATGATCAAAGTGGCGTGACGCAACCATCGACGAAGGAAAAGGAAGTGCTCTTAAATGGGAAATAATGAATTATATAAAACATGCCATTTCTTTGGGATAAAAAAATAAGGATTATAAAAACAAAGATATAAGAAATGATGGAAACAGTGCTTCTCGATCTTTACAAAGGATTCACATTGTTCATATTTAACTACAAACTAATAAGAGTACCAACGTAATATTTGTCAGTTTTTGTCTCAGCAATAAATATTCTGTCACCCAACATTTTTTGCGTTTTTTTTTAAATTAATTATCATTAAAATTGACACCATTGCTAAAGCAACGCCAACTTTCTGGTGGTTTTGTAGTATCATATTTGTTTAGCGCTTTTTTAAAGATGTGGTCTTGTCGACGATCACTACAGAAATGAAAGGAAATTAAACTAACTAGCTTCGCTAGTTAGTCCAGTGTAATGAGTGAGCTCTTTTTATAGTTCGCTGCAGAACTAAATCTAGCGCTCTGCAAATTGGATAATGTAATGGGCGCTTAACATGTATTTGGCTATTTTGAAAATAAAATTTTATTTAATACTTAGTAATTTACTGCTTAGTAATTAACTATCAAAAATTCGGTGAGCGTGTAAAAGCATTTGGAAATAAGATAATCATGAAGTTTTTTATTGAATGAACTTTTATTATAAAAATCTATTATAAAAATAAGTTGTGGATTGTAAACATAATAATGATTATATTCGTTATCTAAATGATATAGATAAGCGCTGTGCGAGTTCAATAATCGAGTTTTATGATACCCTTGGGAAAGGATAGGGGGATAGGATTTTGGATTAAAATTTATATAGATATTCGTTGCTTGCTAATGATTCTGTATGTAAAGAAAATTATACACTACGTTTATTTCAAAATCGTTTCAAGATTGTTCATTTCTAAACCTTACTTTGCTATTTAAAAGAATTAAAAAAGAATTGACGGTTTTTATTTTATCATAAATAAAAAAATCATGAAAACTGGATAAATTGAGGCCAATATCTAGTGACGTAAAATTATATTTTACATTTATATGCTTAAAAAGTTTCCAACACTTCAGCCACCTTTATTATGACATCACTATCACTTAGAACTTCTCTAAAAATAATTTCATGTATGTAAGTTTAAGTGCATTTTTTTAATGAAAATAGTAGGATTGTTGGCGTTTAGTCATCAAGTTATCGACGAAACCGGGGCCAGGCGTTAGTATTTGATATAAAAAATACAAAGTTTCTCCACTAGATATTTGTGAAATTAGGAACGAGTATGCAAAAAGATAAGGTTGTGACTTCAAAAACTTAGCAGACCATCGAGATAGGTACCGGTAAAGTTTACATTCCTGGAAAACAAATATGCCAATTTATATCGATTTCAAAAGTTTGAAAATACTGTTTTCGTATGTAAAACTTTTTGGTCCCGATCTATCTATATCTTCGTTTACGTACATACGTAATCAACTTATTGACATCTTAAAAATAAAAATCCATAGTGAGACGTATACATGTTGTACCTTACTATACAATTTATCATAAACACTCACGCCTGTTACCCAGAGGGGTAGTAGAGACTACAGACTTCCATTTAGCACGATCTTGACACACCTCTCCCGCCTCCTTCACATCCATTTACCTACACATGCTCATCGGTAAAGGGTACTCTTAAATTGGTCCATTTACAATATATCGCCAATTTGGTTGATAAAATTTCGCCTAGGACGTCCCTTTCCGACTTTTTTGTTCAATTTAACTTTGCTTTGTCACTTCAGATTACAGAAACACCGAACATCCTGTCCACACCCCACGATACATCCTTAACATAAACAAGATAAAAGGTTTATTGAACCGATACGGAAACCAACCGTGGCGGTTAAGGCAAAACGGTGTTAGCGGCTCATATTTATCTGTACTGTAACGTGATAATAACGTTGAATACGTTTAAAAAATTAAAAATATATACTCACTATGTAAAAAGTAGTCAATTTCTGGTATTTTCTTTTATTCTCGCCAGTTTCAAAAGGCTCCAAATTGAATTAATTTTATAAGATAAAAGTTATCCATCAAATTAATTGTAATTTGTAACTTAAAGTGTAATTTCCAATTTAGTAAGTGACATTTTTTAAAGGTATGGTTCCAAATTGTTCAAGAAATTATGGTATTTCATGCGGGTAATATCCCCCATATTTGCTATAGATGCATATATTGTCAGGCATGTTGGGAACCGCAGTTTTCTACTATATTTTGATACATCTCTCTGTCGCCTCATACGCCATCCACAGGAAGATATGGGACAGTAGATTTTCTTACGCAGTCACTATATGGCGACTATCTTATTTACAATTTTTTTGTAAGTTTATTTAGACTTGTGTATCTAAACCAGACGAGATTATTGCAAATAACCAAAATATAGAGAAAATAATAGTTCAAAACATAAGCGTACAAAAAACATGAAAGCGACGAATCGATTATGCGTGGTAGAGCCAATTTGGCTCCACCATGAATAGATCGGCTCGTTGTGAAAAGACCTTACGGTCTTTTCACAACTCTCGTAGAATTCCACCGTAACATAACAGCGTAATGCTGCTGTTTTTGACAGGAAAAGTGAATAGATCTGTAGATAATTTTTACTAGGAACGAGGTATTCAACTTAATTCTCTGGGGTGACAACGCATTTGTGTTTTTATTCGTACGCAAGGGTCGGTGTGTCTACGAGCCATATTGTCCATTTACCATCAGGTGGTACATATTTTTTATTATAGTATAAGGGTAACAAACGAGCACATAGTTCACCTGATGTTAAGTGGATGCTGTGACCTATAGGTATTTACATTTATCTTCAATTAAAAATAATAATGGAGATGCGTTGCCAGCCCTGAGGACTGAAGTGGAATGCCTCGTTTCCAGTAAAAGGGTCTCCTGTTCTCTACACTCACCATACGAAACACAACACCATTAAGCTGCTATTTTTCGTAGGTATTCTGTGAGAGCGTGGTCCTATCCCGGTCGAGCCGACCCATTCGTGCAGCAACTACAATATAGGTGTAGCATGACTTTACCACGTAAATATATTTTCGATTTTTTTGGATATCGCAAGAGACGACAAGGGAAACAAATCAGGAGATGGACAGCTGTGTATTCCTAATAACGAGTAAAAAATACGTGCAACTATATATATATATATATATATATATATATATATATATATATATATCTCCTCTATGATGCAATCTATAGGGGAGGTCTATGTTCAGCAGTGAACCTTAATAGGTGGTAGCTGCCTCTTCTTCATTTTCATCAGCTCGTCAAATTCCATCGCTGTACAGGGACTTCTCCCGTTTTTGAAAGGATTTGCCTTCATTGTTGCACTTGGCTAAACGTTGTTACGATTGATAATTGCAGTGACAAAAGTTTCGCACCTTTGGCGTTTCCGCCGGTCTGGATATTTTACTCCGTGCGTTAAAGAGTTATACCGCCGTCTATCAGAAGCACAGAAATAGTAATTATAAGACAATCGAAATTAATTAGCGCTTGATTACTTCCAAAACTGATGTCGCCACATTATAACACATACGCATTAAGCGACCGATGCCTGCAGCCGTATTATAAACATACGCAATGCATAATGATATCTAATATTTCACATAAAATTGCTTGGCGAATTTCAACGTCGTGTGCGTCGCGTATTACGGTAGAAAAAAAGCAGCAATGGTAATTGTACAATACGAAAAGTAATAAATAAAAGTTTACAAAGGTAACTATCATAGTAAAGTATTCATTTCGATGTAAATTAGTTAAAACAATGATAATTAGTAAATAATCATCTTACAGATGAAATATGCCATTGTTAGTTGATTAAATCACAAAATGGTGAATGATGTTTGTCAACACATCATAGCTGCGATAAGGTCACGCATCTATGCCACTTCTATTGTCTTATCATTACGATATTCTTGATACATCCCACAGTAGCACCTTACGACACACACCATACGAAATGGGATGATATGTTCTCTTATACCACTTATACAAAGTAATCCCTTTTTAAAGAACAACTAATAAAATATATAAATAAAACATAAAGAAAAACGTTCGCTACTTACTATAAAAGATACTTTAATTGTTTCACAAGATATATTATAATTTATGAATGGATAAGCACCATGATGTTTGTAGGTGTAATTCAATAAAGAGGCCAGTGTGCCAGTTTACGAGGATATACCTCAATAAAATATTAAAGTACACACTTCCTAAGTACGTCATAATTCTTAAAACCCGAGCAGCGCCACGGGATGGAACTGGGTAATAATATTAAGTGAGAGAGGGCTTTTGGAGTGAACTCGTTTAACCGGCGGCCTCACGCTGCGTTACTACAGTGACTGGCAACACATGAAATATTCACATAAGCGCTCCGCTCTCATTGTCTATGCTTCAAATTTTTGACGCTAGGGTTTTGATGTTACCTACCAAAATATACGACGCTGTTAATGGATAACTCTATAACACAATAATGATTTCTTAAATAGTTGATTAAACGCGATAAAATCCGTAAATATAGTTTTATTCAACGCTATAACACTCCAAGTTTTATAGAAAGTTACACAGATGTATATGTGTAGGTTTATAAAACGACAAATAGTATTAACAAGTGCAGCAGCTATAGTACATTTTAATATATTACTATTACCCCTATAATACTATTTTAATATATTAAATAGTTCCGCAAAAGTACTTATGTATCCCGCACGTAGGTACCGTATCGCTTTTTATACATCATGTTTATTATAAAAATATTAATTAAAGATAGAAGGAATATCATTTCGATGCATAAGTTACATATTATTAAAACTGTAAATAACACTATACTTCTTTACATTTAGGCGCCAATTTCCTAACGGGCAACTACGGAGAATTTCTTGACGGAAAAACTCAATAATTATTTTTTTTTGGTCCGACCCGTGATTCGAACCCAGGATCATCATTAGTAGTCGCACTACAACAACTAGACCAACGACGCAGACAGACTTTACATTTATATATATATACTAGGGTTATTTTGCAATAACCGGCCAAATTTGCAGAGAAGTTACAGAATGATTAATATAGGCAAATGGTTAAGAAAAATTAATTAAATAAAGTCTCAAAAATTCTGTCAAAAAATACTCTCTTGCGAGCATCAGCACCGTAGAGACATATACGAGAGTACTTCCCCCATTGTGCCACAGTCCAGTCACAGTGTTTACGAGTAAAATTTCACACATTTCACACATGAACATTTTTCATTGAAGGACGGATTAATCGTAAATCAACGTTTTACACCTTTGGTAATGTTCTTTGACATTGGTATCTATCGTAAGCCAAGTGGTCTCTTCGGCTGTTATTACAGTCACCTCTTATATACTCACAGAACGAAATAGAATGATGGGTTCTCCTACCTTAACTATAAGAGTGTAGTGGCAATGTAAGAATATCCACTACTAGTGTCGCGACAGGCGATAGAAGAAAGCCAAACCTGGCAGCTGCGGGTTCCTAAGAATAACATAAATAAACTGCGGTCACAAACCATTCCTCGTGAGGCAATCTATGTGGGAGTCCTATGATCAGCAGCGGACTATTGAAAAGCCGTAACGGTAAGAGCTGACTTTTTTTATGGAATAATGGTGACAAATAAGCACACAGTTCCTGATGGTAAGTGGATGCTGTGGCTCATAGACATCTATATTTATCCTCGATTAGGAATCAAAACGCAGATGCGTTGGCACTGCTGAGGACTAAGAATGGAATGCCTCGTTTCCAGTAAAAAGGGTCTCCGGTTCTCTACACTCACCATACGAAACACAGCAGCATTAAGCTGCTATTTTACGCTTGTATTCTGTGAGAGCGTGGTTCTTCCCCGGTCGAGCCGACCCATTCGCGCTACAACCATAATATAGCTGCAGCGTGGTTCTATTACTTACAGTCTACGGAAAATATCAGACATTTCATCCCGTTTTCGTCACACGAAAAATATATACACCGGCTACGGACAGCAAAATCAAAAGTGTGAGAAGTTGTTTTTGCGCCCGAAGCAAATATGGGCAACCCTCCGGAAAGCGGGGGAGGGAGGTTGGGAATGCTCATAGCATACCACGCAGCCGGCTGCGTGGTTATGTGGTGATTTTTACCCACTAAACCCAACCTTTTAGGAACTGGCTTAACGATCTACGACGATACGAACGATCTCCTTGGCAGAAAGGAGGGCGCAGTGTGAGAAGTTTGGCATACGTTGCTATTAAGGCAAACCCTTTTTAGAATGCGAGACGCCATTGTTCAGCAGTGCACTTTTATGGGGTGATGAAGAGAAAGAAAAAGATTCGGATGTTGTTGGTGTGGTCAACGCCGGGTAATTAGTACTTAAATTGAGGTAAATTTCCACGGTATTATAATTAAGTGTCGAGTGAAATTGATTGGGATACCCTATCTAATTTTTTTTGCTTCACTAACGATCGAACGTATAAACTTGGAAACGTACACATACAAGATAACATGTACACGTTAGAAGACACAAGCATTAGCATGGACTTAAAATGTTGAGAAACGTTGAGGTGTGTAGAAATACAAAACTTTAAAATATCGGACTCATAACATATATTTCCAAATACGATTTTAAAATTTTAAATAAGTTTTTTTATTTATTTGATTTACAATAAAGATTTGAACAGATCTAATAACTATTCAAAAATAGTATCAAGGAATGGTAAAACCAATTAATAATGAGCTATGAAGTACGTTTTTGCATATCTTAACCTTACACAAATTATCATAATTTGTACAATACTTGGTAAATAAAACTGACAACCGAAACAACGCATTTGATTTTCGAGTCCTCCGCAACGCTGGTAAGAAATTCCAACCACTGAATTGAAGACGTTGAAAACATTTCTAATTTTAAGCTGAATTAAATCAACTACACACCATGAAATTGAAGCGCTTTGGTTTTATTTACTTAATAAAAGAACTCTTGGGGTACAGCTGTAACCTCTTGAAAGGGTTAAACTCAATTACCGTTTACTCAAGTAATTGCCGTGAATTAAATCAGAATGAAATACGCAAAAAAAGTACAGCTTTGCATTCCTCTTGCGCGACAATTGATGGCGGTGGGCAGTAAATTCAAATGGAGACTGAATCGCCGCAAACGATCTCGTAAAGTTCGAAAAAAAGCACTCCACTAAATTATTCTGAGGTGGCAACGACGTTGAGGAGTGTTACCAGCCCTGTTGCAATCGGAGTAATTCCATTTAATATTTATGGCGGTATATTTCTAGTTGCGTACAATATGTAAAAGTTTAATTTTTTTAAGTTAATTTTTAGTTTTTAAAATATTGATTAAATACTACCTTACAGTTTTAATAAAAGTAAGGGCGAGAAAAGAACACACAGTTCATTTAATTTTATGAGGCTGCAGTGACCCGTAGAGCTCTATCCTCGATCAAGAATAAAAATGCAGATATGTTGTTACACAAAGGCTAAGATATAATGTTACGATATAGTGTATAAAGCTAAGACATTTTGTTGTTGTTTTCATACGTTGTAGAGCCACGTTGCAGCTATATTATGGTTGTAGCGTATATGGGTCGGCTTGACCGGGAAGGGACCACGCTCTCACAGAATACCGGCGTAAAATAACAGCTCAATACTGTTGTGTTTCGTATGTTGAGTGTAGAGATCCAGAGACCCTTTTTTACTGGAAACGTGGCACTCCATCTTAGTCCACAGGGGTGACAACGCATCTCCGTTTTGATTCTTAATCGAGGATAAATGTAAATGTCTATAGGCCACAGCATCCACTTACGATCAGATGGACTGTGTGTTCGTTTGTCACCCTTATTCTATAAAAAATATGTTTCTTTTCAGCAATTTTGCTAGTTTACGCCGATATTCTGTGAGAATTTCGTTTTCTCTGGTCAACACAATCTATTTGTGCTGCCTAATACCTAATATAACCATTATTAATAACACTACGCGTAGCTCTATAAGTTTAATTTTTTAATACGAGACTTGTCTGTATTAAATATTAAACACTTGTAACTTTTGGGTCTTTACCACCTTTTTTTAAACTATGTGGGTTATTATATAACAACTAAAAACATGAAAAAAATAACGAATGAGCTTCCGCTGTTTTTGATCCCTCATTTTTTCCCACTTATCGTATCCTCTGCGTTACACTCGTGATCATGAATTTAAGAAAAAGTGCGTTCGAGAAATAAAATTATCATTTCATAAATCGAAAAAGAATTTTTAACTCATTTTATTCACAAGAATATTAGCTCTAATATCGAAATACGTGTTTTGGTATACTTGTATCGGATCCTCTTAAGCCGGGGAGGCTTCCTATCAGCCTCCACTTTTTGCTCATATTGTCAAAGACTCATAACAAATAGTTTGTCAGTTAGAGTTTTCAACTTTTTACTCAGTTACTTTAGTGCCAATATCTTGAGGGCGAAATCAAATTTAAAGCAAAGTTGCCGGGTGATCGTTAAAATTGCAAGTGTGCAGGGAGATGGACAAACTTGTAAATTTAAATCACTAAGTCTAGCAAGTTGCGGCAACTTTGCAGCGACTTACTGCAAATTGGATTACTGCAGGCGTACGTGCGGGCTAGTTTGACACGTTAGCGGTGTACAGTGCGTCTAAAGTGCTTGATGGCTGGTGTAACTAATTTAGTCTGCGACTAAGAATTAATAGTACCAGAGAATTAAAGGTTTGAGTTTAATAAATGAATTTTCTTGTAGCCACAGTTTATTATGTAAGAAGACTTTTTCGAACAAAAGGGAAAATTAAAGTAACTGTTTAATTGTCCACAGCTAGGTTTAGACTTCTTTTTGTTTCTGAGACGGGTTTAGTTAACATGTTACCGAAGTATTAAAGTTTTTTGATTATATATTTTCGTGAATTACACACATATTGCTATTAAAAATCCACTGCTGAACATAGACCTCCCCCATAGTTGCCACGTTTGTCAGGCGGGTGGTAGCCGCAGTTTTTATTAAGATACATGAGGGTACGCATGAAGGAGGGACACAAGGAAGTATGGTCACTTTAAGCTTTGGCGCCCTATAAAACCAAAACTAGGAAGAGGACAAAGGCAAAAACACAAAGTCGTATAATATAACTAATATATTAAGAAAAGAATAGCAGACAAGCTTTGTCAATAATTAGGAACACTTTGAAAAATCTACTTAATAAAACTAGCCTCATTACACCATACTAAAATAGCCTAAAATATTTACTCTAATGTCAACTATCAAAATTGCGTCGATAAAGCATCGCCCTTTAGACCCTTTATTATTTGATTGACCTATAAAGAGCTATCGTATCACAAAGCCATCTATGTAAACAAGGCTGTACTCGTAGTTTTAGACTTACGAGAACGTGAAAATATTAACCGGATGACCATATTACCTTCACCTACTATATTTTAAGTTGCTATTAGGAATATGCTGCTACAAATTTCCTGCGCTAGTGTCATTCTATCGCCTTACGACATCCACCGGATGATATGTTGTAGTAGATTCTCTTATGTCACCGCTACATAGAGTAGTAGATATTTTTAAATAAGAAAATTAAATTTGACGTGTTATAGTAAATTATCTGTCTTATTACATACTTCAAAAGGGAGGAGGTATTCAATCCGAGTGTATTTTTTTAATGTGTGTTACCTTATGACTTTTCTATGGGTGAACCGATTTTGATTTTTTTTATCTGAAAGATCTGACCACTAAATAATAATTTTGATTAATATTTAATAGCGCGTATATAATTGACTTCGAATATATTGATTCGGTCGTATTGAAAACGGGTGTACATTTTTATTTTTATTTTACCACTAGTATTTATTGAATCCTTAACGGTAAACCACTATTTAAAAAAAATAATAGAATCGAGCTCTATGAACCTAAAAATTGAAGGCTAATTTTACTTTCAAATAGGTTGTACTTCTACCAGTGTCAAGTTCTAGGAAATTTTCCTTAATAATAATTCGTTCAATAACTTAATTACAATTTGTTGTTGCATAACATTGCAGTCTTTGGGATAATTCAAAGACAGCTTAACCCAGAAGGTAGTCGACGACAGTATCTCAAGCTATTAAAGTGCCTAAGTGAACGAAATAACTTGATATTTATATCAACATCGAAGAACTTATTTCGTCGTTTTCACTAATAGTTCACATGCTCGGACAGATAATACAAAAATGGCTCAAGTTTTATAAATAGTACTAGGGTAGGGTAGGAGTAGTACAGTAAAATCACTAATCTACTTTTTACCTTTATTTAAAATCAAGTTCCCGCTAAAACTCTCCCAAATGGAGTTCATAATATGTTAATTAATAACATTGTGATAGTAACAAAACCGAACAGAAATGGTTTCTAGTATTTAAATCAAATAGACGCAACCTTAACGGCGGAAAGGAGTGCCTCATTAGGCATGAATGGTCCTCTTAGGCTGTTTGAAAAAAAAAGCGAGTCTTGAACCAGACAGACAAAGCAATTGGTGCTCAACCGACACTAAAGTAAATTGAGTTATAAGAAGTTTGACTCTTATTACGTATTTTTAATTTGCGTTTAATTTTTCTTATACAATTTTTATTTAAAAACATTTACGTGCTTTACGTTATATAAAAATACTCGTCGTTACATTGAAGGAAAGTTATATCAGAAAGCTTGAAAAAATCATTTAATTATTTTTTAATAGAATAAGGGTGACTAACAAGCATATAGCTCATCTGGTGGTAAATACATATTGTGGCTCATATACATCTATATTTATCCTCAATTATGAATCAAAATGCAGATACGTTGTCATACCTGAGGGGACTACACTAAGACGGAATGCCTCGTTTGCAATAAAAATGTACTCCGGTTATCTACATTCACCATACGAAGCACAACAGCATTAAGCTTCTATTTTATATTGATGTTCTGTGAGAGCGTGGTCCTTTTCCGGTCGAGCCGACCCATTCGTGCTACAACCATAATACGAGTATAACTGCAGCGTGGCTCTAATCTGTACAATTTTGTTAACAATGGCACCTGTTATTGGCATATTGGATTATAGTTGTCTGCGTGACAATACAATCATATAAACTACAAAGTAATCATCGAGCCATGGTAGCTCAGGGGCTTAGCGCTACGCTACAACCCGGGTTACACTCCAGCCGGCACCAATGAAATTGTTAATGACAGTTTTGCGTGCTGATTTACCACGTGGTCGGTGGTGAAGAAAAACATAGCGCGGAAACCTGCATGTCTAAGGAATAAAAGATATTTTTAAGATATGTAAAGCAGTAAGACTTATAGTAAGGCAGTTACTTTATATTAAACTTCTTTATTGAGTTAAAATTAAAGTTACAGCCTATATACGTCCCACTGCTGGGCATAGGACTCCTCTTATTTCTGAGAGGGTTTCAGGTTAAGGCAAAGTTACTTGGATATATATCACTTACATAAAATAGGATAAAATTTTTATAACACTGAATCTTGGAAGAAATGTTACAGGTAAGGAATCTCTACATGCCTATTTGCTTACGGTACATAAAGGCTCACCTCACCACTCAAGCTGTCCATAACGAAGAAAGTTTGAAGTACATTTACGTGACTTTACAACGTGACAATATTTCCACTATCAAAGAATTTTAATTAGATTTAATTGGTCTTTTTTATTTAAAAAAATCCTAATATCTATAAGTTATTTTCGTATGTATGTCACAGACAAAAATGTGTCAACCAATGAGACATCGGTAAAGGTTTGAATCGGCCAATGGATTTACGAGTGGGTTACTTTGGTAAAGTGATCTCTGTGAGTTTTGTTATTTGCACATTTTCTACATTTTCGTTAAGGCATAAGATTTACGTGATACAGTTACGCACTGCAGCTATATTACGGTTGTAGCACGAATGGGTTGACACAACCGGTGTAGGACTACGTTCGCACAGAATACCAGCGTAAAATAGCAGCTTAATGCTAGTGTTTCATATGGTGAGTGTAGAGAACCGAAGACTATTTTTACTGAAAAAATAGGCATTCCATCTTAGTTTTCAGGGCACAATGCATCTGCATTTTGATTCTTCATCGAGAATAAGTGTAGATATCTATGACCACAGCATGCACTTACCATCAGATGGACACTATTTTAATTTGCTACCCTTATTCTATATAAAAAGATCTGAAATCTAAATATATATATATATATATATATATATATATATATATATATATATATATATATATATATATATTTATAAAATAAGATCTAAATGCACTCAATAAGATACGAATAAATCGTATTTTGTTAGGGAAAAAAAATAAATTTCAGGCTTCGTAAGCGAATTCTAGCATTAATTTAAAAAAAATGTGTCAACCAATCAGACATCGGTAAAGGTATACCAATCGGTACCGTTGGCCCCCTAACGATTGTTCCGACGCAAGTTTAAAGAGCGATTACGTGACTAAGCGCGAAAGCGACGGGACACTTCTTCCGCGCCACAAATTAAACAAGTTTCCAATTCGAAACGACTGCCGCTTCACCAAAGTTAATATTAGTTAAACGCAGCTACTAATTCCGATCCGTTTTGTTTAGGAATTTGTGCCAGGTTTGTTTTAATTGTTACGTTTTCAAAATCATTAAAAATGATATTAGCAAAGTTAGATTAGTTTATTTTACAAGATTAGATTACGATATCGCTATCTCTCTGCAATATGCTTGAAACGAACTAAACATGTTATATAACGATCCGCCCAGGCTTTGCACGGGTGACTTCTGGATCTCGATAACAGGACCACCTACCGGGCATACTAACACACATTCAAATAATCCTAAAGAACATAGATAGTAACATTTTTAGTGTTTTATATAGATAGATAAATCATCAAGATTTATGGATTTTTCAGTGTTTGTTTATATATATAAAAATAGAAAAAACATTAGAAAAAAGGAAATAAAATTACTTTAGTATCGACATTTTTCAAAAATGATATCAACTGACGGACTTATTCGAAAGTCTAATTCCTAAAAAAGTTATAAGAAATAGGTATATAAACAAATAAATACCGGCCACCACTGGATAGGTAAATGGATAACCTGGTAAGACATGCAGGACTTTGTGGCATTTCAAGGGAGAGGCATATATACATTAATGAGCCTGTGAAGGGAAGGGATGATGAAATAATATTAACGCTTAGATAACACTTCATACACACATAATATACACAATCACTA
Source organism: Parnassius apollo (assembly GCA_907164705.1). Lineage (NCBI taxonomy): Eukaryota > Metazoa > Arthropoda > Insecta > Lepidoptera > Papilionidae > Parnassius > Parnassius apollo. Next base: position 3,418,811 of record CAJQZP010001686.1, read on the forward strand.
CCAGGCTATCACAAGTCGACTGCCGAACACAGGCATCTTACTTAGAGATTGCCAAAATGTATGGTCTAGAAACAACGGCAATCAAAGATCACTTCAACTTACTGATTTAATAGGTTGTGTCAGTTACTCCTTGTTTCTTCTTTCTCCTGTGGATACTCTCTCTTGTTTTTTTGCAGATAACGTCGTTACGGAGCCCACAAAGAAATTCCGTGTATAGTCCTTCGCACGTGAAATATTATCACGTAAACAAATAAGGAACGAATTTTATAAGCCTTATTCATTTTTGAAAAATATTTTCCTTTTCGACTTTTAAAAATATTACGAAATTCTTTTTAACATTTACATGTCTTCATAAATTGTTTACAATCAGACAGAATAAAAAGTGTTTTGATTTATATTATAAAAAGAAATTTGAACGACTATCGCTACCGCCGTTCTCACTTTTTAGACATACTCTGTGGTCCTTAATAAACTGCGCCCTCCTTTCTGCCAAGGAGGGTCGCGTTCGTATACGGCTTAGAGATCTCTAGTCAGATCGTTAAGCCAGTTCCTAAAAGGTTGGGTTTAGTGGGTAAAAGTCTCCACATAACTTCCCAACCTCCCTCCCCCGCTTTCCGGAGGGTTACCCATATTTGCTTCGGGCGCAAAAAAAAAAGTCCTTAATAAGCTTTATTTATCATATTAAATTTATTTAATGAGGTAACTAAAGTTTAAATGAACAACATTACATATTCGTGTGAGGCATGATGGCCCTCAACTTTTCTTACCTTCATTAAAATTTTCACAACTCCGTACGCCTCCGTATTGTGAGAGCTGAACTTGCGACGAAAAATGTACGTGACTGAGACTTCAAAGGTTCAACTTCTCCGAGGGACGAATTAGGCGAGTTAAGAAATTTGGTACTGAGCGAGTTGTGAGAGAAATCGTGAAATATTTCGTCTTAGTAAGCGAACACGTCTGTGCGTTTGTCGATAACACTCAGTGTAATGTTCCCAACTACAAGTTTAATGCATGTTTCAAATTGTAAATGAGAGTTTTCTTTTCAATGGCAACACTCGCTAACACATTAAAAGTTACTCGTACGTGTGCCCCTTATTGGTCTGGAACTTATAGGTACAATTATTATATTCAACTTGCCTTACTAGGACAAGAAGAAGAGTTAAGAGGAAAGAGTGACAAAGTAAATCTTTGTTTCAGAATTAAACAGCAGTATAAAGAAGCCCTACACAAAAGATTATCAACCAAATTGGTGATATATTGAAAATGGACTAAATCAAGAGTACCCTTAACCAACGAGCATGTCTGCGTAAGTGTTCAATCAACAATACTTGTTGATCGAAGGTGTAAGTATATGGATGTGGAGGAGGCGAGAGAGGTGTCAGGATCGTGCCAAATGGAAGTATGTAGTCTCAGCCTACTCCTCTGGGTGACAGGCGTGAGTTAGTGTTATATATACACACACACACTCACATATTTATTTATGTTTTTATAAAAGAATATTAACAATGCTATTAAACATTACTAATATCCCCCTTAACCACTCGTGGTAAGCTTAAATTGCTTGTGTTATATATGTGCTGTGGTTCACGCCAGTAGTCGAATTCGAACCCACGACCTTTTTGAGTTCGCGGTCCGCGCCCTGCCATTAGGCTACTGTCGCTTCAAAACATACACACACATACATACCATATATATATATATATATATATATATATATATATTATGTATAGAGGCGTTATAAGAATATCCATATCATAACTCATATCATCCCGTGGGTGTCGTAAGAGGTGACAGAGGGAAATCAGGAGATGGACAGCAGCATCTTCCTAATAACGACTAAAAATGAAAAACTGCGTTTGCCAATCCGCAAGTTAAACGTGGCAACTATGGCTATAATATGAGATAATCTATGGAGGAGGCTTATGTTCAGCAGTGGACTTCAATAGGCTGTAACGTTAGCGTTAAATTGTGGCAGAGACTTGGTATGATATATAAGATTCCTACTTTAGTAGGGCTTAATCGGAACGTGTGTATGTATTTATTATTATAAAGTATAATTATTATAATTGATTAAAACGAAGTGATGCAGGTGTAACTTGACGTTTATTTAACATTTTTGCCAAAAATATTAGAGAAAAATAAAGATCGAAACAAAATTTATTACCAGAAAATGTTTTCTGAACGATTTATAATGTACGTATGTTTATGCCGTAGCAATATCAGCACAATTTATCCTCAAACTATCTCTTTAACGACCACTAAGCATTATTACTAAAAGAGCAATCAAATCCGGAACAGCGGTTAGTCCGTTCGACATCGCTAGGCACATGTGATTTATGGTGTCTAAAAAGCTGGAGCATTTGTAGGTTAGCGCGTATATATCGCACAACAATTTGCCGCCGGCGTTGATGTGCCTGTCGCAGAGAGTGGTTGGATAAGTTTTGATATGCTGTGCAGTACAGTCGAAAAGTAAAGTGTAGAGATAACGTTTGTTATTTTATTTAAATAACAAAATTGTATTTTTGCAAAAATATGTTACAATTGAAATGGTGAGTAAAATATTTGACACTATATATCCTAATTTTTTGGTATTACTCTTAAAAAGAGATTTAAATAATATTTTGTTTTATAGTTTGAATGACACTATTATAACCAGTTCAAGTAATGACTTAATAATAAAAATAAGCAAAGTGTTAAATCCATTACATCTTTTTAAGTTATTTCACGCTTATTGTTTTTCAACTTGCTATTTTTACTATAATAACTAATAATTTCTCAGCAATCTGCATCATATTTAACCATAAGTCAAATAACGCAGATAGATAAAAACAACTCCGAGAAAAAAACCGGTAGGCGGATTCAGTTGAGCTGGGCAGCGTTCGTGAAGCTTCGTCAGGTCTTCTCGTCACCCATACCGCAAAGCTGAAAGACGAAGGTCTTCGACCAGTGCGTCCTGCGTGTACTCACATATGGTGCCGAAACGTGGACACTAACGGTACGACTACTCCATAAACTCAAAGCCACTGGTCACATTTGTCCCGGAAACGATAACCGTTAGAGTAGACGTGTCATAGAGTGGAGACCGCGTTTAGGTAAACGTAGTGTGGGACGCCCCCTGGCTAGATGGAACGACGATCTGCGCAAGGCGGCTGGTAGCAACTGGATGCATGAAGCCAAAGATCGGGCTAAGTAGCGCGCTTTGGGCGGGACCTTTTTCCAGCCGTGAATTGCCGCAGGCTGATGATGATGATAATGTTAATATTAAACCATAATTTGTCTGTAGGTAGCGTAAGAGGCGTAATAGGGAAACGGAAACAGGTGATAGGTTACAGCATCTTCCAGCTCAGAGTATAATAATAAAAAAATTGCGGTTGCCAACCCAACAGCCAAGCAATTATGGCAAATATTTTTCTAATGTGGCGATCAATGACGACGTCTATGTTCGGCAACAAACTTTCGATGGCATGGAAGTCTTTAAGAATATAAGGTCTATAATAATATAACGAAAAATAATTTAATTTGGACAATAAAACTCTTTTTTTTTTCAAGGGACTGCCTATGGAATCTACAATCTTTACTGTTATATAGTTTGCGAAATATGATTAAATTATAATTATGTTTTGTTTCAAAACTTTAAGTACTTTTCGTATTCAAAGTATTTGAATAAAAAAAGTTACACGTGAATCATAAATAATTGTCTTTGATTGTATTAAATTACAAAATTCCATTCAAAGTAAACAAATAATAATATAATTAATGATATGATATTAATTTCGTGCGTGATTGTATCTCCAGCTATAATACATTTGAAGGGACACTTAACTACAGTTGTCTTACGCTATCATTACGACTGGACCAATAAGAGGCAAGCAATAAAGAAATTTTCTAACAGCAAAACTTATGGGATCTCGTAACGTCTTTGAGGATAGTTCAAACATTTGTCTTGAACGTCGTTAAACCATTCTTAGCACTAGTATTTTAAAGTCAACAAGAAGCGTAATGCGGGGGGGGGGGGTGTATTGACGTGGCAATTACCTTAGATATTTAAAATTGAAATATTACGTAATGACTAAAATACAGAAAGTTTTTTTATAAAAAGTGGGCGAGAGAAGAGAAAGTAAGGGTAGTTCCAAAAAAAAAGTTATTAAGGTCGAAATCGGCCCTGTGATATATCTTTCGAACAAGGATTTTTACAGGGTGGTGATTACCCCCTCAATATCGCAAACTAATGGTTTTTGAAGTGAAAACTTCTTTAGCGGCGTTGTACACTTTTTTTGTAATGAGTAAACAATGTTAAACTCGCGTCAGGACACGTGACCTGATCGAAAATTCGTACACGCGTCACTTTTTTTTAATGATAAACAATCTTAAACTCGCGTCAGAACACTACCTGATCGAAAATTCGTAAGACGAAAACTCATTTAGCGGCGTTGTACACTTTTTTTGTAATGAGTAAACAATCTTAAACTCGCGTCAGAACACGTGACCTGATCGAAAATTCGTAAGACGAAAACTCATTTAGCGGCGTTGTACACTTTTTTGTAATGGGTAAAAAATGTTAAACTCGCGTCAGGACACGTGACCTGATAGAAAATTCGTAAGACGGATGATGGTGAAAAAGTCGTCGAAATTATGAATGGAAGTTGATTTTTCTGAGAGATGAGAGAGAATGTAATATAAATTGTCATGTTTGTGTACGATAGAGCAATAAATAAATATTGTATTCTACCACATAAATGATAGTACTTTTATACAGATAATTAAAGCAATTCGTGCAAAATTATTCCCTAACCTTTCCAAAATATCAAAAATGCACAACGATAATATTCAAGTTTTCACTTCTGCATTCCCATACCTTCTTTTTACTATGTTATGCTTCAACTTAATGTTTGTTCCAACCCTAAAATACTTTTCATCATCGTCTTTATTTTAAGTTTTTATTTCAAACTTACACAAACAAAAATTAGAGAGCATTGTGCAAGCGGTTTAGATAAGGCCTGTATATTATTATCCACCCATCCATCCGTACGTTACAGCTTCTCAAAAGTTCACAGGCTTCCCCAATAGATTATCTCATATTTCTGTTGCCTGTCTTCTTGCTTTTTCCCTCTACGACACCCACAGAGCAATACAGGATTCAGATACAGTGATTAGAAGGCAAGACCCACGACTCAATAGTCAAATACTTAATCCATTATGCCACGCGACCAGTCAACAAATAAGTTAGAATTAAGACAATAGCGCAAAGAGCTCAGCTGGAAAAGCACATCTTGCTAACGGCGCCACTGTAGCAGGCTACATAGCTATTACTTACATTAATACACCGGCGGACACGGAAATTCCATAACTATCCTTTATTCAAATTTATTGTTCTGCACTTTAATAAAGCCGCGTATTCTCTGCTACCCTCCAGAGAGACCGTTGAACTTTGCGGTCGCTGTTCGCACTTGTACGAAACTAATAATGTACGGCTAGGATTACCAGATTTGATATACAAAAATCTGGGACATGTTATTTTTTTATATCGCTCTTTAGCAGAATATTTTATGTAACGCTATTACAAACGAGGTGGGAATTTTAAGGATCAAGCAGGAGTGGCTGAAAACCTGTAGTTATAACTAGCTTTCTCCTCCTTTAAAATGGATCCAACATTCAGTACAACTAACTTAAGACAGAAATATAAAACAGACTCACTCTGACGGATTTCTAGGAAGAAAAGGCGCTTGTTCAATATCTCTCTAGAATAAATTAATTATAATTCACTTAGTTCCAGCAAATATTAAAGTCATTATCTGCAGATAGATTGGCAGGTTCATCGTTATAACGATGTTGGTAATATAAGTAATATATATATATATATATATATATATATATATATATATATATATATATATATATATATATATTATACATATTATGTTAAATTATTAAGTGGCACTCGGTGCAGCTTGCTGACTGACAAAAAAAACGCTGACGACCGAATGATAGCGAAAAATTAAAATATTCAAAAATGACAAACCCAAGTCTCACAGGCAACGATGGGGAGCAGCACTATCATTGCCACGGCTCACATTATAAAATGCAAGGTTACGTTTCGTAAAAATAATTTAAAAAATCTAATCACTCACACATAAAGGAGACAATCAATTTTTGTATGGAGAATGGGCCCACCACAAATTTTCGCGTCACGCAATGAAATGGATGTCGATTTATTCCTTATAATCTATAGTTTACAAAAGTAATATTAGTTTTACCACATCTAGACGGAAAATCGAGAAATTAACAATTAAAATATGAATTTTAAAATAACCTAGAAATAAACTAAAAGCTATTTATAGTGGTTTTTACCGGTATTTTAAGTTAAAATAGTGCACTGTTGAATAATAGTTCATATAAAACCAAGTTGTAGGTACATTCAGCATTTTCAGGTACTTCAATATTTTTAGTAGTTACGGCAAAATATAGTGCCTGTCTGTGTACAAATGTGGTATGGATACAATTTTTTACATATATTGATTGTGAGTGTACTTCCCAATTACCGTTAAAATAATATGATTAAATTCAAGATGACTAAGGTATAATATATCCATTTATATTTACAATATTACCAACACACGTTATATAGTAAGAAAGATGTTTTAAACTGACTGTGTAAAAAACAAGTTATAATGCAACCGTATTTATAGATAGTAAATCATCATTTCCAACATAGTCTATATAATTCAGATCTATTTATGCAGACAGACAGACAGGCCCGGTATCAAGACTTTTTTTAATATGCTTTGGTTGATTATTAAATACCTAATTATACATCTTAAAATGACTGGGTTCTAAAATACCAAAATGACTAGGTAATATCATGCTTATCTGTTATTACACACACAAAGAATCTATTCACTGCGATTTTAAAAAGTGTCCGATAAAAACCGGTTATGTGGCAACACAACGTTTAGCGTAGCTTTGCAAATGTTTGCGTTCTTCAGCGTGCAGCTTTTTGGGAATGAAGTGTGAATAACTGTTTGTCGATGCGCTTGCCGATTTATTATTTTCATTTTCACGAATCTGAATGTAGATTTAAGTGAAAACGATAAAATCTACCACTAGTTCGTAACGTGCGTGGAATTGGGAATTATTTTATATTATGCACTTTTAAATTTGTCAGGGTAATGTTAATAAGACTCAACATTCGACAAAAAAGGAATTTTATTTTCTTGTTACCTATTTCAACCATAAACTCGCAGGACACCCGCAATTTTGTTCCAATTTTACGGGTATGCCAAGCGAGTTTGTTTGCAAGTATCCATAAGAATGTCTATGGCAAGTCTCAACAAGTGTTCGTGCTAATACACTAATGTATATTATTGTCCTTTACTACATATTTAGCGGTTATTAAGTAGAGAAGGAACCAAAAATTATCTGTGAATTAAAATTTTGTAAACGTACAAAATGCAAGATTCCGCGCTGTGATAAGGACTATAGATAACTTAAAATAGTAACAAGTTTACGCACCTTTAACTCTTTTCACGTGCTTGTATTAACTTGCCATTTTGTGCGTATACATTTTCTGGAAAATATGCACCTATCTATCAAAGAGTTTAAAAATTTTATGAACTAAAAAGTTGAATACATGAGTGGTAATCCCCAAGTAATGTCACAAAGCACGGTCCTGAGCCACCTGCATCCATCGACTTCCTGCATATCTTACCAGGTCGTCACTCCATCTAGTGGGGGGTCGCCCACCACTACGCATACCGGTACGAGGCTGCCACCCGAGAACCTTTCTTCCCCATGTGTAATGACTTGAATGAAATGAGTGGTAACGACTCCTGGGAATGAGGTGATCGCTACCATACTATTTATAATGCGTATTAATTATGTATAATGATTATTTAAAAAAAATCCGATGAATTTCTTGCTGGTTCAGTCCAGGACAGAGTTTTATCATCAGTACCAGTGGTAAAGGTTAGATGCCTATTAGTATTATGAATAAAAATTATTCTATTCTATTCTGATTATTGTTATTATTCGGTGATGTTGCCATAATTATCAACCTAATGTAACGTGATAAAACGCTATTGATCGTTATTAAAGGAGACTGGCGAAAGTTCATAGAAAGCTGGGCCTGATGTTACAGTAGCGATTACTGCATTATTTTATTTATATACCAATACCATTTAAAAAAACTAAAATGTTTACGACTGCTTCATGGGAGAGAAAAAATATGGGATGTTATTGGTTTTTATAAAAACAATGTTATTCTTACACCAAGCGCTCACATTACACTTTACGAAAATAAATATTAGACTTTATTGCAAACTAGACTTTACCATAATTTTACATTCACACGAATTTTCAAATAATTATAAAAAAGCAGGGGGAGTATGAATTAAAAACACTTTCTCTTTTAATGATTTATTAATCGTCCACTTCAACATAAACAAATAAAATATCGTCTAAAAACGGTGCATGCGGTATTAAATTCTTTTGATGCCTTGCCCAGCTTAGGTACCATATTATGGACATAACATGACAACAGCAACCTACAGTTTTTTTCTTACTAAGCAATTAAAATGATACTGTTTGATGGCCTGTCTACCATTTAAGAGAATTGTCAACTAAAATATGTGTAAAATATGTTTTTGAGCTTAAGTATCTCTCGATTTTATTCGACCTTAATAGTCAGCTAGAATTGTTGGATATTGACAGTTCTCTTAGTAGGTTGCTGTCCTTTTCTCGACACAGTTTTATTTCATATCTACCATCTTGTCGTATGTGTTCTCCATAATGGGATCTAGCCTACTTAATTTGATAAATACCTAAAGATATTTTTATTAAATCACTACGTGTGAGCTGTGGAAAATCATTTGAGTTATAATTTTGCACATGTATTCTTGTAAAATCAGAAAAGAAACCGTCAGAATCCTTTATACGTAGCCAGAGTCGTTAAAGATCAGAATATTATTAAAGCACACAAAAAGAACAGAAAATATTCACTACCACCGCAAGCTCAGAGCCAAACAAACTTAACAAATGATTTGATTTGAGTTTTTGAACTAAAGTTGACATTTCCACTTTGTGGCCTATATAAAACATTGATAATCGATTATGAAATCGATTTATTAATCTATTCAGTAAATTTATTCTTACGACTTTTTTGAAACGTTGAAGTGTAACGAGGAAACCATTATTTAAATAATATGTTTCTTAAACTTACCTAAAGAAGAAAAGACTGAATCACTTTTTATTGTATTTTTTTTTCTATTTTTTGTGTTAAAATCGATTAACTAACCTATTTCATCTGGCAGCATTGTTTAAAAATGAAAATATCGGAAGTCAGTATTATTTTTATTAAATAGTTAATTTCTTTTGCCATAAAACTGTTTAATATTTCATTATTAACTACAAAAAACCTGTAAAAAATATTGATAAATATTTCACTTGTATAACGTTAGGCCCAAATTCGCCTGTCTCCTTTAAATTATTACTATTATATCGTATGGTAGTGGTATAAGAGTCTATTCTATCTATCTATTCATATAGAGAATTTACATTGAAGAGACCTGGCGATCCTATCAATTGGTAACGAGGTATTTCATATTAGACCTGACAGTTTTCTCAACTCGTCCATGTGTGTCGCTGACTACCAAGTGCTCTGTGTGCACGTTTAGTAACAAAGAAATAACTCGCATTTGACGTTAAAATGTAGACATAATTTTTAATTTAAAGAGGCGGCTTCATATGATTCAGTCTCGGCGCTTGTCTATAAGAAGAAAGAGCAGGCAATTACGTCGGCAAGGCAATCGATAACAGCTTCCCAGCTACGCCTGTCATTCCATGCTCAGAAACAGAAGAAAAAGGCTTTTTGTTTATTAGCATGGATGTCGTAGACAGTTATGTCAACAAATGACGCTCTTTAAGCGATTTCAAGAACTACCCGTTAGAGTTAGTTATTAAAAAAAGGTCATACGATAAGTGAAAAGATTATACAACAACCTAGCAACAAACAGACACGAGATAATTTCTTGGCAATTTACGACAAATACGTCTTATTATATATTATATATATATATATATATATATATATATATATATATATATATATATATATATACATATATATGCTGCTGTGACTAACATGTGAGAACAATAAATTTTATTTTTAGTGTCGCAAATTAAAGAGTAATTATTAAATTTCATAATTAATAACTCGATTTAAGCGCCACCAGAAAACGCAGACGTTATTCTGCTCTGCCTGGTGGGTGGTGCAATAGGTTCTATATGAATATAATTAAAAATAACTGGAACAACCAAATTTTGAATTTGAGCCACCTTTCGCAAAGTTATTACTGAATTAAGTGCCCACTCACAATATCAGTATAGTTATGACTTATGATCCATCGTCTCGATAAATTAAATGTATTGTGTGAATATGACCTCAATCGGTAGAATCTTTTAGAAGTTTCCATACGTAGTAGAACCATGCTGCAGTTATATTGGTAGTATAGTTGTAGTACGAATGGGTAGGCTCGACCGGGGAAGTACCACGCTCTCACAGGATACCAGCGTAAAATAGTAGCTTAATGCTGCTGTGTTTCGTATGGTGAGTGTAGAGAACCGGAGACCCTTTTTACTGGAAACATCGTCATTCCATCCTAGTCCTCACGGGTGACAACGCATCTGCATTTTGATTCGTAATCGAGGATAGATGTAGATGTCTATGGGCCACAGCAACCACTTACCATCAGGTGGACTGTGTGCTCGTTTGTCACCCTATCCTATAAAAAAGTTACATGTTCACTAACATATTGCAGTATATATATATGAATATATTATTTAAAATTATTGTACATATATATATATATATATATATATATATATATATATATATATATATATATATATATATATATATATATATGTATATATTTTTATAAATATTATTTTTAATAATATTTTTTTCGTGTTTATTTCATATTGCACGTTGCACCTATCCGTCAAAATAATAAAATCATAATGACCTTTTATGTTCGGTTCGTCAGGCAGAAATCGCTATGATCACTGTTTGTAGTCATAAGTTTTCCGTTATTTTAATAACTTTGTTCAAATGCAATGAAGAGTTCTCTATCTATCTATCTATCTATATAATTAAGAGATAATATATCTTTCTATTTATTTTAAGCTTACACGGACGTAACGGTAGTGTTAAGTTCCGTAATTTTTTTTAATATTATACGTTAATACCAACAATTACATCAGCATGAAGATAAATTGATATTACAGGCACTAAAAGCAAATATATTTTTACGTTTAAATGGATGCACTTAATTTAATGTTCGATTAGTGAATACAAAATAAAATGTCTATCATGATCAAACGAAGTGACTCAGATAAATTATATTAGACAGATCTTATTGGGTCTTCTTTCAGCTAAAAATGTACAGGAATATGGGTCACACATCAAAGATTCGATTGTGACTGTGTATTTATAGATAGAACAAATTTAGTTGACTCATACTTTTATCATCTCCTTGTAATTTCGTACGATATTTAGGTATCTCAGGAAGAGTACATAAAAGTACTTCATCGAATGTATATTATTATTATCTAGACCTTATTTAGATAGAAGTATAACATATTATTGAACACTATTACACCTTGATAATTAGAACCTTACATCAGTATTGCGATTTTTGAACATTGTTTATTTTTATATCATACACTTATATTAACTAAAATAGATTTTAGGTTACAAAATATAATCATACTGAAAAAGCACATACGCACTTGCGGAGCAATTCCCACGGACACACAATTTCTACCAGAGATGCATACTGGGAGGACTATTGCAAAAGTAGAAATTAAAAGCTAAAAAAATTAAATAAAAAATATTTCTTAAATATAATTTTTTGAAACTTTTAGCAATTTCAACCCTCCTCTCTATAATGATGACGTGTGGCTGTATAACAGAGCGGCTCACGATTCTTCCAATGTTTAATCGAAAAAAGTGACTAGACTTATTTACTACAATAGTAATGTTCCAATGAAATAAAAAAGAGTGCCTATAACTCTAGCCTCATGACCCATTAAGTAGCGTATTTATTCCACCGGGCTGGGCGTGGAGAAATGCAAAGAGGGTTAATTCCGTGACTACGGGCAGTTTATTCAATTAACTCAATAAATACCTGGAGTCAACAACAATAGACATTACAATAATCGTACATTATGTGATATGCAATATTTTTACGCTAAAATGCTAGATACAGATAACGCTAAGCACGATATAAAGGTAAAGAATGAGTGGAAAGTGTTCGGTTTAAAAGTTCACTACTCAATTTGCCTCTTATGTTGGAGGAAGATTATGCCTTGATTGCCACGCTCAATTGTTTCAAATAATATGAGTTCTGTAGTTTGCAACCCTCTTTTTAATAATCACACTATGATTTTCTCCTGTATTGGGGAAGCGATATAATTTCACAAGGACAAACATCTTGACCCGGTACAATTATTTTCAGGCCAGACAAATACTTGTTCCGTGCTGGATTTGAACCAGTGGACCTCAGCACCACCATTTAAAAAACTATAATGATGATGATGATGACTTAAGGTTGCCGTGACGACAACGGTAGTTCGTATCAATACAATAGCGATTTGTCATTCATGAATAAAAAAAATTCATAGTAAGAATTCATAGAACATTACATTTTTTATAGAATAAGGGTGATAAACTACCTGATGAGGCCCATAGACATCTACATTTATCTTAGATTAAGAATCAAAACGCAGATGCGTTGTCACCCCTGCGGACTAAGATGGAATGCCTCGTTTCCAGTAAAAAAGGGTCTCTGGATCTCTACACTCACCATACGAAACACAGCAGTGTTAGGCTATAATTTTACGCTGGTACTCTGTGAGAGCGTGGTCCTTCCCCGGTCGAGCCGATCCATTCGTGCTACAACCATAATACAGCTGCAGTGTGGCTCTACCACGTATAAATTACATTATTACATTGCAAATTAAAAATCGTAAAATAGTTTATAGTAAGTTTTTATACTTCTGGTGTGATTGACGTCCATGATATTTTTGTAAGTAATTTTAAGTAATTTGTTTAGGTATATAGGATAGGTAATTGTATTTTAGTAAGGCTATATAAGGCTTCTTGAGCACGTATAATTCCACCATTGAACACGCGCCTCTCGGTAAACTTAACAGGCGGATCGACTATCATCACTACCAGTTTCGACTTAAGGGTTTTTTATGCCTGTTTTCAACGTAATAGGTCATTTTAAATCGCATACGGAACAACATATTTCGATAGTAAGTTTTTTTTATTTAAACTTCGAAAATCAATTTTTAATAGATTGGTAGGTATGCTAGCTGTTACGTCGATCGGAAAGAACTTTATATCCTATATATTATACTTGTAATATTCATAAGTTAAGCTAATGTTCATAATTGAAAAAAGTAAACTAAGGTAAATATAATAATATAGTGCTGTTTGGAATGTGCTCTTTTCACACACATGAGGGTGTAAGTAATGGACGGATTTTATTATGTAGGTATGTACTCGTCACATGAATCGTTTTTATGGTGGTAGAGCCATTCTACAGCTATATTATATAGGTAGTTGTAGCACGAATGAGTCGACTTGCTGGTGTTCTGTGAGACCTTGGGTCCTTCCAAGGTCCCACAGAACACCAGCGTAAAATAACAGCTTAATGCTGATATGTTTTTTATGGTGTGTGTAGAGAACCAGTGACCCTTTTTACTGAAAATTAGTTATTCCATCTTAATCTTCAGGGGCGACAAACAATTTTTTATAGGATAGGGTGACAAACGAGCACATAGTCCATCTGATGGTAAGTAGCTGCTGTGGCCCATAGACAACTACATCTATCCTCGATTACGAATCAAAATGCAGATGCGTTGTTATCCGTGAGGACTAAGATAGAATGCCTCGTTTCCAGTAAAAAGGGTCTCCGGTTCTCTACACTCACCATACGAAACACAGCAGCATTAAGCTACTATTTCACGCTGGTATTCTGTGAGAGCGTGGTCCTTCCCCGGTCGAGCCGACCCATTCGTGCTACAACTATATTTCTAATATAACTGCAGCATGGCTCTACCACGTATATTTGATTCTTAATCGAGTATAGATGTCTATGGGCTTGAACATTCACTAATCATTAGAAGGACCATGTTGCTCGTTTGTCACTGTTATTCTGTAGAAAAGTGTAACACTTTTAATAATATGTATAATAAAATGTCATGTGACATTCTGTTATTAATATTTTTTGTGTCAAATAATTCTAAAGCAACGTAATTTTTAAAATAAACTATTAGTCCATTAATTCAACGTTTACCATAACTTTACACGATACTTATCTACGTCTGTGAGCTTTAATGTAAGTTAAAATATCAAATGCGTGATATCACTCCATATATTAACTCAACACTCATATTTCAGTTACATTTCCAATTATATTCATGGATTGAAGGCGCATTTTTCTACAACTTAACGTAATTATAAATAAAGTTATTTATAATTATGAACGATTATCAAAATGCTGCAACTCACGTCTCATTTTGGTTTGATTTTTAAATTTTTTTTACTAATAAGATAATACTATGGCAGATTTTATTTTTGTGCTGCTTAATGTGCATATTGTCCACCTGCATCCTTTGGTGCTGCAGTTGTTCGTGGGCGGTGGTCGACATTTACCATCAGGTGAGCCGCAAACTCGTATGGCCCCCTTCTATATAAAAAAACCTGCTGCTAAGTGAATGCGTGTGACACACACACCACCAACATCAAATGACGGTTTGTCACTCCTGAGGACTAAAATTGAATGCCCTGTTATCGATATAAAGTGTCTCCGGTTATCTACAAACACCAAAGAAAACAGCAGTATTATAGTGCCAATTTATGTTGGTGTTCTGTTAGACGTAGTCCCGACTTAATTATGCTGTAAGTATTCAAAAATACCCTACATCATTGCTATAGCAAGTAAAAATAAGTTGGTTAAGCACTTTAAAAAAATCTTGTATCCATTTACGAACTTTACAAATTTGATTTTCGAATATAAACGCTTTCTATATAACCGTAATACGAACCCACAATTAAAACGCTTACAACATTTTAATTAATTCGCTTTTTACAAGTCCTTTTAAAACAAATTTTGGTTTATTATAATAAACAATGCTCTTCAGTTTAACGAACGATTGAAGTGCAATCCAGTTAACAATAGGTTAATTGGATTTGAAAGCTAACAAAACGACACTTGATATTTAGAACAAAACCCTCGCCTCATTTAACACAATTAAATCCACGTTTGAAACGCACTGACCTCTCTTATTCGAGTAGAAAATTGCTTTCATAGTTGAATAATAGATCGATGTGAGGTCCATTGCGATCACGAATATACGTTTGATAAGCTTATTACTACCGCAAATGTCCACGAAATTAATTAGTCTCGGGGTCCCGACGGCCCGGAACGCGCTATTGATGGTTACCGTTATGGCGCATATTATATGCGGAAGCGTTTGAAGTAGTAAAGTATTTCTTTATAGAATCAAAGTGAAAAACAAACACACAGTTAAACTGATGGTAATGATGCTGAGGCTCATATACATTTACATATATTCTCGATTAAGTATGCGCCTGAATAATAAGATTGAATGCCTCGTTTCTAGAAAAAGGGACTCCGAGTTCTGTAAACACACCAAATTCAATTACTTGAGGCTGTGGTCCTTCTCCAGTCTAGCCGACGTTCGTGCTACAACCAAAATATAGCTGCAGAATGGCTCTACCGCGTAAAAAGCAAAATGCATGCTGAGTGTAATTAGTTGCGTTTGGTATAATTTGCCATTTTGTGTGGGTATGCTCTATGCTACCGTAGAATATCAAATTCCAACCTGCTTCGGAACTTGGTACCTGCTTCGAATGTTGGAAGTTGTCAATTTGTGGTCACTCCCATAAATATCATATTCATAGATAACACTCAAAAAGTAACATTCAAAAAGTAAATGGGCCGATATTTTTAACATTATCTTGGTATCGCGAAATTAATGGTAGTGATAAAATATTATTACGAAGTTGATAGCAGGCCGAGTTGTGGCGGCGTATGAGAATTTGTCACCTCATTGTGTCGTATGGGTATTACTATGGGAAGATCCAGAAAAATCTCATAGTTTATAAAAGATGGAGGTTTAATCATCCTGTTTATGCCAGACGTAATATACAAGGGAAACAAGGAGCAGCGTCAAAAGTGTGAGAAGACTGATCCAAGATCACTAAGTCCTTTTTTTATAGTATAGGAGGCTAACGACCATGCGGCTCAACTAATGGTAAGTGACTACACACCAGGGCAATCGCAAGTGTATTTCCGGCCTTTAAGAAAGGAGCCGGCACTGGGTGCCCCGGTTGGCTTTTAAAAAGGAGTAAGCCCATTTATCGAACATCATCATCATCATCATCATTACAGCCCTTCACAAGTCCACTGCTGAACATAGGCCTCCCCCAAGTAATGCCACAAAGCACGGTCCTGAGCCACCTGCATCCATCGACTTCCTGCATACTTACCAGGTCGTCACTCCATCTAGTGGGGGTCGCCCTACACTACGCCTAGCGGTACGAGGCTGCCACTCGAGAACCTTTCATCCCCATCGGTTATCGGTTCTTCGAGCTATATAGCCGGCCCATTGCCACTTCAGCTTACTAATTCGTAGGGCTACGTCGGTCACTCTGTTTTTACTGCGGATATCCTCATTTCTGAGTCTATCGCGCAGAGAAACTCAGAGCATATCCCTCTCCACAGCTCGCTGAGCGACCTTGAGCGTCCTCATACGGCCAGCAGTGAAGGACCACGTCTCTGATCCGTAAGTCATCACTGGCAACACGCACTGGTTGTACACTTTAGTTTTCAGAGATTGAGGTATACCTGACGAGAAGATGTGTCGTAATTTCCCGAACGCTGCCCAGCCGAGTTGAATCCGTCGATATCCTTTGCACCTATCTCCTACTCGTCAACAACTACGAGCATAGTGCTCCCCACAACTACCGGCATAGGTGTAACATGGACATTGAACAAATCTTTGTTTTGTCCATGTTCATCATAAGACCTACCATAGTGCTAACGTCCTCCAGCGATTCTGCCATAAGGACTATATCGTCGGCAAATCGAAGGTGAGTGATGTACTCGCCATTGATGTTAATACCGTATCCTTTCCAGT
Source organism: Parnassius apollo (assembly GCA_907164705.1). Taxonomy (NCBI): domain Eukaryota; kingdom Metazoa; phylum Arthropoda; class Insecta; order Lepidoptera; family Papilionidae; genus Parnassius; species Parnassius apollo. Next base: position 3,436,040 of record CAJQZP010001686.1, read on the forward strand.
CCAGTAGCTTGAAAACGTCTTCCAACGCAGCGGTGAAGAGTTTCGGGGATATAACGTCACCCTGTCTTACACCTCTCTGCAGTTGGATAGGTTTCGAACTCTGGTTCTGTACTCGGATAGCCATCGTAGCCCTACTGTACAAACACTTCAGCACCTCGATATACCGACAGTCAACTTGGCACCGCTGAAGGGACTGTAGCACCGCCCAAATTTCGACGGAATCAAAGGCTTTCTCATAGTCCACATACGCCACGCAAAGTGGCAGATTGTACTCTTCGGTCTTCTGTACAATCTGCCGCAGGGTATGTATGTGGTCTATGGTACTGAAGCCTTTTCGGAAACCGGCTTGTTCGGGAGGCTGGAAGTCGTCGAGTCTGCGTGCGAGACGGTTCGTAATGACTCTCGAAAACAAGCACGTAGACGTGGCTCAGAAGGGAAATCGGTATGTAGTTCTTCAAGAGAGCGTTGTCGCCTTTCTTAAAGAACAAGACCACCGCACTTCTACTCCACGCCTCCGGAGTAGTGCCGCCATGGAGGACGGAATTGAAGAGCTTCTGAAGGACTTCAAGTACCGGTGTTCCACCCGCTTTCAGAAGCTCCGCTGTAATTTCATCCTCGCCTGGGGCCCTGCCGTTTTTAAGGTGCTGGAGAGCCATTCTAATCTCGCTCAGACTGACGTACGGGATATCATCGGAATAGTGTCGGTTAAGACTTGCTCTTGTATCGTTACTCACACTTGCGCGTGGCTCCAACGATGATGTGTACAGCTGCCCATAGAACCTCTCAATCTCACTCAAAATCTCAGGTGTCCCGGAAACGATGCTGCCACACTCAGTCTTCAGCTTTGACAGTTGGCTCTTTCTGGCAGACAGATCTCTGGCAAAGACTTTGGATCCCTGGTTCCGCTCGATCGCTTCTTTAATAGGAGCAGTATTAAAGTTGCGTAAGTCTTGCCGCATGCATTTGAAGATCTGTCGTGTTCAGTTGCCTGTATGCTGTCAAATCTGTTGACGATTGCAGCCTCATCTCCCCTCAAACAGCCATGGAACAATAAAAAAAAAAAAAGCAAAGATTAAGAGTGTGATCGGAGAGAGTTTTTGTGTTCTTCTGCGGCGGGTCTTGCAGAACTTAGCTCCGACCGCATGGACAGTTTCCACGAGCTTGTCATTCATATCGTCCACTGCATTGCAATCTTCTAGGCACTGAAAGCGGTTACGTAACTCGAGCTGAAAAGTCTCGGGATTCCGGATTAGAGCTCGAGGGGGGACGGAGCGTTGACTTCATTAGACGAGACCTCTCCAACGTAACGTTTAGGTTCAGTGTGCCTCTAACCATTCGGTGATCGCTGCCGGTTTTCACTCTTGCGATCACTACCCATGGATACCCTGAGACATCACTGAACAGTTGGCGTCTGGTCGTCATAATGAAGTCAATCTCATTTTTTGTCGAACCGTCGGGGCTCGACCAGGTCCACTTCCTCTGGGGCCGCTTCTGGAAGAAAGAGTTCATCATAAAGAGTCCCTCTTTCTCCATAAAGTCAGCCAGCTGCTGGCCCCTACGGTTCCGCTGCCCTACTCCAAATTTCCCTAACTTCAGCTCACCGCCTTCTCTTGTGCTTAGTTTTGCGTTGAAGTCTCCCATCAACACCGTGTAGTGGCGGTTGAGAATATCCACTACCTCATATCTTCCCGTGGGTGTCGTAAGAGGCGACAGAGGGACACAGAAAGGAGATGGGCAGCAGCATCTTCCTAATAACAACAATAACATAATAAAAAACTGTGGTTGCCAACCCGCTCGCCAAGCGTGGCAACTATGGCAAATATCCCCCCATGAGCAACGACACAAATAACGACCCCCAGTGAGCAACGGCACCGCTCCTACTTACGGTGGCGACCATGGTAACGGCGGGGCAGGGGGTGCTAAGAATCTCCGGTGGAGGTTCGGTTGCCACCTACGACGACTCGACCTGGCAACGTATAACGCACGCACCCTGAGGACTGACGAGAAGGTACTGGAGCTGGAAGAAGAGGTAGACAAGTTGCGCTGGCGTATTATTGGATTATCTGAGGTCCGAAGAGAGGGGGAGGACACGGTAATCCTCGAGTCCGGCAACTTGTTCTATCTCCGGGAGGGCGACCATCTGTCCTAAGGAGCTGTCAGAATTATGGTCCACAAGTCTCTCGTTAACAACGTTTTAAAGATTAGGAGTGTGTCGACGAGGATCGCGTACCTGATACTCAGAATCACCAAACGGTATTCGCTGAAGGTCATACAGGTCTACGCACCAACCTCGGCACATCCCGATGAAGAGGAGGAGGAAATGTATGAGGATATTTCTATTGAACATCCCTATGTCATAATTCACCTGATATGTATGGTAATTATTACAAAACGTCCTTGCAACGGCGATTGTGGGCTGATGGGAATAGTGGTGAAGATAAAGATAATTACGCAGTTACCGCTGTAGTTTTTAACTTGCACCAACACTTGTAAGGCAATAACAGGCATAGGCAGGTGAATTTGTGTTGCTACGTGGCCGCTATATCAAAATGTTGTTGATAAAAATGCAATTTTCCAGCTTTAACGATAGGCCAACACGAAACATAGTATGATTATATATTTGGCTTAAATATATATTCTTCCAGCTTGATTCGTGTATCGCAATATATGTATATGTTTTTTGTTATAAATTGAAGTGATTGTAGTAGCGGTATCAGAATATCCACTACCCCATATTATCCCGTAGGTGTCGTAAGAGGCGACAGAGGTAAACAAATCAAAATATGGACAGCGGCATCTCCTAATAACGACTAAAATAAAAAAAAACTGCGGTTGACAACCCGCTCGCCAAGAGTGTTGCCAACTGTGGAAAATATACTCCCCATGGGGCAATCTATAAATCTCTTTTGTTTTTAAATTAAAAGTTTTATCAAAAGTATACCTATGTCACGATACATTTTAAGGTACATTCATTTCGATAAAGCTATGATAAAAATAGTATACGCACTACGCGGGGATGTCATACTTTCCTCCATAGTGGCGTACTACTATTATGCCACTTGTTTAATAAGAGTCGTGAGCTGAGGTGCTTGCATGTCTTAAGTTTTATGACAACGAGTAACCCCATCAATGAAATTGTTAAATGTTGGTGTACCACGTGCTTGGCCGAGAAGGAAAACATCATAATGAATACATAGAGTATTTAAGAAAATCAAAAGTATATTTCGAAGTCATGTGAAGCCCGCCAATACGCGGAGAGGTAGCGCGGATACGTTCTTGCACTAAAACGTTTTCAAAATGAAAGTAGGCCTGTGTCTATGAGCGGGAAGTATATAGCATTTGCAGGTTCATAATTTACGTCTCGAGGCTACATCCGTAGGCTATTCCTACTAACAGTCTTATGTAAAAAGTCAGTCTAATTAATCAATATCAATCAATAGATATTTGTAAATTTTTGTCAAGAAATTTTTTATAAAGTAAATAATTTTAATTATTCCAGCTCCGTAATTTTTATAGTATCACAAAACGCATAGGTTTCGTAAAAGAAAAATTATAAATATTAAAAGTACCATATTAATATTCATTCTATCAAACGAACGGGAACCGGTAATAATTTGAATGAAAACAAGCGGTTAATTGATTAACCCTGCCAAGCGACCTCGTCTCGTTTTGTTTAATATTTTGCTGTGGATAAATTTGTGTCTTTAAATAAAAAAATCATACTGTATATTTAAGTGCGAAATTAAAATCCAAAAAATGTTCATAAACTATAATTAACAAACAAATTAATGTTTCGATTAATATTCCACGCATTAGAATCAAGCAATTACGTCTTTCGTAATAGGTACAGAAAGTAAGTAAAATAATTTGTCAGCATGTCTTTCCCTACGATCAGAGTCTAAGAGTTCTCAAGGCGAGAGTAAATAGGCTTTTGCTACGCCAAGACAGTGCAAATAACCATCTAAGGTTTCATCATCACATCAAGTGAGATTACAGTTAAATACTGGCTTATAATATTTTTAAAAAAAGGTTAACAATCGTGTATACACTCACAATCGTGCAAATAAATAACAAACGTACGCGCACGCACACACACACACACACAAACACACACACACACGCGCACGCGTACGCGCACACGCACACGCACACGCACGCGCACGCGCACGCGCACGCGCACTCGCACGCGCACGCACGCACGCACGCACGCACGCACGCACACACACACACACACACACACACACACACACACACACACACACACACACACACACACGCACGCACGCACACACACACACACACACACACACACACACACACACACACACACACACACACACACACACACACACACACACACACTGGAGAATGTTTAGGATCCTTCGATTACGGCGACCAGTCTTTTTTTTATAGGATAGGGTGACAGACGAGCACACAGTCCACCGGATGGTAAGTGATTGCTGCGGCCTATAGACATCTACATTTATCCTCGACGGAGACTAATCGACGAGTGTACACTTTCATAGTTCGATATGATGGTACTCCAACACGGCTAGAAAGTGAGAGAGAGAAAGCACGCACAAGACTAACGGCTTCTCGTACTTTCCGAGACACTGGGTTGGAACACTGCAAAAATCCTCACTTTTTACTAGATTTTTTGGCCGCCCAGGGAATAGAACCTAGAATGTCATGATTCAGCAGTCGCGTTTACGACCACTGGACCACAGTCAGGTTTCACTATCAAATATACAATCATCCACCACACTCTTTAAAACTATACGCCAAACTATTTAATGAGCAATAAGCCTAAGCTGTGATCGAAGTCGAAGCCTCTGACAGATGGCGGTATACCGTCTCGTATATGAATATAGATTATTCAGACTGTTGAGTGGTAAGCTAGTACTGTAATCGAAAATCCAAATCAAGCGTGCTGATTATTGACAAACTCTTCGCTACTATGGCAATTGATTATGTCCAGGAATAAGTACTGGTACGTGGTAGAGTCTCGCTACTCACTGCCCCGAGTTACCCGAAGTTGGACAATAAACAATAGACATGCATTTGCCCAAAAACTTACACTCATACAGTTTTGATACAGAAAATAAAATTGTACATAAAAACACCAAAGATAAATAAAGAAAACAGACATAAAATAATCTGATTGCATGATGTAATCCTGAAAAGGGAACTGACTCAACATAATGCTATCGGACAGTTTCGGAACATTGGTTTTCAGCTATGTCCATTGTGGTATCAATTTCGGGTATTATTAACGACTAAATAATGACTGTAATAAGATTTTCTAGAAAAAACAACATTTTTTTATTGTATAGGGTGACAAACGAGCACACAGTCCATTTGATGGTAAGCGGTTGCTGTGGCCCAAAGACATCTAAATCTACCCTCGATTACGAATTGAAATGCAAACCCGTGAGGACAACGATAGAATGCCTCGTTTCCAGTAAAAAGGGTCTCCGGTTCCTTACATTCTCCATACGAAACACAGCAGCATTAAGCTACTATTTTACGCTGGTATTCTGTGAGAGCGCGGTCCTTCCCCGGTCGAGCCAACCCAGTCGTGCTACAACTATACCACTAATATAACTTCAGCATGGCTCTACCTCGTATAAAACACGCGATAAATACACCAAAATAGGAGCATTAAAAAGACAAAATGGCGAATAATAACTCCAACGAACTGTTAAAACGAGTAAAAACTGATGCAAACGACGTAAATCGAAATCGCCTAAAAGGGCGGTGACAAACTGCGCGTAGGGTCCCGAACCATTGTTCACATTTAGTGCCAGCAGCGGCGAGTGCACAAGCAGTGTAATTGTAATAGCTCACATTAGTTAGCCGCGGACTCGTCTGGACAGTTGCGAACATAATTTTGTTATGATAAATAATTTATTACTTTGCAACCTTCCGCTAACCAATTACAATGATGTGTTTTACCTGACCACTTCTCGCGGCACCACTACTTCCAACACCACTATTCCAGGTAAGACACACCATCGACGACAATACGACACGTATTTCGCCTCTACACGAGGCATCTTCAGGTATTGTAGACTCTACGGCGACTGACCGATAAGATAAGATAAGTAGAGGTGTTGGGAGTAGTGGTGCTGGGAGTAGTGGTGACGGAGTTAGTGCATGCAATTGAGGGAGGGCGGGAGGTGCTCTTCAATCCAGGTAAGACACATCATTGTAATTGGTTATCGGAAAGTTGCAAAGTAATAAATTATTTATTATAATGGATTTCCGCAAAGTAACGCCTGATTCTATCAATTATAATTTTGTTATGTAATTTAATAGTTAAAGTAGGTAATGAATTATAGTACATCTTTGACGACTCATATACCTTAACCGCTTAAGTGTTTTCATTTAACTTTAAACATATTACATATCTTATTGTGCAAGTTTCTACTTTAATTCTATTGTATCGAAATGATTTCAAAATGTGACAATAATATTTATTTATTGTAATATATTTTGATAGCGCATCTGAATTTTGATTCTCAAATAAATGTCTATGGGTCACAGCATCCACTTACCATCAGGTGAACTGTGTGCTCGTTTGTCACCTCACACACAAAAAACTTAATTTCTACATAGACGGATTTAACGGCATGATGAAATAGTGCACAGATTATAAAAAACAGAGAAAAAAATATTTATTAAGCCACATGGTGACAACGTCATACTGTATATAATATTTTCTATTTTAAACGTTATTAATCAATAATAGACGTTGCCGAACGTGACGAAAAGGCACTTAGCGTTTGACGTGACGAACCATAGCCGATGATTTTCAGCGTGGTCAGTTTGAGTTTATAAATTCAATTCAAAATTGACATCACCATAATACCACTAAGCACAGTCCTGAGCAACTTGTCTGTTGCACAGGACTGTGCTTGGGATCGGGTCTGGGTCCTGAGCAACTTGTCTGTTGCACAGGACTGTGCTTGGGATCGCTTCTTTCGAAGCTCCCTTCCTTTGAACTTCCCGAGAAATACATCCCTGAATACTGCAGCTTCATCTCCCGTCTAACAGCCATGAGATTAAGAGTGTAATCGGAGAGTTTTTGTGTTCCTCTGCGACGTGTCTTGCAGAACTTAGCTTCGATATTATGGACAGTTTCCACAAGCTTGTCTTACATATCGTCCACTTTATTGCAGTCTTCTAGGCAATGAAAACGATTTTGTTACTTGAGCTGAAAGTTTTCGGGGTTAGGATTAGAGCACAATGGGGACGGAGCGTTGACTTCATTAGATTCATGTTTAGATTCAGTGTGCCTGTCAAAATTCGTTGATCGCTGCCAATTTTCACCCTTGCGATCACTGAGACATCACTGAACAGTTGTCCTCTGGTCGTCATAATGAAGTCAATCTCGTTTTTTGTTGAACTGTCTGGGCTAGACCATGTATGAAATGGTGTCACCATTTATTACGTGGTCATATAAAAAAAATAACAACTCCATTTCGTCCAGTAAAATATGATAAGTATTCAAGAGAAATAACAGATGACCGATCTTTTAGCATCTAATCGGTACAACGTCTCTCAGTACTGAGATAGTGAAAAGGAGCACAATAAAACAAAATAATAAATTAATAATAATAATTAACATAAACACAAAGCCGAAATAATTAATATGAATATAAACAACTTTCACTTCAACTGCGCGTAAATATTGCTTAAATACATAAAGTTTTTTTATATTCATTTAAATTTATATGAAATGAAATAAAAAAGAATACATATCTACTGTTTGTATTTCTTCAAAAAATTTTCAAAACTCAAGCCTGCCTCATTATTGCTGAATGCAGAGATTACCTGCTTCCCATCATATGTCTTCACATCATAATTCCATGCAGTTTGGGAGCCAGCAGTTAGAATAAGGCTTAAATACGTTGGCATATTTCCCCTTTCACTTTTAGATCTTAGTCACATTTAGTTAAAGACAAATAATTTATGGGACTAAGAACGGCTACGTGTTGCGTGCGTGACTGTACCCTACGCTGGCCAGCAGCCAAACGTAGATAATTTGATAAAAACGCTCACCCTACAAGGCTTAGTGCCAAACTGCTTTTTTATGGCACTTATTAGCCGATGTTAATGGTAGTTGTTGCACTAACATTAGTCTGGTCTAAATAAACTTTATACGCTTATATTTTATTAATTAAAAAAAAAAAGTTGAAAAGAACGATTGATCAAATATATAATAGTATAGTTCCTCATAATAATATGAGGAACTATACACGAATGTCGACATGGTAAAAAAAACAATTGCTGACAGGTAAAGTTAACAAACTCGCAGCAAGCACCTCACTCTCTCAGAAATAAGGCAATGCTCAGCAGTGGGCCGTATATCGACTGTAACTTTTATAAGACATATGACTGTTGCAATCAAAACCTATAAAAAAAGTAACCATGCGGTGTGAGACAGATATATGTTAAAATAATAATAAACTAGTTGCCTCACTCTCACTCACGGTGGGTCGAGACGTGTCGTATCACACGTCCAGGTGTACTAACTTCTGGTTTTTATACAATTATACTACCTTTGTGTACACGACTCATAAACACCTGCGCTGAATTAGCGCTATGGTTAACTTTATTATTATAACCGTTATTTGAGGCTTTATTGAGATTATTTCAGATAAAATTAGTAGTAGTGGTGGTGTACAAATATCCACTACCATATCATTTCGTGGGTGTCGTTAGAGGCCATTGAAGTAATATGTACTTACGTACTAGAACAACTATCTCGAACAAGAAATGTGCGCTGCTCTGTATTCGCGCGGTTGTTTTTTTTTATCATAGAAGAAACATAGGTAGAATGACCCGTAGGTAATAGTAGATTGTATTGTTAAATTATATCGAGAACAATACTGTAATATTGTAATTTATTTTGTGTATTATATTTGTTTATTTAATATAATATTAAATGATATTATATCACAAGTACTTTTTAATGATATTTTTATCAAGGTATCTAAATCAAATATAAAAAACATACTAAATGTATGTTTAACAAAACTTATTAACATAACATTTAAATTACAAATAATTTATTTAAATTAGAATAAAAGCCGTTCATAAATGCTAGGCACGCGACTTAAAAGTGGACGAATTTATACCACTTTGACTTTGATTTGGAAACCTAAAAATAAAATAAAAGAATACTAAGCAGATTTAAACATGAAAAATTTTGCCAAATTATAATAACTTATATATGTCCCTACAAAAAAAATTTGTATAATAATATATTCGTCCTATAGTTAAGTACCCACAGAAACGTCGCATCTGAACATTTTAATTTCATAATCTATATTCTCTGACACGAGATGGCGTCTTAAGAATAATTTCTTTTATTATTAATACATAATACTTTTTTATTGATTAAGTATCTTATTAACCGATGAAAAGTAATTCCTTGGTTTTTACTGACATTTCTTGAATAATTTGTACAATATCTAAGTACATACGACGGCACATTTTTTATCAAGACATTTTTTTTACAAATCAACACAACACGTGACACCTCTACAAGTGCCTAGCGAGTGACTGATTAAAGTGCGGTGTATGCACTGCAGTTGAGTGGAACAGAGTAGCTGAATGCAGTGTCGCCTCTAGTACGTAGTACATAATAGCTCAATGTTAGAGGCAACAAATCATTCTAAAAAATCCATTGGTTTAATTATCTATTGTACTATTATCATAAAATAACTACATGCATATAACTTCAGCATTTAAATACACGGTAAGCTAAAGATAGCCCAGGCTCAACATGGTATCAAATAAATGAAATTAAAATTTAGTTTTGTTTCACTTATTTTATCTATCATTTTTCGTCTTTTAAGTGAGTCCTCTAAATTCCGACTAAATAAAATCCAAAGTCTCGAGCTGTAGAGATGTTGTCAAATTCAATAATGTTACTGCTACAGTAATGACCAAAAGTTGACTAAGCGACCACATTAGCAGTGGACAGTATTAGGATATAATGAAACAGGGTATGAAACTCCATTTTTTGGTTAGATCCCAGTACCTATTTCTAATATTTCTCCTCAATATTTCTGCTACTTAGCCGTAGTGATCCTACTGCTGTGTTATGCTTTGAAGGATAAAAGACCTAATACCTAATAGTCCAGGGTTTTTTTTCCATTGATTTTTCCTTTATTTCTGCTGCCTTGCAGCAGTGCGTGAATTTCAGTCTGAAGGGTAGTACGCTAGTATAGTTACAGGTTGTGAGCCATTCAAACATAGTCCTGGCAGTGACAATGCATCTTAACCTTCTTTGTTTAAAGTCGTTGCAGGTTCGTAGGCTGCAGTTGCCACTTACCATTTGGTGGATTGCAAGTTCGATTGTTATTTTAATTTCCTTTGTTTGACATAGGTTGCAGGTCTCCATGGGCCGCAACCACCACTTACCATCAAGCTGACTGTTAAATCGATTCATTCATCAACATCACCATTAATTTCACTCTTAAGCTCTAAACTACAAAAAAAAAAATGGTTAATATAGTAAATAATATTTTTTTCATTATCTCGGTGCTATTATGGACATTAAAACATAAAGAAATTCTTGGGTGCCGGATAACGGTCGAATATTTTCTTATATTGGACGTGACCCGTAATGTACTGGGTTGATTTTTCACAATGGAAATATTTCGGTACCGGAATTAAGAGATGACCGAAGATATTATTTGTCGATAGATAATATGATTGCGTTTTTCATAGAGTTTCAAACCTTACTTCTTTTCATTGTATGATGACAGCTTTGCGCTTTTGGAAAACGTCGTAATATTTATTTATTTATTTATAACAGGAAAACTAACAGTTATTAATAAACACTATATTATGGTACATATGTTAATCACAAGAAAAGCCTATTAAAAGTTTTCACAAGTGGATATTGGTAACTAGTGTAAAAAGTAAAACAATAAAAATTTTATGACAATTTAAAAATAACCTAAATAACATCGTATTCCAATATAATCTATAACAACAAATAACACTAGACTTAGAAAATTAATATTAATTATTGTTAGATCATAATCATCGACAGCCTTATATTGTAATGATGCTTTAGTTACGAGAATACACACGAGTCACTTTCATAAATGAAAATCACACCACATGCGAGGTGCGCTAGCACTTAAAGCATCATTACTCTCCTTACGCGTTATAAGACTACTTTTACTATTTTTTTGCAAAAGATATGATTAAATTACATTCAAGAAGAAAACCACTAAAGATAACATTATAATACAAAAAAAAAACCATTTTCCGGATTGAAATGTTGCCCTTACATCACAGGCACATCAAAGAAAAAAAGTAGTAGGTCTATGGTCCACGTCAATATCAAACCCCCTACTGTATAAATCTTTTATGAAGGATGTTTTGTTAGTAGGTCCAAATTGCAAGCAAAGCGGGAGTATACTTGGTAATTTGCACTAATATAATCTAGGTGTAATATAATATTTTGCGACAAAGAGCATTATTTTTACATAATATTATATTAAATCTTCTTACATTTTTTATAAAATAAAAGCTGGTACCTGACTCGTTACCGCCGCAAAATCAATAATTGTGAAATATCGTTTTAAATTTGAAAGAGTTATATTGTTTATTTAGGAATGGTAATATTTACATTCATTGAAGTTGAATGATATATAACTTTCAAATAAATTTGTAGGCTTTAATTTAAGTATTTTTTATACACAAAGTCCACCTGAGTGGTAAGTGCATGCTGTGGCCCATAGAAATCTACATTTATCTTTAATTAAGAATAAAAATGCAGATGCGTTGTCGCCCCTGAGGACTAAGAAAGAATTCCTCGTTTCCAGTAAAAAGGGTCTCCGGTTTTCTACACTCAACATACGAAATACAGCAGCATTAAGCTGCTATTGTACGCTGGTATTCTGTGAGAGCGTGGTCCTACCCCGGTCGAGCCATTCGTGCTGCAATCGCAAAATAGCTGCAGCATAGCTCTGCCGCATTCTTCCGGAATTTCCTTTAGTTTAGGACAATCACTGAATAAGACGATACCTCGTCCATCTCGGCAAAATATTTTGTCCTTCACTTGGACCACGCCTGAAAAGGGTCATACAATCAATAAGAAGTTTAATCCCACGGGTGAAGGACATCGATTTCATAGGTTGATACCAATTTGAAAGCAAGTTGAGGGAGGAAGTAGTTTTATAAAATAAATCTAAAACGCTTAAATATATGTTGAGTTTAAAATAGGTATAATATTGTAGCCTTTATCGGACAAAAATTTGAAAGCATAAAAAAGTAAAGAAGTTAGATTATAATGAAATTTTTGTTTAAATACTAAATGAAAAATTTCTTTATACAAATAAGTCATTTGTACGATAAATCCCATGGAAATGTTCATGTTTATAGATTTGTTTTTTATTCAGTTCAAAGAGAAGTATTATACAAAAACCGGACAAGTGCGAGTAGGACACGCGCCCTAAAGGTTACGTATAAACTTAATTATATATGTAGATTATACGTAAGGTAAGCAACGAACATTGCTCTAATGAAAACGTAAGTCGGACTGAAGGACTAACTTAAACAGGCAGTTGAAAACATGTTCTCACATAGATCGGCTTACAATACGGTTGATGTACCAACTGCAAATGTAAGATATTAATAGCAAAAAATATATTTTTTATTCTGAAAAATTACAAAAATACAATTTTTGGATTCTTTTCTGTATTATTTTTCTTTCTCTTTACTATTAGTACTTTGTTTTTTGCCAAATTTCATGATCTTAGATCAACAGGATGTAACCTACAAGTTTTGATAAAAAGTTTGCGAGTGTTAAAATATGTGACGAAAACAGCTGTATCTTTTGATTGCGTTGTTTTTTTTTCGAGAAGTCTATGCTGTCGGCACTGCAGCTTCATACACCTCTACACGTTCTTTAGATAAATGGTCTTGATAGACGATAGACAGAACGGACGGACGGACGGACAACGTACAGTCCACCTGGTGATAAGTGGCTACTGTGGTTCAAGGACACATGCAAATAACTTCGAAAACAAACTTGAAAATTGTTACCTCTGAAGACTTTTTTTTATAACATAGGGTGACAAACGAGCACACAGTCCAACTGATGGTAAGTGAATGCCGTGGCCCATAAACATCTACATTTATTGAAATAATACTAGTTTTTACGGAATTTATCGCGTATATTTAACTTTTTAAATACCCGAATACCCTGCAGACTTCCCGGAGCGTCGAGTCAGTCTGTGAACACGTACAGGATCGCCCCCGTCACTACATCAGATTTGATAGACCGCAAATCCTCACTAAAGAACACCGACTCCTTCCAAGGATGATTCGCGAGGCAATTGAAATCAAAAAACATCCTAATTTCAATAGAGAAGATGGCTGGGTGCTACCATATGCTTGGGATCCTATAATCAATAAAATTAAAACTAAACCCAAGCATACCACTGCAAGACCTCAAGACATAGTCAAGCGGAAAGTTGCAAAGGAATATAAAGGAATTTAACTTAATATTAACAAAGAAGTTTTAAGTATATTATTCGACGGCTCTATGGCGCAGTGGCTTAGGAATTAGTTACAGAGATATGTGTGTGAAAAGGTAAGTCGTACTGAAGGACTAACTTACATATGCTGGTAAAAATGGCCTACAATGGTCTACAAATAATCGTTTCGGGTCTGCATGTTTGTGCTTGTTTATTAATGTATGTAAATTAGAGAAAATTTGAGTGGGAGGTAAATCCTAACATTTTTAAAACGAAAACACTTTTTATAATTCTTTTTTTTTTCTAAAATGCATTGCAAATAATACAATTTACTCATCCAACAAACAGTCTAGAAAGTGTTTTATCGACTGTAGTTGTAGATGTCGCTAACCTAAGAAAGATGCGTAGGGGCCGAAACGACTATAATATGTAGACTGCAAACGCTTAAAATTCAACGGAAGATATTCCGGAAGGTAAGGTTAATGTTTCGTTAAAGATTTAGCGTCACGACGTAGATAAATGCAATAGAAAGAAGAAAGCCAAATAATTTAATTAGAAATGTTTCTTGTTTTGATCGAATGTTATGTAAATATATTTTTTGCTGATTGAATACGTTATTTGACCTTAATATTTGTTAAATTAATAATAAATGTTTTTTATATTCCTACTTATTTGAAGGTGCACGCAGTAGATCAAAAATAAATCGGCAAAAACAAAGTCAATAAATACCATCAAGAAATTAATAGGGCAGTCGTATAACTCTAGTGGGAATCACTATGGTTGGCTTCGTATTAACGTAAATCGTTTGGTTTCTTGTATAATTTAAATGTATCAGTATTGATCATATACCGATATATCTTTACTTTTTTATTAGCTCGCTTTTCCCTCTTAGTTCAGTACAAATTTGCAAAACTTGCAATCAATTATAAACTAACTTCCGATGAGCTTTTTCTATATAGCATGTACGCCATACATTTGCATGCATTGCCATCCCTGAAGACCAAGATAGAATGCGGTTCTCTACACTTACCATACGAAACACAGCCAGCATTAAGCTAATATTTTGTGCGGGTATTCTGTGAGAGCGTGGTGCTTCCCTCGTCGATCCGACCCATTTATGCTACAACCATAATATAACTGCAGCGTGGCACTGCCACGTATAAAGAGCTTGACTTGAAACTTTATATATAACTCAGAACTCGAAGACAGCCCAAAATAAGGTCACTTTCTTGTCTGTCCAATCTCTTGTTTGCTTGTTCGGCATAAATTTTAAGTCCTTAGCCCTAGTTCTAGCTTTAGTTTTATGATAATGTTTTTGAAAAGTTTAACCGCAGCTGATATAAATGGGTTCCATTTTGAATTATAATTATTGACGTTATTTAAATTTGAAAGTAAAAAAAATATCATAATAAAAATAAGTAAAGCTATTGCGGAGTGATTCCCACTGTCAAACGATTCCTATTAAACTAAGCCAATAGCATCCGGTTGTTAATTTATTTTTTATCACATTGTAAATCATATTTTTACCGACTTCTAAAAGTAGGAGGTATTCAATTTGACTGTATGTTTTTTATGTGTGTTCCCTCATAACTTTTCTCTGGGTGAACCGAATTTGATGATTTTTTTGTATCTGAAAGCTGATGCTTCTCTTATGGTCTCCTATGAATTAAATCAAGATATGACCAGTAGTTGAGTTATCTTTAATAATGCGTCATTGATTTATATATTACACTAGATCAGTAATAACCGCGCCAAAGCGTTACCACTGCACATATGGCCACAGCCATATGCCTATCTAACGTCAGTTCATTGTTCAATGTGACGCCGACAGAGTTGATCCGCGACTAAAAATTGGTAAATGCGTAGTGAAAGAATGCTATTCAAGGTCACAAAAACGTAATAAATCAAGCGGAATCACTTTCAACACATAATTTTTAGTTATTGTTTTCATATAAACGTAAAAAACCTCAAATAATTAAATAAGATTATCGAATATTGCCATTTAGGTTCAATGTTGCCACTTTTCCGCATTTGTGATTGTCATACATTAATGGGAGACTATATAATTAATGGATTAAGTTAATTTGTTACCTCTGATTTTAAATATTTTAGAAATTATAATAAAAACTACGTTTTAATTTTCATACAAAATAATTGATTATTCTTATTTTAGTTTATTCATGAATTATCTATTAAATATATTTTATTACCTACTTATTTCATATTAATAATTTTATATTAATTATAATTTCGTATAAATTTTATAATAATTATATTTTATTACCTAGTTGATATTGTTTGATTTATTAGTACAATAAAAATACTTTTAAAAATATGTTTAATTTCATCATTATGTTTACTTCATTATGTGTACTTCTATTCATCTGATGAATAGAAGTACACATAATGATGAAATTGATTGAATTGAAGCTTTTTATCCTTTTTTCTAAGGGGACGCAATAAAGATTTTAAAATATACTTTTTTAATATAAAAACAATTAACTGCAGCTTAAAAAAAACTCATTTTTATTGCGTATTTTAGGTAAAATTTCATATAGTAATCCACACCAAGCCGCCATTGCATGTTTGTGTGTCTATCTTTATCTAATCTCGCGAACGAAAATAGCGACGATATTTTTTTCGCAACTTGTGTAAGTGAGATAGATATATGTTTATTTAAAATTGTTATTAGTTTCAAAGTTACGTCGTCGCGTTTGGATAGTGGTTACAATACACATTTTTCGACGCGCGGTAATGTGGTTTGCTCCTTTAGTGTTGTTTAACTCAATGTAATGCGTATTTAATTGACTTTGAATACATTGATTCGGTGTTATTGGAATCGCTTGTACAACATTTTTTATTTTACCACTTGTTTGTATAATATGATAGGTGGCTATTGCAAATGATAATAATCTGACAAATTTGCATATGTCACAGATTTATTATCTCTTCCGTTACAGCCAGTATACGTCTCACTCTCACTGATGGGCCCAGGCCGCAGGTCATTAGGGCTAGAAATTGCCCACCGCGCTGCTCCTATGCGTGTTGGCGACTTCACATGTCTTCGAATTTTTGTCTTATTTTTCAAACATGCAAATTTCCTCATCATGTTTTTTCCTTCACCGCCGAGCACGTGTTAAATTAGCACATGAAATTGCACTCAACAATTTCATTGGTGCCGGCGGGGATCGAACCCGGTTTGCTCGCGTACAGTGAAATTTACAGCGAGCGTTAACCACCTGAGCTACCACGGCTCTACATTGTCTCTTCTGAGGAGTAAGATATACCTTACAGCACTGCCTCCTTTATCCTTGAACCTAGAACATAGAACACCTTCTGTATTCTATGTACGTCTGTATGTCTAGAGTACTAATGCATGGTGTCACAAAAAGCATTATATCAACTCAGATGGATTTCTGAGCAGAAAAGTGCCTTATCAACTTTTTAATTATAAATATTATAATATTTTTCCATATTATTTGTTTTTAGTCAATTATGATATTAAAAAAAATATTAATTTTCATAAATTGGAATAAGGAACATTTAATTATTACGAAGTAGCTGTTAAAAAGGTTATATTGCTTCTTTGGAGATCATAAACTCAACAACAACTAATTTAAATATGGAGGCATCCACCAGGTGACTAGCTTGTCCGCTTGTTTAGTAGCTAGGTTAAAAATAACCGTAATTTTGTGTTGTTAAACCGGTACGATACAATTTAATGTCGAAATCAATAAATTTCATATCGCAGACGTATCCCAACCGGTAAGCGCTCACGTATATTTGGTAATCCGTCCCGCTTCTGTCCTTCGGGACCCTCCGAAGCCTCCAAATAACATTAGAACCTAATAACACGAGTGAGATTGTTTTGACACAAGATGTAAGATTTACTGGCACGTTTTGTTGCAGGATTGGTTCGTGAGATTGAATTCATATTTAAAGCGAGTGTACACGTTCTGTCACCTTTCAAGTTTAGTTTAATAATATTACAAGGCTACGGCGTCATCATCATCATTTCATTCAGAGTCCAAAGAGCATCCAAAGAGCCATTCAAACCACTTTTAGCCCAAAAATATATTAAAACACACTCAAAAACGCTTGGCAACGAATTGACAACCTGTGAAAAATATGGAAAATATACCCTATTTGCACTGTGTGTGTGTCTACTGCCTGTGTCACTGTGTCACGGCGGTCAGTCTAAACGGAGACTAGCCATCGGTGTAGGACAGGATTATAGTGCTTCAAGAACAGGTGCACTCTCTATTCCCTCATTCTCATAGTTCAATGGGATGGTAAACCGATACGACTGAAGAGAGATCATGTTCAAGGAACAGCAGCTTTACGTAATTTCCAAGGCACGGAGGTACGATACCGCCAACTTCCTGGCTCCGGGCAGTTACTGAGAATTTTTTAATGGAAATACTCAATAACTGCATTTTTTTGGCCTGACCCAGATTTCGAACCCGGGATCACATG
This sequence comes from Parnassius apollo, assembly GCA_907164705.1. Classification (NCBI taxonomy): domain Eukaryota; kingdom Metazoa; phylum Arthropoda; class Insecta; order Lepidoptera; family Papilionidae; genus Parnassius; species Parnassius apollo. Next base: position 3,454,024 of record CAJQZP010001686.1, read on the forward strand.
ATCAGCTGCCGCATTATTACAACTACTAGACCAACAAGGCAGGTAATAGTAATGGTGATAATGATCTCTTTGTATTGATATCACTGATCGAATCTGTATTGTTTTACGGGGAACACTAATTGAGCATACGGGCCTCAGAACAATACCTAAAACAATAGGAGCATAGTGTTTATTTGATAGATTTGTCAATTAGTACATATTTTACCCACTGAGAATCTTTTAATCTGTATTTTTTTATGTACATACGGCGCGATAAATACTGCTACATAAAGGCAAAGGTGTAAAAAGCTTCTATTTGAGGATTTTCCATGACATTAAAGGCCGATAACGTTAAAAAATGCATTAGTTCGCACAGTATAATCCGGTGCATTTCGGTATCACAAAGCCGTGGATGCTACTCGGTTTGTTTTTGCCACCGTTTACGTTTGTCGTTTGACTTTATCTAGGACATACGTTGCTTCTTGAATTGCAAATTTTGTTTGCTAGCAATCGCTTAATCGTAGTTCTTTTCATCGCTTAGTTATTTAGATAAAGTAGTTTATATAGTTTTATTGTTTTTATAATTTAAATATCACGGACTAGCGATATTTTAGGTACTTATAATACAGCTATTTTAATATAAAAATACACTACACACTGAGGTCTAATCCCCTCCCTCTCTATTTGGCAGCTATTATGTTTTTCTCTTGAGATATTCTCTACGCGTTTACGTAAAAAGTCACATCTCTCAAAGTTTTAGTCCTACTGAGATAAAAATTAACTCATTCAGAGGCCTATAATATTTTTTATCGTTTACATTATCAAAATTTTTGTTGACATACTTGTAACTTTGAAGAAAAAAAATTTAACTTCAAATAAATATCAAAAAAATATGCTAATTGGCAAACTATTGTAAATTACTGCAAAAATAATCCCGTTTACCCTTCTTATTTTTATACTAGATCGACAGATTTTGAGTTAAGCTACAATGCAACATAAAGTTTACAGCTGTATGTTTATTATTTTAAGAATTATTGTTGTTTGAACATGGCGTATGCCCAAACACAAAAGGCCTTTGTTAAGTGACAACTGGCACTGCCTGCCTAGGAGTAATAGTGTTCTGTGCTGCCTGCTCTCAAATTATACTACTTATAAATGATGATTCTGATTCTCTGATCTCTCATTCATCATCTCTAATTCTTCGAAGATCATAAGTAATCTCAGATTACTATTACTCCTAGGCAGGCAGTGCCAGTTGTCATTTAACAAAGGCCTTTTGTGTTTGCGCATATGCTATGTTCACACAACAATAATTCTTAAAGTAATAAACATACAGCTGTAAACTTTATGTTGTATTGTAGCTTAACTCAAAATCTGTCGATCTAATATAAAAATAAGAAGGGTAAACGGGGTTGTTTGTGCAGTAATTTACAATAATTTGCCAATTGGCATATTTTTTTGATATTTATTTGAAGTAAAATTTTTTTCTTCAAAGTTACAAGTATGTCAACAAAAATTTTGATAATGTAAACGATAAAAAATATTATTGGCCTCCGAATGAATTAACTTTTATCTCAGTAGGACTAAAACTTTGAGAGATATGACTTTTTTCGTAAACGCGTAGAGAATATCTCAAGAGAAAAACAAAATGGCTGCCAAATAGAGGGGGAGGGGATTAGACCTCAGTGTGTAGTGTATTTTTATATTAAAATAGCTGTATTATAAGTACCTAAAATATCGGTAGTCCGTGACCGGACACACTGTATATATAACATAACGACTTTTATTACGGTATTGATTGATATTATCCTGCAGAAAAAATACTTAAAAGTATCTTAAAAAAATATGTTGCAAATGCGAAAAAGGCTCATGTAACTTGTCAATGGTAGAGTTGCGTAGCAATTAAAAAATTAAGAGTCCAATTGCACGCGATGAGTGTCAAATAAAAAACATGTAACGCGACAAAGATTATTCGAAGTACAAACGTGTCCTAATAATAGGTAAAATCTCATGCCAGCTGCACACGTGCTTCTTGTTAGAGTGTCTTTCAACACGTTAACCCTGCAGCCGCCGTCGTAATTGCCTGCACGCATAAATAACCAAATAAACAAGGGACGCCATGTAATGAGCGTGAATGTTTTTAACCCTTTATAGCTTGTTAAAGCATGAAATTCTGTATACGTTGATATAAATCAGACGTAGGACTTAACCCTTTTTTAGTATACTTGAGTTTTTGTATAGGCTTACATATGGTGAAAGTATCTTTTAACATTCTCTGATTAAAGTGTTGATATATCAAATATGCGGAGACAGTTACTGTTTTTACAGAAAATGTTATTTTAAACCAAAAAATGATGGTATCCGTTAGAGGAAAGCATATTTTTATTTTTTAAACTTTATTTTAAACTCTAAAATAACAAAATGTAGGCACATTTCTAATGTTGTAAATAATTTATTTTTGTCACCAATTTTGTTTTTGTTTTTTATATATTATACCACGTTTTATAGTTATTCCACAATGAATGCTGTATTAACCTAAATAATGTCGACATCACTTATTTTTTAATCATAAAATAAACATTTTGTACATGTGTATTGTTTAAAACTGCATTACTGTAAATTGTACAGTCAGGTAGCTTTATGTTTAAATATTGACCAATTACCCTTCAATAGCTCCATTACCTGGCTGAACATAAATACGGTAGGAAGGAGTATTGGACCCCACAAACCCTGAATAGGTTCCTTATACCTAGAGCCGTGGTAACTCAGATGGTTAACGCTCGCTGTAAATATAACAGAACGCGAGTAACCCAGGTTTGATCCCCCCCGGCACCAATGAAATTGTTAATTGCAATTTTAAGTGCTGATTTACCACGTGATCAGCGGTGAAGGAAAACATCGTTAGGATACCTGCATGTCTGAGAAATACGAAAGAAATATTTCGAAGATATGTGAAGTTCGCCAGTACGCTTTGGGGCAGCGCGGCGGACACTTCCTTGCCCTAAAACCCTCTCAGAAATGAGGGGAGGCCTGTGCCCAGCACTGGGACGTATATAGGCTGTAACTTTACTTTACTTTTACCTAGCAATCCCTAATACCCTAGCCCTACCATATAAATGTATATACATACCAAAATGTACAGTCAGGTAGCTTTATGTTTTAATATTATCTTAATTACCCTTCAATAGCTCGACTACCTGGCGGCACATGAATATTGTAAGAAGCAGTATTGGCCCATAATGTTTATTTTTAATTTTAATTTAAATTTTAAAGGAGATACGAAGGACCATAATTTTTTAATTTTTGTCAAAATATCAAAGGATCAAAATATTTATTTTTTAGTTTAAATCTCTTTTGTTTTTAGTTATAAATTGTATTTATTTGTTTTAGGTTGTTATTTAATTTAGGTTCGTAGGATAAATATATATATATATATATATATATATATATATATATATATATATATATATATATATATATCTGGCTGCACATGAATATGATAGGAAGGAATATTGGACGTTACAGACCCTTACTAAATTGACTTCCCTAGCAGTCCCTAATGTCCTCTCCATATAAATATATACATAAAATAGATAAGTACCTACGGGATGTCTGCACCCCATGAGACCTAAAAACGGACGGACAGAGACAGGATGTCAGTGCCAGTCTAGCAGAATCACAAGACTGATCAGAGATACTGATGGCTAAAGGTGTCTTGGGCGCATTGAGAGGGAGGTCTTACTAGGAGTGTAGGGGGTAATAACGAAAACGTCGTCCAGCGTTGAATGAGAGTTTTATTAACCAATCTTTACAATTTATATGTTTGCATTGATGTTAATATTTGCTTCATTTCTGTGGTTATTCAGCAAAACTAATGGTGTACGTGATTTTTGGTAACGTGGTCACAGTGTCGCTGCGTTACAATGTTCAGAACTGAACAACTTCTATAACTAAACATGGAATGATTAGTTTTGGAAGTTGTTCTATTGTTAGTTGTTATATTTCTTTATTTTCAGTTTTCTATCTAATGTACTAAAGATGTGTTCAATTGGTTAATTATTAAACAAATATAAATGGTATTTAAGACCGACATGACGTGATTTCTTCAAAAATATATTTATTAAATAAATATTAAATACACAAAATATATGACATGCATTAATATTTTAATATTTTTTTTTATTTTTACCGTACAATTAGTGTTGTGATTGTAAACACGGTTGTTGATTGGTTGGTCGAGCCAAAATGATCAGTTATATCAGTAGCAATCTACAGCGAGGAAGTTGACAGTGTTTCATACCCTTGCCTTGGAAAACACTCAAATCCGTTGGTACTGCACCTGATCTCTTTCTAGTCGTGTTGGATTGCCATCCTATCGAACTATGAATGTGAAGAAATTGAGAGTGCACCTATGCTTGCACACACACTCACTATAATCCTGTACTACGAAGATGTATAATCTCCATTGAGGCTGTCTCCCATAATTATCTTCTTTATCTCATCTTTCCCATAATAGGGATATTATGTATGATATTTTGGTCTCTCTCGTCGGTTTAGATATTTCATTTGCTTTATTAGTATACAGCTGCTATATCCGCTATCTATGTCATGACATCTTTCCTTATGTCGCATATTACACTTACTACCTCACCATATGCAATTTTGTACATTGTAATTTAATTATTATTAAATAAGTTTATATTATGACCACAGACGTAAAAAACACGGATGTAATGTTGCACTGAAAATGTACAAAGCACCCTAGGTCCTACGATATTACATAAGTCCACAAATACTTCAAGATTCGACAATCGGACTGCGCACTGGCGCCGCCTGTCATTTGTGAGCGTGAATTCCGCGTATTGACAAACAAAATTGAAGTGCGCCTTGGTTGCTTCACACATTTTCAGTGTAGCATTATGTGCGTATTTATTGTGAACACTCGCACTCTCACATATGAGCAGCACTTACGAACTCTTAAATTTTGAAACGAAACAGCGGTGATTGCCATGCTGGATGGCAGCGAAACCGCAGTCTCTCCAAAAACATTACCTATCTGTCTTTCCATTTTTGCTATATTTCTATAGTTCTTCTTGTGACAACCAAGAGTCGAAATGTGGTAATAAAATATCTTGCGCCGGCGGATTATGGCGATTTTATTTTCCGACTTTTATTGTAATGTACAAATGATTATTCAAAAAATAAATCATACTACGCTTACCATTTTGTTATTTTGACTCAATGCGTTTGAAAATATTTAAAGTTTTTTTTTTGTAAAAAAATTTATGATTCTTATTGTCTTCATTATTTTATTGTGTTATTTTTTTAATGATTTATTACTTAGTTAGTAATATCTGTTTAGATACTAAGATGTAATAAGAATATCTTGCGAATATGATAGTAATTTAATGACTTTTTTAATTACATGAACAAAATTATAATAATAGTTACAGGTTGAAATACAGATCTAAAATGAGGCAAACTGAACTGAATATAAACACAACACAATGTGTAAACCTGTTAAATATGAAACATTTGACTAGTTACTACGAGTCCAGCAGTTTGTGTTATCTAGGTATCTACAGTGTAGTCCGGTACTTTGTGAGGTATTGTAGTTATAATTCCCGTAGCGTGCCTCGTTAGACAACCGCCTTATGACATTAGCGATCTGCCGGTAAAGCACGTCCGACGGTCTACGCTCTGTGCCTTCGGGTTGTTTCTACCGATGTACTGCAGACGAAGTGTTAAGTCGTTTTTATTGAAAAGAAGGTAATGTAATTTTCACTTGTGAACTATTTTAATTATTCTTAATCCCTTGTCGTAGTATGTTAAATTTATTCAGATTTTTGAATTAATATTTAGATTTGTTTGACGGGAGGATTCACTATTAAATCGTTAAGTATGTATTTTGATCATACTAAAGCTAGCATTTTTTTCTTTAGTAGTTCTATATCGTCACAAAACTGTGACAGCCAGTGAACGCAAATAAAACATATTATAATATTACTTCAAGGGTATTCAGCGCGTAATTTGGCACACATTTTTTTAAACAAAGTCATACATTGAAACTCCATCGTTGATAGTTTAATAGATTAATAAATTTTATTTCGACGCATGGGACGTTTCAACTGCCATACTTACATCTTAAAAGTCGTTTACAACGTATACGATATGACGCCATTGTACTCGTCACTCGTCGCCAGGGATGTTTAATGTTCATTGTAATAAGGTGCAATGTAAATTATAATTTATTAGGCAATTGGTAAGCTACGCCTCCCGCAGCTAAATTTGCGTTTGGCCATTCTTTGGAGCTAGGTATACTATTTTTTATAATTTGTGACCACTAGGGACAAACCACTATTGGACATGCTATTAAGGCGAAAAATTGCTAATTTAGGTTAGAATCACATATAATCGCTACAATAAAGACTTGAAATTGCAATCACATTACTTACCTGCTGTCGGTGGTTTATATCACATGTGTCAATTAAGCACTTCAAAAATTCGTTAAAAATAAAGGTACACAGAAGTGACGAAAGAGAAAAGTGAAAAACAAACAGGAATAAATTTGGAAGAAACTTAGAGTTTGTGTTCTTCAACATGAAGTAAATTGTTCGTCCAATTTGTGAATTCCATGAAAGCACGAACACTCGAGAAAAACTCTTGAAATGGCCCTTTTAAGGTAGCTTACTGCATAAAGTTACATTCACACTATTGCCGGATTCGATGTTTTTAAAAAGTTTATATAATATATAATATAGTTAATATATAAAACTATTAAGAACTCAACGGAATTTTTGTTAACAATTAAAATATCATTAAAAAAAGAACTAAAAATAATTTAATTTAATTAATTTTCGTTTAATTATAAAAAGTGTTAAGGTACGTGAGGTACCCTTAGCTTTATCACCTTATAAAACCAAAACTAAGAGCAGGATAGAGACAAAAACACAAAGTCGTTTACTATACATTATATATTAAGAAAAAAAAATACAAACAAGCTTTGGCAATATTGTGAAAACTGTTTTATTATAACCTAGATTTTCAAAATGGCGTCGATAAAGCAGCGACCATTTGACTTTTTATTATTTGATTGACCGATGAAAAGCTATCGTATCACACAGTCATCTATGCAAACAATGCTGTAGTATTTGAGTTATAAGAAAGTGACCATATCAACCCGATGACCATTTTACCTTCAGGTACTTTACTATAGAATTTACGGTTAACTACAGCTCCAATACAGCACAAAAATCTACGTATATAAATCTACGTAAAAAAGGTATATTTCAAAAAACTTATAAGAGTCGTTGCAGACACAATCCGCCTTATTACAAAAAGTAGTTTACTAGGGTGGTAGTATTCTCTTTAGGGAATATAGAGCCGGCACAGTTACAGGCACACACAGTGAGATTTCATCTTAGTCCTCAGACGTGACAATGCATCTGTAGCTTCCCACTGTGCCGCCTAAGGAATTTCTTTCGTGAGTAATACTTTTCTTAAATCAACGTTTAAGCACGAGATTATGTTTTGAACCAGGTTTTGTAATAAGACGGTTTGAGTTTAGAATATTTTTTTTTAAAGATTTTAACCTTCAACATTACCACAGAGTCAGCTTAGTCAATCAAATAGTTATCTTTAGGATGCATTTTCTAGAATGCTTAGAAATTACCCTTGTTAAACTTTTCATGAGCCGTGGCAGTACGTGAGTAACACGGCTTCGATCCCGGCCGACAGCAATGAAATTGTTAACAAATTTTAAATGCTGATTACCACATGCTCGGCGGTGACGAAAAAAATCGTAAGGAAATCTGCATGTTTGAGAAATAAAATATTTCAAAGGCATGTGTAGTCCCTTAACAAGCGTTGGGGCAGCGCGGCGGACACTTTCTCGCCCTGAAACCCTTTTAGATGTGAGGCCTGTGCCGAGTAGTGGGGCGTATATAGGCTATAACTTTTAACTTTAAAACTTTCCATTTTTGGGGATATGTCAAATGGGAAGAATAATTGTCTTTGTCGACATCAGTTGCAGATCAATAAGTATGTAGATATATGTATCTATATGCCACAGCATCAACTTGCTATCGAGTAGACTGTGTTCGTTTGTCGCCCTTATTATATATCAAAATCTCTTCAAGACAAGAGTTTTTTTTATACAGGATAGGGTGACAAATGAGCACACAGTCCACTGATGGTAAGTGGTTGCTGTGGCCCATAGACATCTACATCTATCCTCGTATGCGATTCAAAATGCAGATGCGTTGTCGCCGGTGAGGACTAAGATGGAATGCCTCCTTTCCAGCAAAAGGGGTCTCCGGTTCTCTACACTCACCATACTAAAAGCTACTAATTCACGCTGGTATTCTGTAAGAGCGTGGTCCTTCCCCGGTTGAGCCGATCCATTCGTGCTACAACTATACTATTAATATAACTGCAGCATGGCTCTACCATCTATAGTATGGGAGTATTCAGATTTCTTTTAGGCTAGCGTTATCACAAGCGTTTATCTCATTTTAGAAAAAAAATAATATTAATCCATTATATACAGTTTAATTATACCCTATCTAAAGTCCAAGTGTAAAAACACCTTTATTGGTCCTTTGAGCCGGGACGAAGTCAAGTCACGGTCGAGTCAATGATTTAAAGGAAGGCGCTAAGCTCCGACTCCGCTAATTGGTTGCGTTTAATAAGACAACTGATGATCTCACACTAATGAGCGCTATAATGGCGAAGCTTCGTCGATACCAATCTCTTACTTACTAAGGTCGGTAATAAAATACACTTTTATGGACTTTATCGCTCTCGTCTAGTGTGTTAAACTGAAGGTAGTTACTATAGTGTATATGTAGCTTTAATTTTTCATGGTCTTTTTCTGCGGTAAATAAAAGACGGACGCATAGATCAATAGCCAACTTAATAAATATAAAATAGGTTAATCTAGAGATTGATATGTGCATCCTTATAGGTGGACACAGTATTACGAAATACTATTAAATAAAGGCAGAGCAAAGTCACAATAACCAATAAATAAATAGGTCCCAAAAATAATACCAAAAGATAATATATAAGCCATTAGGCGTATTACTTTGCCTTTTTGTACTCATATGAAAAAAACATTTCTAACAGTTTTATACTGCTTAAGATTTATTATATTTTGCGGGTAAATATAATACATTAACTAATAAAACGAAATTTTATGAATTTAATCGCGTTTAATTTTGCTTTAATTTAAATTTGCGATTGTGATTTGATTTGTATGAAAGTGGCTCTAGTCACGGCAATGTTGGGAAGTGGAAGGCAAGGCGATGTATGGGAATATTATTCGTAGGGAAGTAATTATTTAACGAAAATAATATTGTCTACGAAAGTGGATGGATATAAGAGTTAGATGGAGGCCTCAGAAGAGATGGAAGAACTGTGTCAGGAATGATATGCGTGATGAGTGAGTGAAGAGATGATGGTTAATAGAGGAGATGAGTTCGCCGATCTCAAATTACTTGGGACAGGAACCGGAAGAAGAGGAAGAACTTAAATTTGAGTCGTTTTGACTCGTGGTCACGAGAGAGAAATCAGTTTTATTCAGTACTTTCTGTTTTACACCACACTAAAATTCTTTCAAGGCAAAAATAACAGGGCAACATTTTTTTATAAGAGCTCTTTAGTTTAGTTCTATTCTCGTTTCGTAATCGATTCATCTCACGACTTGCGAAAGAGAGTTTAGTCGGCATTTTGTGAGCCACTCGCCACTAACCAAGTTACTCTGCGGCGCTCTCTAATGTCGTTAGACTACAACGCATATTTTTATTTTATTCAGTTACTAACAAATTTACATTAAATACGTTCTCAGTAAAATTTTGCTTGCTATATCACCAAATTACGTCAAATTCATAAGAATGTTTTTTTAACTTCCCGCTAAGAAAATTGAAAATTTTGAAAATTCCAGGAGTTATTGTTTTTACTCCGTTTTTTTAAAATTGAATTTTCATCAAATCTTGACGTTTTGAGGTGACAAGAAGCCACCCTGACAATTGTTCGATGGTGTCTGTACGTCTGTATATATGTGTGTGTGTGCGTGGATGTCTTGTAAACCTCTTATAACTTTTGAACGGATAGACCGATTGAAATTAACTAAGCGGATGTCCAAAGTGTTTCATCAAACTTAGATTTCCTATGAATTTTAATTAATTCGGACCGTTAGATTTTAAGAAATCTCAAAAATAAAAAATTTGAAAAACTGTTTTTGGAATAAATTTCAAACGGCTTTACCGATCGATTTCAAAAACTAAATAGTTTTAAACCTTGAAAAGCCACGTCGATCGCCGCCGGTCCGGTCAAAATCGGTTGATTCGTTTGTGAGATATCTTTAACGAAAATTTTTGAAGAAATTGACTTTTTTAAATTACTCCGATATTTCATATTCACCGTCATAATTTGGCGAAGTTTTGGAGCTCTTTGCATTTAAAATTAGCGGGAAGTTTCAGGGACGGCACGCAGGGTCAACCAATTTTTTTATTTTATAAAATTTAGGTGAAAAACGAACTTACAATTTATCAGTATGTAAGTGGTTACTGCAGGTTACAGATTCGTTGACTGCATGAACACAGTATTGCACATAATAATATTTTACAGTAAAAATAAGTATCACACGTACCTAACTTCCTCTGAGCAGTAACGCATTTTACTTTGAAGTGTAAGAGACTCAGAATGATTGCGAGCTCTAACCTCTAAGCTGAAGTGGCAATGGGCCGGCCATATAGCTCGAAGAACCGACAACCGTTGGGGAAAAAAGGTTCTCGAGTGGCAGCCTCGTACCGGTAGACGAAGTGTAGGGCGACCCCCCACTAGATGGAGTGACGACCTGGTTACTCAGAAAGGCTAGAACCTATAGCCGTAAAGCTAGTTCAATAAAAATAAATACCCTTTTTCGTTTGCAGACGGATTTAGGTGTTCATGTGCAGAAGTCACTTATTTATTTATTTATAAATTCTTAATTGAACTATAAGTTCATTTGTCGCTTCACATTTATAAAAAACAACATACCTTCCCAACTCCCGTGGGCTCCTTCACGCCAAGTCTTCGTAAGAGGGCGGGAGGGGGTGGCGGCGTGGCGCGGTGTAGTGCCGCCGTGAACCCGCTCATCGTGATCGCGTCGTCCTCGCGTCGTCGTCGCTCCCTGTGAGGAGAGCCGCCGCTGCATTTTGTTGTAGATGCCCTGTGAAAAAAAATATACAATACTGTTTTATATGCGCTATGAAACAGAAAGATTTTTAAACATTAGATTGGTCACAATTATTTGATCTATATATGAAACAGACCATTGTTAGACGTTGCCCTTTCCTATTTCTTCTAAATTTTATTTTCATTATCTGTTACGAATAAAAGTGAAAAATGTTCGGCAGTGGACTTGTGACGGGCTGTATTATTAGTTCGATGGCTCGACCAAGATCGAACCACATTCGCATAGCTTACCAGCGTTAAATAGTACCTAGCATAAAGCTGTATTTCGTAAGATGGACGAAACCAGAGAACCTTTTTAATTGAAACGTGGCATTCCATTTTAGTCCAGTGTCGACAAATGAAGATGCACTTTGATTCTTATTCAACGATAGATTTAGTTATCTTTGGTCCACAGTATCCATTTATCAATGGTGGACTGTGGGCTCGTTTGTCACGCTCTTTTTATGCTAAAATTGAATATTTTTTTATTCAACGCAGATTGTCAATAATTCTTTTTGAATTACGTTTTTTTTTAATTTTTATCACTGATTAGGAAAGAACCCCTATCCTAGCAAGAACCAGCAATAAACCCAGCGGGTCTTTTCGATAATAAGAAAAGAATCAATCAATAAACACGAGGAAGTGTGATGACCGACAACGCTTACGTTACGTCGTTCAATTTCCAAACCTTTGGAATTCGAACGTAATAAATGAATGAGACGTGGTGTCCCGGGTGACCTTTTTACATTTTTCAAAAATTCGCCCCGCGTCAATACCCGGGAGCATAAAGGGGCTTGCACACGATCCGGTGATGGATGGAGTTTACGTGACGACTGAGTAAGGCCCGTATTTTATTTTAATGCTGCTACTAACGCCTACCCAGTGTTGGCTTAAAATTGAAAATTCTCGCAGTATTAGAAAGCGGTTCGACGTTCGGAAGATGATGTCGAATATCCTTATTTAATATAGTCTATTGAAATTCACGCCGCGATTGTCTCCGCATATAAATAAGACATTAAAGCTATTAACCAGCTGGGAGAATCTTTTTTTCGGATTATTGTCATCATTATTTGTCTTTACGTCGTTTCTAGAATATTTTGTTGGGTGTTAGAAGATTTCGTCCTTAGAGACTGCAGTTAAGGGTGAATTTATGAATATCCTTATCAATGTCACTCCACGTAACTAATGGTCGAGTATGTGTTATTGAGGCTTACGAGACTCAACTGCCTCATTGGTCTAGTGCAAGCGCGGTTTCTGAGCATGAGCTTCCGGGTTCGATTACCGGGTCGGGCCAAAATCAATTATTGGATTTTCTGTCAAAAATTATCAGTAGTAGCCCGGGTCGGGATGTTAGTGGTGCTCCACCCCCGTGCCTCGGCAGCCGTTGATCCTGCGCCTGATCTGTCTCTGGTCGTGTCGGTTTACCGTCCAATCGGACTACGAGAGTAAGGGAATAGAGATTGCACCTGTGCTTGCGCATACACTTGGGCACTATAATTCCGGCCAGCACGGGTGACTAGTCTCCGTGAGACTGGCCGCCGTGACCGAAATTCGGTCTGGAGATTAATTTTTATAGGCTTAGTAGTCAGAATATTAAAAAAAAAAAAAGTACCTAGTTTGTTAGCTAGTGATTACTACCTGACTTTGTATGAATGCTAACTTATTTTCAGCTTGCAGTATCCATTCGCAATCAAATCGATAGACTAAACATATTTCGCTTTATATCGATATTAAATATACTAAAAATTACACTATTAAAGTTTTTTCTAAATATTTCTGATGATAATCGAATCTAAAATTCACCAGCATTCAATAAGATATACACAGGTCAGTAAACTACTTAATTTGTTATGTTTACGCGAATATTGTACATTCAATTGTGTTTGTAATTAAAAATGGGCTCACTCTTAAACTCCATTTGGCCCGAGGGCAAAAATGAGGTATACGATGGAGCGAGTTTCCCAGGAGAAGTCTGTTAACACGCACATTGAACAGTTTGAGGTTACAGGCACTCGGAAAAACAGACGCAGGCAGGGCATTCCACTCCATGGCTGTGTGCATCATAAAAGATGACTTATAGCGCTTAGTGCGAATATTTGGAATGTCAACCAAGTTTGGAAGTACGTCTGGTACTCCGGTGGGAGAATGAAAATGGTGGTATGAGCTTATGAAGCTTATAGGCATACTCTCTGAAGTATAATCTGTAGAAGATCGACAAACAAAAAACTTACGGCGGTGAGCCAAGCTGTGAAGCTTAGTTTAAACGAGCTTTTGGTCGCCGATAAGCCTCTTTGCTCTGCGTTCTAGTGAGTTGAGTGTGGCAAGTTGATATTTTGCTGGGCCATCCCAAAGGCACATACAATACTCCATACATGTTTGCAAATAAAATTTGTTTATACATTAATATTTAAATACTGCATTTGTGTCTACTGTAACTATTAGTTTTCAAAAATATAAATAAGAAATTTGTACTTTTTTAGATCGTGTTCATCGATAAAACTCGCGCATAAAAAAACTCATACCTTTATTTTCTTTAAAAACTCATTGCTACGTGTTCCTTACATTAGTGTATTATAAAACGGCATTTAAAATGCCAGAGGCTATCGTTTTGCATATTTAAAACCCTGGAATAAAAAAGGGTGTCCGTTATTTGTAGTGTATAAGGCGACAGTGAGGCCCGGCGCAACGACTTCGCCAGTGGCGTGTGTCGTTCGCGTGCTAACTCCCCTCTTAGTTTCATGTGCTTAGAGCTATTAACATTCTTCTATGGGAATGTTTAGATAACTCTCGACTTTGGTGACTGAACGCTACGGGCCCTTCGTGCATCGTATATGCAACGATAAGACCCCAATAGGGGGCGATGTTGACTAATTGAAGGGTCATAGATGTATTGATTTGTTTCGGTTCAGGTTGTTAGTTTGCTAAATACTATACATTTACACATATACATATACATTTGTTTCAATTACACATATACATATACAGTTGACTTTAATAATATTGTTATTATACGCACGTACTGAATTTAATAATCTAAGCGTCAAAATGCTTGATAAAAGCCAATAACCCAATTACAATAACTGATTATCATTGCTTGCACATGGCCAGTAGCTAAATTATAGCAAAGAAATATGCGTTTACCCCCTGTACCCCCCTGAGAAAAACAGAGTTACATCTTTTATACAACCACGCAGCACCACAAATGGAAAAACCGCGCTGCTTCAGCGCGAATGGTGAACTTTATTTGTCATTGAAATATTTTTATTCCTCACACATGCAGGTTTCCCCATGATGATTTCATTCGCCACCAAGCACATGTTACATCAGCATTTGAAAAAACAATAAATAATTTAAATGTTACCGGAAGTAGTCGAACCTGGGTGGCTCGCATACTGTGAAGTAAGAAAAAATTTACAGCTCGTAATTTTTTTAACAATCGATATAAGCTTCCACTGCCAATTTAAGATGTATTATCTAACAGTAAAATTAGACACTTATGTTGATAATTGTACTATATTGAAGACGTAATTACGGACTGACAAAGTTAAACATTTTATAAAAATAATAAATATTATTTAATTTGAAAAAGATACACTCTTTCATAGTTACGAAATAATGAAGTTAAAAATTACAAAAAAAAAACTAATTAAAAAAGATACACGCCTTATAAGTGACTTATTTAGTACAATGATGGATATAGGATTTCATAAATCAATAGCTTTCAATCTGACGCACACTTCACTTAACATGATGGACGTTTGTGTTACGACTTATAGTTGCCATCGATCAAGAGATTGGTCAGTTTACCTTAGGGAAATGAATATGAGGGGGTTTGGACAAAAGGGAAGTCTTTTCAGGCGAGTTAACCTGACGTCAATGATTCCAAATACGCATAAAATATATTCGATTCATTGATTAAATCTAAAGTGAAGATAAATAGAAAAATGTAGAGATAGAAATGTAAATTTTGACAAAAGATAGTTTATTTATAATAAACTTTTCAACAATTATATATTCACTAGCTGTTACCCGCGGCTTCGCCCGCATGGTCACTGGGAAATGAACTATCCATTGCTTTTTGAATTGAAAGAAAACTGAGTTTTATAGATTTGTCAGAGATGCAGCCATTAAAAGGAAACTGATCAAAATTGATTCATCAGCCTATTTAAATGTTTTGAAACGCAGCGTATAGGAAAGCATGAAAATAGCCTGTTTATTCCAAACGGAAATGGGATATTTTTTTAATTAAAGGAAACTGAGCATAATTATCCGTCAGGGATGCAGACTTTTGAAAAGAAACTGAGCTAAATTGATTCATCAGAGATACAATTTTCTGAATTGAAAGGAAACTGAGCCAAATAAAAGATTCGTCAGAGATGCAGCCTTTTGAGTTGAAAGGAAACTGAGCTTAATAGGTCCGTCAGAGGTGCAGCATTTGGAATTGAAAAGAAACTGAGCTAAATAGGATATTTTGAATTGAAAGGGAAGATCTGTGGGAATTATGATTAATTGATTGTGGGAATTTTGGAAAAAAAATAACTGAACACTATTTTAAGATGCTACTATACACAATGTTATATGTTTTTCCATTCGGGGAAAGAATGTGAAGATTCTGGGCATTTGACACACGCGAACATGCTACATACAGCTGACCATGGGAGAAGCACAGTTTTTCTAACTTGAACCCCGCTACCTGTAACGTTTACCCTTGCGCTTTATTAATGGTCATTGCAAAACTGAGCTTAATAGGGAACTGCAACCTTTTGAATTGAAAAGGAAGATCTGTGGGAATTATAGGGATCCGTGGTATAATAACATTTTCACCTTTTCCTACGCCTGTCAAAATTGTAGCACCAATTATGTTCCGTCCAAGATGTATCACACGCAGCCTTGTCCCGTTACATAACCGAGGAGCATCTAAATTTGGCATTAGCATGACTGGGACGCCTAATTTTAATTGAAGCTTATGTGAGGGCACACCTGACAACTCTAGAGAATTTAGAAACTCTGCGGGATATGAAGTGCTGTGTTCTGTGTCCATTACTGTGTCTATTGACAAATACTCTGTTATTTCTCCTGCTACTTCGCTTAATATATCTGAATTTATTTTGTTAACGCTCTCATTTTTTGGTGCAAGAATCGCCCTTTCACATAACCGTTTGTCCTCATGCACGTTGTTCGTTAAATCTGAATAAACGCTCGCAATTAATTCGGAATGACTGTATTAAATTACAAAAATTTCTCGTCAATTTAACGTAGCCCTCAGCATCCGTTTCCAACCGCCCATCGCCAATTTTTAATAGTGTGTCAGCATAGTTTCCAGCATTGATATCATTATACAAATGCACTCTCATATTCGTAGTTAAACTGAATTTTGTCACCTTGTTCCATAAAATAGACGACTTGAGGCATGCTTTAATTTCATCTGCAGGTGTGCCCTTTTGAATGACAGGTAAAGTTTGGCGAAAGTCACCAGCCAGTAAAACCACCATTCCTCCCATTACATCGGTATTGCTGCGCAAATCCTGGAGCGTTCGATTTAGTGCTTCTACAGCTTTTTTATGCGACATTGTACTTTCGTCCCACACTAAAATTTGCATTGTCGTAGCATTATACCTCGTGCACTACTTTTGCTAAAGTCGCAGATCGGCGATTCTTCCTGGGCTAGATTTAGAGGGAGTTTTAAAACAGAATGTACAGTGCGGCCCCCGCTTAGCATCTTTCCGTACTTGCGCTAATAATAAATTTAACAAAAATGTCTTCCCAGTTCCTCCAGGGGCATCTAAAAAGAAAAGTGCACCATTTCCAGATTCAATTTGTCCTAATACTTTGTCAAAAACCCGTTTTAGTTCGGGAAGCAAGCGGGGTCAAATTCGACAATTGCTGCGCAAAGCTGGTATATCGTAGTTTGTTTCACGTATAATTTCATCACTTAGTTCATTTTCGGTTGTTCGCTGAGGGCTTATCATTCCAAAGTCGCTTAATTTTTTGCCTACCATTGTCATTACTTTATCTTTAATTTTTCCAAGTGCTTCATTATAAATGTGTTCATTGTATGTCACGTTCGCGTGTGTCTGCTGTAACCTTCGCAAAATATCTTCCCTCATGTACTCTATAATTGTCCCACAATTCATGTGCATTAGATAGCCCCCTAGAAGATATGAGAGTTATATAAAGATCCCCAATGTTGGCTGGTGACTGGCACTGCACAGCTTCTTCCATGGTTTCATCCCAGTTATTATCGTTTTCTAAAAGATGCAGAGCTTCAAATGCTTATCTATAAGTTGCGCATTCCTGACCGTTGACAGTTTTAAGGTCTTTATATCCTATAGGACCCCGAACATGGTGCAGCAGCAATCGTAAACAGAAACATTCAAAATTAGTTACATGGACGGTATACACACGACCAAGGGCATCTGATGACTTACACCGGGCCAATTTGTAAGAGGCGCGCCTTGAATACGGCGTTTTCACTCCTTCATAGATGTGTTCCAAGTATAGTAGCGGGGGACTTCAGAATATAACAACGTTTTTGCAAAAGCGTCGGTTAGATAAGTTGAAAGAAGGCTGTTAGTGTAGTTTTTGGCGGTGATGCAATTCTTTCTTGGAAATTTCTTTCGGTGAAATATACACGCTCTCCATTTTCTAAGTGCACAGCAAGGTGAGTAACTGTTGGGTACCATTCGTGTAAAGGGAAGCCAAGGAGACACCACGCTGACTCGCTGATATAACGCCTTGCTTGAAAGGTCTGTACTTCATTAACGGGATTTGCCTCACCTTCACTCCTGAGATTAAATATTGCTTGGTCGCTTCCTTTATTCATGTACCTACAGATATAACAGACGCACTAGATTGCGCGGACAGAGCTACATGCTTCTACATTAATGTGGGCATTAAACATTTTACATAGAATGGGCGAATACGGGACAATCCAGCTGTGATCTATGGTTTCGAACGCTCCAGAGCGAGATTTGATTGTAACTTTCCTGCCACCATCTTCGGGAGCTCTGCATCTGTATAAAGGGTAGCCATTGTCATTGTGCACTGTTTCTTTTAATAGCTGTTTAGGGAATTTCTTTGTACATTTTCCTTCTTTCATACATGGCGATAATCACGATTTATCTTGCTCAGGATCCGGAATCTCGGCGCTTATTATGTCGTCTATTTGGCTGGGCTGCAACTTCTCTTAAAGCCATAATAGAATGTGGACATGCGGTAATCCTCTTTTTTTGCCATTCAATTGAATACATGAAGCACTGCACCTCTCCGAAAATTTTCCCTTTGTTAATTACATACATTAATTTTTGTACTTTTAATCTAAATACTCTAGCAACTAAATCATGTCTGTCAGTACTTTTTTGGTCAGGCATTAGCTCCTCGGTTATTTCTTTCCATGTGGGATTGCAAGTAAATTAACAAAAAGATCAGGTCTTCCGTAAGTTCGTACATAAGCGAATGCGTCTTGTGTGTACTCATGTAGGTAGCGGGGACTGTTAACGAATGATGAGAGCAGAATTACCATTTTACCTAAATCGCTGGGGTTTACATTGGCGTCGCTAGAAACTGCATCTTGTAAATGTATATAATTCTCAACGCGCAGCTTTTTTGATTTAAAGATATATAACGGAGACGTTCACCTTCTACCTTCACATACATGTCTACCAAAAATTCACACTCACTGCACCTCTCCAAAAATTTTCCCTTTGTTAATTAAATACATTAATTTTTGTACTTTTAATCTAAATACTCTAGCAACTAAATCATGTCTGTCAGTACTTTTTTGGCCCGGCATTAGCTCCTCGGTTATTTCTTTCCATGTGGGATTGCAAGTAAAAGTAACAAAAAGATCAGGTCTTCCGTAAGTTCGTACATAGGCGAATGCGTCTTGTGTGTACTCATGTAGGTAGCGGGGACTGTTAACGAATGATGAGGGCGGAATTACCATTTTACCTAAATCTCTGGGGTTTACATTGGCGTCGCTAGAAACTGCATCTTATAAATGTATATAATTCTCAACGCGAAGCTTTTTTTGATTTAAAGATATATAACGGAGACGTTCACATTCTACCTTCACATACATGTCTACCAAAAATTGATGAAATAATTGTCTACACCGGGCTAAGAGGTTAAAATCATTTTCTCGCAACACCATATGATACGCATAAAAATCCATACATGATACTTTTTTGTTCGGAGTAGGCTCCTTTGTAACCGGGTTAATGAGTGGAATTTGAAAATGATAACTCTCTCGTCCTTTGCAATAAATCAATGGCAAACTGTATGTATCGGCTACCCGTTGCAACGTATCATCACGTGCTCGTAAGACAATGTCTTGTGAGGAAAATTGATCACCACTAATTACGGCTGCTATTTCGTTTATAAAAGGTGCATTATAGCGCCTTTCAGGCTCTCCTCAGGTCCAATCTGCGTGAATGACGACTTTATAATCCTCTTCAGGTAGGTTTTCTAAAGCAGTTTTAAATGTTTTGACTAAAATGTTACGTTCACGTAAGAATATTTGAATTTTGAACACTGTGTCTCTCTAAACTCCCTGGATAAATTGGCACCGACGGTCTACCTCAATTACTTCGTCACCCATAAAATATACTTGTAAAAATTTGTGCTGTTTGTTTTCAGCTGGAAAAAGTGTACCTATTCTATGATAAATTTGCCCTTGCACCGTAAATGTAGACGAAAATCCCGGCATTATTATTTCCCAGTCAACTCCGAAGGACGTCATTTGAAAGCATGAGTTATATTTCCGGATCCTGTTTAAAAAGCGCCGTGACTCATTAGCTTCATATAAAAAGAGAGTTTTCAAAGGTTCTTCTGCTTTCCAAGTAACGGAAGAGACACTTTGCCATTGGAACAGCACATGCCTGCGGTCTCATCTTTCCATTTTAAAGCGCTGCAAATCGATCGACACGCCTTGTCCATCAGTCCGATAACAACTAACCTGTGATTTTTATAATCAATCAACGGATCTAATTGAATGCTGCGTCATTAAAAACCAAGCAATTATTTCTTTGAAAAATTTGTCGACGTTCAGCTTGGAGCTGTGCATTTGAATCTCTTTGCGCCTGTGTCTGTTCTGGTGTTTCAGATGCCCTTATAGTAGATTGACGTTTAGCTTGCTCAATGAGTCTGTGTTGAGTTTCATCAGGAGTTTCCCCAGCTCTTAAGGCGGCCTGACGTTCCACTTGTTCGAATAGCCTTTGCTGACTTTGAGCCGGTGTTTCAGTAGCTCTTAAAGTAGATTGACGCTCTGCCTGTTCAAGACGCCTTTGCTAACTTTGAGCAGGTGTTTCAGTAGCTCTTAAAGTAGCTTGACGCTCTGCCTATTCAAGACGCCTTCGCTAACTTTGAGAAGGTGTTTCAGTAGCTCTTAAAGTAGCTTGACGCTCTGCCTGTTCAAGACGCCTTCGCTGACTTTGAGAAGGTGTTTCGGAAGCTCTTAAAGCAGCATGACGCTCTGTCTGTTCAAGACGCGTTTGCTGACGTTGAGAAGGTGTCTCAGATGCTCTAAAAGCAGCCTGACGCTCTGCTTGTCCTTGCCTCCTCAGTTCAGCATCTTCTAAAGATTCTAGCAATCGAGCTAATCTTTTCGCTTGTCTTTGAGAAGATACTCTTAAAAAACGTTAAAATACCTAAAAGGAATTAAATTTCCTTTTAAATATTTTTTTAAAAGCAAATCCAAAATATCTAAAAGGAATAAATATTCCGTTTAAATATTTTTTTAAATAAAAACAACAAAATCAATTCAAGACACAACACGAATCTGAAAACAATAGCCAAACATTTATTCATTCGTTCTCGCGCTGCTGTGTGTGTCGGTTCTGTGGAAACACTATTCTATACGTTTGGTAACTACCCTCGTAAATAAAATTTCAATACGAAAAGAAAATGACTAAATGTGATATCTGTAACAAAGGGATAACCACAAAGGTACCCGGACTGGAATGCAGATCCTGTGGCAAGGTGGTTCATGCTAGTAAAGCTTGCTCTGGTTTCAACGCGAAGCAACTATCTGCGCTTCGTAATGCGGACAGACTAGACTGGACATGCGAAGAGTGCCATCAGAATACACCTAACAGAAAGTCATCCTTCATTATTCCAGAAGAAGATGATGAAGACAATGATGTCGCGGTCTCTGACAATAGCTCCGGCAATTGTATGATAGACACAGAGAAGTTTCTAAAAGATATAACAGCAGAAATGAAAAAAGTTTTAAAGAAAGAACTTCAACCAATCGAAGCATCAGTGAGCTTCTGTTGCACAAAAATTGATGATCTTTCCAAAATTGTCGAAGCTCAAAACAAACATATCCAGGAATTAGAAAAGAAGTACAACTACCTTCATAACGAAAAAACCCACCTTGAGCTTGAAATGAGCTCACTGAAACAATATCTACGTAATATTGAACAACAGCGTTTAGACAAAGTGATAGAAGTGATAGGTATTCCTAAAGCTAAAGATGAAAACCTTGTAAATATATCTCTCAAACTAGCTGAGACACTCAACATGGACAGGACGCAAGTAGTGAATATTACTCGTGTAGAAGGTCGAAATAACCAAGATGGAAACATCCAAGTACAGTTCAAACATGCAGAAAATGTAAGCTTATGGGTGCGAGCCTCGAAAAAGGAAGCAGTAGTGGTAGAACAAATCATCTCCGAGGCCCCTGTGGAAGTTGCTAAGACGAAAGTGATCATACGACGCGCCCTGACCAAAGCCAATAAGTCGTTATTATGGCTAGCACAACAAAAACTAAGACCGGCCTACAAATACGTCTGGTTCCAAGATGGAAAGGTGCTACTACGTAAAGACGACAAATCTAAGCCAAAGGTCGCGCGAAGCGAAGCTGACATTGAGAAGCTCTCAGCACTAACGGAAATAATCGGCCAAAGTTCCAAGCGGTAATAGATTTCAAAATTAGTAACCCAAGTCCTCTTTTCTGATCATGAAGAAATATTAAATTGTGCAGATATTAACAACTTTCGCTTGCATATACCCCCTATTTATAAAATCTATCTTAATATTGTCCACATTAACATAAGATCTTTGATAAAAAATTTTTGCTATGTAACACAATTAATTAACTCTTCTAAAATGATTATTGATATTTTAATCTTAAGCGAAGTAAACATAAATAACAATATAGTTTCTATGTTTAATATTTATGGCTATAGAATGCACAGTATGTTGCGCAAAAATAGAAAAGGCGGTGGTATAATTCTATATGTTAGAGATGTTCACTCATTCGCGCCAGTAAGTCACTCGTTAATACACTGTGAGATTATTATCGGTAAGATCACTACGCCTTACAAATACTCCGCTTACATCTGTGCTGTCTATAGACCACCAAGTGAGAGTAAGCACCTATTTGTAAAGGAAATAAGTAGCCTATTATCAAAATCTATGTTTCAACTATGTGACACTTATCTCTTAGGCGACGTTAACATAGACTTAAAAACATGCGACAACATCCGAGACTACTACATTAGTAGTATGTCCGAGAGCGGTCTAACAAGCGCGATATCCGATTACACAAGAATTGAAATACGTGGTAAGGAAACAACTCGCAGTTGCATTGATCACATTTTTACTCGTACGCGCTCGTTAGATCTGTACTCGGCCGCGCTCGGAACTGTATTGGCTGACCATCGCATGATTATACTTTCGTGCGTAAGATTCGACCAAACACAAATACAGAGTGATACAAAAATAATCCAACAGATTGATAATCATAAAGTTAAAAGTTTACTTAATAATCTAGATTGGAGCGAAGTCAGAGATACAGAGTGTCCAAATAAAATTTACAATTGCATCAAAAATAAATTCAATGATTGTTACAATAATTCAAAATATATCAAAAAAAGTAATAAAATAAGTAATAGAAATAAAGACCCCTGGATAAATAGTAAAATTAATAGCATGTGTAAAAAGAAGGACGAATTATACATTAAATGGAAAAATGATCCTACGGACAAATTACTAAGATTAGAGTATAATA
Organism: Parnassius apollo; assembly: GCA_907164705.1. NCBI lineage: Eukaryota > Metazoa > Arthropoda > Insecta > Lepidoptera > Papilionidae > Parnassius > Parnassius apollo. The sequence goes on from CAJQZP010001686.1 coordinate 3,477,233, forward strand.
AATTAAGGAATAAGACACGTAAAATAATAGAAAAGTGTAAAAATAAATATTATATGGAACAAATAAATAGTAATAAAAGGAATCTTAGAAATCTATGGCAATATGAATACACTATCTGGTCGAAACAAAAATTCAATGGATGAGGCAATATTAAAAACATTTAATAAAAATAATATTGACGCAAAATCAATAGCTAATAACTTTGCAAAAGAATTTAGAAATTGTGTTAAAAAATATCCTGCCAAAATGTAACCAACGGCTTCTAAATGAATCAGAATATATGTTCCCCGAAAATAAATCTATGTATTTTAAAAGAGCCTCAAATGAAAGTGTGATGAAGATTGTAAGAAACCTTAAAATCAATAAAGCTCCTGGTGTGGATAATATCCGATGTATTGACATACAATCTATCTGTGATAAGATGGTAGGAATTATTGTTAAATTAATAAATAATAGCATAGGCCAAGCAAAGTATCCAGATGAATTAAAAATAGGTATAGTGAGACCGATATATAAAAAAAGGTAGTCACAGTGATTATGCCAACTATAGACCAATTACTATCCTACCAGTCATTGACAAGATAGTAGAAAAATATGTTTGTAATCAGATACAAGACTTCTACAATAAAAATGACATCCTATCAAATTCACAATACGGCTTTCAACCTAACAAATCTACCTCTAAACTGCTGTCAAAATTTACAAATGATGTAAACAAATATCTAGATGACAGAAACCACGTAATTCTGTTATTCATAGACTTCAGCAAAGCATTTGATACGCTTCGACACGATATTCTCTTAAATAAACTAGAGAATACCGGTGTACGCGGCCCAATTTTAGATTGGTTCAAAGATTACCTCAATAATCGCATATATAAAGTTAAAATTTGTGATGAAGTCAGCGACGCTATAGATGTTACTGAAGGAACAGCTCAAGGGTCGGTGCTTGGACCCTTGCACTATTTAGCATACGTCAACGATATGGAACATATTGTCAACCATTGTTCCGTTTATCAATACGCAGATGACACGTGCCTTTTGGTGGCCAGCAAAGATCTAAAAGAAGCTGCTAAATGGCTGCAGCAGGATTTTACACAGGTATCCAAATGGTCACATGATGCGGGACTTGTCTTGAATGCAAATAAAACCAAAGTGATTCACGTTCACTCAAGCTATCTAAAACACAACACGTATTTTAAGATCATTGCTCACAGTCACAGATGTCTGCACAAATCAACTTCATCTTGCGCTTCAACTAACGCTTGTAAATGTGAGGCAATAGAACAAGTAACGCATCACACTTACTTAGGACTAATTATAGACAATAGATTTAGCTGGAGATTTCACATAGATTCTCTCTGTGAGAAGTTACGAGCTATACTGGCTAAATTCTATATCTTAAAGCCTAAAGTACCGTATAAAGTCCTGCTGAATATATATAAAGCCTTAGCTGAGTCAATTATATCATACGGAATCTCAAGTTATGGACGAACCTTTAAGTCATATACTGAAAAAATATATAAACTACAGCTAAGATTACTTAAACTTATTGTACCCCAAAAAATAATACAACAATATAAAGAAAACGTATTAGACATTTTTAATTACTGTAATATTTTACCAATGCATATGAAACTTCACATGACCCTATTAATTGAACAATTCAACAATAAAAGCATCCAAATACCAGTATCTCATACAGTAATTACAAGAAATATTACTAAACAAAAATTAATTGTGCCTAGGATCTCAAATTACTATGGTAGGCGAACTATTGAATTTTTAATCCCAACTTTTATAAACAACATCCCGCAAAACATTCAAAAAGATTTAAACACAAAAAACTATAAACATAAACTCAAAAAATATTATTACAATAATATAAAGAACATCGTCTTATAACATCATTTAGAATCATAGTTATAATTTAGTTTGTATAATAGTGAAACAGCCTGTATAAAGTTAAGAAGACTGCGCTGCCTAATAGAACCGGTTCGTCGAATAGTCCCAGGTGAGAATTGCAAATGGGTGCTTACCACTTACAAGATAAAGAAGGCGTATTTATTTATATGTAAAGCAGTGCGTTAGTTACGAATGTGAGTACCAATACAAACCACTATTGGTTTAATGGTACAAATCAAGCAAATATGTAAGAATACTTTTGATAAATAATAAATAAAAAAAAAAAAAAACAAATCGAATCAACTTAAACGAAATTACAAAACAAATCGCATAAAACCGAAATCGAAAGCAGTAGTCAATATAAATATAACCAACGAAAAAAGAAGTAAGTGTATAGGTACCGTATACACTATCTATACTATTAATATTCCTTTGAAATATTGTTAAACAACCTAAAACAACGAAAATCAATTCACGATTCTAAATAAAAAAAAATCCAAAATCAAAGCCAAAGTCTAAATATGTATAAAGGAATACCAACCAAATCAAAAAAACCGATTCAAGAAAATACACAAATCCAAAAATGAAAGCCAATATAAATCCATTCAACTTTAACCGAATCGCAAAGCAAATAACAAACAACCGAAAAGCAGATAGTCGAATAAGCTACGAAATAGAAACAATTTAAGCGTATAGATACCGTATGCACTATAAGTTGACGCGCGGCTCAACGGCGGGAGTTAAGTCATGTCAGGAAACATTTAATTACCGCGTTTTAAAAACCTAGTAACGAAATCTAGCGGAATAAATTTAAACTATCGTTAGTTAATAAGAACTCTCAAAAAATATTTTTCTCATAATTTTGCACAATTTTTCTTATTGTAATACCGATTCATTCATAAACACATATAAGAACTGTATTCATTTCTGTTCAATAAATATTACTAAGGCTTATTAATAAGGCTTACTACGAACTGTTTCTAACACAGTTAAGTAATAGTTAAGGGTGAAAGCGCGACAGGTGGTGATAGTTTTTGTGATCCATACTTATAATCACGCCTGTAACCCTTGCGGGGTAGGCAGAGCATCAACCTATTACTTAATGTCGTCTGCGAGGTTATCGCCTATTCTGTGAATTACAATGCACCAAAACGTTTGAAGAAAATCAGCTGGTGAATTTTATGTTTTTTATCACTCTCTTCCCGGTCCTGCGTCGAAAAATACAGATCCATAAATTTTTTATCTTAATTTTGGTAAAAAGACATAATAATCCAGATATTCTGACCTTCTGTGTTCGTCCATCGTACCGTCGTCCGTCTTTTAGAATCACGATGGCGTCAACTAGCTGAATTTAATTTTGCCACATATTCGATTTTCCCCACGGGAATGAGATGTTTTTCCGCGGAAAAATGTAGCCTATGTCACTCTACAGCCACCGAACTATCTCTGTACCAAAATTCATTCCATGCCGACGCTCTGTTGCGACGTGAAAGAAGGACAAACTTTTGCAACATATTCTATTTTCCCACGGGAATGAGATGTTTTTCCGCGGAAAAAAGTAATCTATGTCACTCTACAGCCACCGAACTATCCCCATACAAAAAATCATGCCATGCCGACGCTCTGTTGCGACGTGAAAGAAGGACAAACAAACAAACAAACTCACTTTCGCATTTATAATATTAGTATGGAAGTATGGATGGTAATAATACAAAGCGAAAATACCATAGTTTTACCTAAAGGTCGACTTGTATTAGTATCGGTTCCTTTTAAATATTAATATTAACCCTACGATATCGAGATTTTTTGTACTGAACATGAGTACCGCGTTCTTTTAATAAAATTAGAATTAGCTCCCTTTCTGGTCAATCGATGCTCGATCAATGAAATAAAATATTATTATGGATTGATTTAATATACATAAAAATATTAAAGACTTATGGTATTACTTTTTACGTAATTTTTACATTACCAAAATATTTTTTTAATAGAATAAGGGTGGCAAACGAGCACTCACTGCACCTGGTGGTAAGATGCAGATGACAGCACTGGTGATGCTCTTTACACCGGCCGAGCCAATTTTTCTCGGGAAAAAGTCTCCGAGTGCCGGGACAAACATGTGTCTGAAGTCGAGTCTTTGCTGAACAGAGTCTTGGATTGGGGGCGACTAAATCTAGTCCAGTTTAACCCCCAGAAGACACAAGTTTGCGCGTCAACCGCTAAAAAGAACCCCTTTATCGTATCTCCTCAGTTTCAAGGCACTCCCCCTTGTTGCCTCAGCCAGTATCGGAATCCTCGGCGTTGACATATCGAGTGACGTGCAGTTTCGTGGTCACTTGGATGAGAAGGCCAAATTGGCCTCTGAAAAGCTTGGCGTTCTCAGCAGAGCGGGACAGTATTTCATGCCGGCACACCCGCCTGCGACTTTACAAGGCGCAGGTTCGGTCGCACATGGAATACTGTTCCCATCTCTGAGCTGGGGCTCCCCAGTACCAGCTCCTTCCACTTGACCGCATCCAGCGCAGAGCGGCTCGAATCGTCGACGACCGAGTGCTTTCCGATCGGCTCGATTCACTGGCACTGCGAAGAGATGTTGCATCTCTTTGCATTTTATTTCGCATATACCATGGAGAGTGCTCTGAGAAATTGTTCGGATTAATCCCAGCCGCCAAATTTCGTGAACGCACTACGCGGCAAACGTCCCAATACCATCCACACCATCTGGATGCTTGGCGGTCCACCACAGTACGTTTCAAGGAAACCTTGACCTTCAAGAAAAGAGCTTACTCCTTTCTAAAGGGCCGGCAACGCACCTGCAATTCCCCTGGTGTTGCGGTTGATCATGGGCGGCGGTAGTCACTTAACATCACGTGAGCCGCATGCTCGTTTGCCCCCTCTTCTATAAAAAAGTGGATGCTTTGGCCCACAGACATCTACATACTATATCCTCGATCGATTAAGAATCAAAATACAGATTCGTTGTATCCCATGACGATATTTATGACTAAGATAAACTGCCTCGGTTCCAGTAAAAAGGGTCTCCAGTTATCTATACTCACCATACGAAACCTACCAGCATTGAGCTGCAATTTTACGCTGGCATTCTGTGAGAGCGTAGTCAAGGTCAAGCCTATCTATTCATGCTACAACCATAATATAGCTATAACATGGCTGCACCACGTACGAATGGAATGAGTATATTTCACAATAATGTTTTAAGCGTACATTGTTACGTTATTGAATATAAATCAAATTCATCAAAAACTATGAAAAGAATAAGTCTGGACCAAATAAAATAATGCGATACAACAAACTTGAAAGGCTAAAGATAGAAATCTTGCAATATCAAAGGATGTTTATGCCCCTATGATGCCGCTGATTTCACGGGCCGGTGCTTTTACTGAAAACAATCCAGGAAAGGTCGAGACTTGACATTTGATAGAATGCTTCTTGGAGCATGAATAAGCCTACGAGAGCCTTTGGCTGCCTTGTATTTTATTATTTTAGCCGATTTTTAATTTCGAATCGTTGTTTCACGTTAAAAGTAAGTACCTACGTTATAATAAATTGCTGCAGGTTTTATTTGTTGCTAAAGAAGCTGCAGCAATGAATATTAAAGAAATTTCTAAAGTCATGAAAATTTTTACTATTTTATTAGATTTTAGTTTTATTATTTTCTCTATAGTTTTTTTTTAAATTAGAAAACGGAAGGCAAACGAAGAAATAAAGTTTACTGGATGGAAAGTGTATGGCCAATAGGCATCTACATCTTATTCTTCATAAAGAATGAGTATGTAGATATAGTCAACCCTGAGGACTAAGATAGAATGCCTCGATTTCAGCAAAAATGGTGTCATGCTACAAGTACCACACGAACACATCTGCAATTTTCAGCATTCTATGATAAAATGATTACAGCCAGTCGAGCCCACCTACAACTAAAATATGGCTGCAGTATGGGCTCTATTACTCATATGAAGTTTATTGCATTACTTATCAAAATTAATCTTATATCAACATAATATCAATAGACATTCCCTACCAGTCAACTTTAACATATGCTAAAATTCAAAAAGTAATTTTTATAGTAAGCGTAGAGGAAAAATCTATACAAATAAATAAAATTGAAGTGTGTTTGTAATGTCAAAATAACAGCGTTTTAATAAATGAATTTGAAAGTATATACGGTACTTATAGCAAAAAAAAAATTCAAAAATTTTTGTCTGCGGCAAATCTCCGAAATAACTGGACTGATAGCTGATGTTATAAGGAGTAACTTTGGCTACTTTTATTTTAGAAAAAGAACTAGGGCTCCGCACAAAAAAATAAAACCTATAAGATCTAAGCGTAATGAATTCCACGCGGACAAAGTCGCGGGGACAGCTAGTAATAATAAATTGCCATGTAGTGGTGGCGAAAAAAACGTTCACTACTCAACGTCATAATTTTGGGCGCCTTAAGAGACGCGAGAGGGGATAAAACAGGATATGAACAGCAGCATCTTCCTGGTAACAATTCAATATCATTAAAATACGTCGCAATTTGGTCCAATCTTTTTTTAATTACCCTCAGTGTAGGATATCCTAAATAAAGAAAATAAAGGCACGAGCGATAATAACTCGTTAGGTGAAAGAGATCACGGCGAGCGCATACTGCGCCTGATTTAAAACATTAACTGCGACACGTTAACTTTCTCGTAATTTCAAAGTAATTACGAAGTAATTACAAGGTTATGACCGCCAGCAAAGGAGATGGGACGAGCGCGGTGATGTCCGTTATTGACCCGTTTGGTCGGGAGACATCCAAACCCAAAACAGTTATTCGTAATCCATTTCAACACGTCGGTGGCTTTAAACCCAGCCCTGCACCGCCGCGACTAATTCTTTGCCACTCCTTTTTTTGTATAATAAGTGAGACAAACAAGCACACTGTCCACCTGATGGTAAGTGGATGCTTTAGCCTTTTAACATCTAGATTTATCCTCAATTTGGAATTAAAATGCAGACGCGTTGTCACTAGGACTAAGATGAAATGCCTCGTTTCCAGTAAAAAGGGTCTCTGGTTCTCTACACTCACCATACAAAACACAGCAGCATTAAGCTATAATTTTACGCTGGTATTCTGTGAGAATGTGGTCTTTCCCCGGTCCAGCCAACGCATGCATGCTACATCCTCAATATAATTGAAGCTTGGCTCTACCACGTACTACACTCTACTTAGATACTCTAACGGGTGGATGGATAACAGATAAGAAAACAACTTTATCATGACCATGGTTTCCTTACTTGAGAAATGCACTCGACACTTTGTATATGAATTGTATTTTGTTTCAACACAAATGAGCTTTGCTTGATGCCGGCAATCGATCCTGGGATCACTTTAAATCATTCTTTTCGAACTATTAAACAATTAATTGCGCCATAATAATGGTGTTGAATAGGGTTACAAACGATGTTTACCAAGCGACTTTTCCATGACATCACACGACCATTGACTTTTACATTCATTTAACGTTACTGTTATCACTGTAGCCTCTGCAATCCATTTTGAACGCATATGGCGTTCAAAATGAATTGCAACATTGGTGAAATATTTGCCATAGTTTCCACACTTGGCAGGCGAGTGGCAACGTCAGTATTTTATATTTTAGTTATTGTTAGGAAGCCGTTACAGCCCATCTCCTTGTTTATTTCCCTCTGTCGCATCTGACGACATCCACGAATATATTATATTAGTATTATAAATTGAATTTTGAAACTTTATCTGAATAATTTATATTATTATAATTAATTACTATTAATTTATTGAAGTGTAGTATTAATTAATGATTTCTGTACTCCTGTTACAGAGAGCACGAGGGATCTGTGACAGCAAACACCTGGCCGCCGAGCTTCAGCACGTCAAGCAGGTTCTGCACGACAACAAGCTTCGGGTCCCGCGCCTACGTCACAGTGACCGAGTGAAGCCGGCCACAGTCGAGCGTGTGCCTGCTGTACTACCATATATCAGAGGTGTCACAGACAAGATTGGCTACATCTTGAAGCAATCATCTATTAGAGCATTCTACAAGCCGCCGAAGAAGATTGGTCAGTTCTTACCATCCGTTAAGTGTCACATTTCTCTACAAGATGCAGGAGTGTACAAGCTTGAATGTGATTGTGGTCTCTCATATATAGGGCAAAGAAAGAGATCAACTAGACCCCGCGTAAAAGAACACATAGCTGACGTGAAGCATCAACGTTCCGGGAAGTCCGCAGTTTGCGATCATTTCCAAGATGGCCCCAACCATTACATCAGATATGATAGACCACAAATATTCGCGAAAGAGCATCGATTCCTACCAAGGATGATACGTGAGGCAATTGAAATTAAAAAACATCCTAATTTTAATAGGGAAGGAGGCTGGGTACTACCACCTGCTTGGGACCCTATAATTAATAAAATTAAAACTAAACCTAAGCATACCACTGCAATACTTCAAAACACAGTTAGTTCATTCTGCGTAGATCGGACCAAAGACGATTATTAAAAAACTGAAGGTACTCCGGGTTAACTTTGACATCGGGACGTCAGTCACCTCAGTCCCCCATGACCATGGGTGCTGGAAAGCACCTGAAACGTCGGGTAGTAAAAAGTAAAGTAAAGTAAAGTTACAGCCTATATACATGTCCCACTGCTGGGAACAGGCCTCCCCTTATTACTGAGAGGGTTTTAGGGCAAGGAAGTGTCCGCCAGCTGCCCCAATGCGTGTTGGCGAACTTCACATGTCTTCGAAATATTTTTTTCTTACTCCTCAGACATGCAGCTTTCCTCACGATGTTTTCCTTCACCGCCGAGCACGTGGTAAATCAGCACTTAAAATTGCAATTAGCAATTTCATTACTGCCGGCGGGTATCGAACCCGTGTTACTCGCATTCTGTTATATTTACAGCGAGCGTTAACCATCTGAGCTACCACGGCTTTTGTCGGGTAGTAAAAATAACATAAATAAATGCGATAAAATCCGTAAAAGTAGTTTGAATCAATGTGTAGTATTAAATAGTAAATCTATAATATTTGATGTCCCAAGAACGGGCACAGGCTCATTATTAAAAGAGTTACGTAGAACGTGTACGTGTTTGCAGACTTCACGCAATTTGACTTTTTTAAATTTCTTATAAGTGCATGTTTCCTTATGACGTTATAACGTAACGCAATTATTTTCTTGACCAGTACCTAAAATTTTAATCAAAAATTTTATCTACGGTAGCTGGACAGCAAGCTGAAGTTAGTAATTCGTCTTACAAAATTTATGGCGAAAACCATGTCTGTTTTTCACTGCATTTGATTGCAGTTGTGAGCTCTTTATTAGCTATTAAGGTTAAGTTAGAGGGTTTTTCGGAAATCCTAGTAACGTAGCAACATAGCATTCCTTTTCCTTACGAGTAGTATTTCGATACTATCTATTTGAGGTTAGAAAACAAGCAGAATTTCATGATGTATGTTTTTATTTATTTATTTAAGCACAACGTTTAAGGTGTTAGAGCAACGCTGCAGGTATATTATAGTTGAAGCATGAATGGGTAGGCTTGACCGGGAAAGGACCACGCCCACACAGAATACCATTTGGCTTGGTGTCAAGAAGTTGGCGGTGTTTCCCCATGTCTGGGAAAGCACGTAAAGCCGTTCTGCGCCTGATCTCATTCCGGTCGTGTCTGATCGGGATGGGACGGTCAACGGACTATGAAAGTGAGGGATACGATAGGTATATGATAGGTATTACGCCTGGGCTTGCGCACCAACTCGTACAATATAATCCTGTCCTGCGCTAATCTCCGTAGACTGGCCGCCGTGATCAAAAGCCGGTGTGGAGGTCACGATTATCTAAAATAGATAATAAACCCTGTGGCCGTGGTAGGAAAAGGGGAGATCTCCCGCCGGGCAAGGTGTTCTGCCCGGGGAGCGGCCAACACTCCATGTGATAGTTCGGAGATGTTCTATATATACTGTTTCTGATTCGGAATGTTGATAGCGTGATTTAGACTTCGGTGTATTTCGATTGTGGCGCGACGACAGCGCCGCTACATCACCCCCTGCTCAGACCGGAGGTCGATAGTGCAGTCGAGTTGTCGACGAATGTGCAAGTGCCAGGAGATTGCCTTGTAGTCTGCGGTGAATCGAGAAGAAGGCAAGTAATCTGCGAGAGTGCCGTGAAGCAGAGGCGAGCATTAAGGCTCAGAGCCGTGCCGAACACTGTATGGCGCAGAGAGTAGCTTGAAGGAACAGGAAGCATTATTATTCCAGTGCTGCGATGAACCTTGTGAAGCTAGATGGCTTGCAGGATATGAAGACTGCAGTTGATATCTGCTCGGGAGCGAATGGGTGGGATATTCTATGACGATGATGAAGCTTGAAGTTTCCGAAGGTTGTTTGGTTGCGTGTTCAGATTACGTCGGTTAGTCACCACTGTAGCCATGGAAGGAAAAGGGGAGATCTCCCGCCGGGCAAGGTGTTCTGCCCGGGGAGCGGCCAACACTCCATGTGATAGTTCGGAGATGTTCTATATATACTGTTTCTGATTCGGAATGTTGATAGCGTGATTTAGACTTCGGTGTATTTCGATTGTGGCGCGACGACAGCGCCGCTACAACCCCCCTAGCCAGTGGTGGAAAATAGATTTAAAGAAGGTCCGTGAAATCTACTGCGATTATACATCCTTAATTTTGTAGGACTATTTAAGGGCTCACTAGAGAGGATGAGGAATATTGATTGGGCACAACATTTTGCTGAATATTCAAAGGCAATTTAATTAGCATAAAAAACGGAAATTATAAAAACTGAAGGCCGATGTTGAATCGTTTGCTTTATTTGAAACGGGATTTAAAGTTCCGCTACAACATTCAAAATTGAAAACCAGGCTCCAAATGTCGCGACAACATTAAAATTTGTCTTCGAAAACGTATGCACGCTATGAAAGTTTTGAATTCAAACAATTCCAGTTTACACCTTTTATTCTTGACTAGACGATTTTTTCTAACTTCGCATGGCAGCCAGCCAGGGAAGCAATAACTTTTGCATATTGTCCAACGCGTGATAATTTATTGCAAATTGAACTTTATATAGTTGACACAGGGATCGCGTGAAAGTTTTAGAAGTGGAAAAATAAGTTAGCGTAGCCTGTATTGTTTGGGAAAATGATGGCAATAAATATAAAGAAAGGCTTTAACAGGACTGTCCAATCGCGTCGAAGCGAGCTTTTCAATACGATAGATACATTTTAAGCAGGTTTTTTTCCACCAAGGAAGTTTTTATAGCAAAATTTTAAAAGTTACTTTTTTTATTTTAAATTCGGAGCAAATGTTCTATGTATATAAAGTCTATAGGAAGACGTAACAATGAATACGTTTATTATTAAATATAAATACCTATAGAAAATATAAATTATATATATATATATATATATATATATATATATATATATATATATATATATATATAAATCTTCTATAAACGGTTAAGACTATGGAGTGTAGAAGTAAGGAGTACAGACTGTGTATTAAAAAGTGTCCATAGAAAACCGTTAAATAAGGGTGGCGCCACTATAACTACTATAACACTAAAATATTATTGGGATAGACGACTTTTTCGAGGTTATATTTACTAAATAAAATTATTTTAGATTTTAGAGCTACTGAGCAATACACTTAAACCGTCGACAACTGCTAAGTTGATTTCATCCCAGTAGCTACTCCAGCCCTGTTGTGGAGAGTTTTTGAACTGTTATTTACTGCTTACAGATGGCCACTTTTTCAACTATTCTACTATGGGAGTTGGTACTCCTTACTTCTACACTCCATTGTTAAGACATTAAAAATATACACTAGATTAACACATTCAGCTACACTTTCGAACACCGATGTAATATTTTCAAACAATGAATCACGGCTAAACTGGCCTTAGTTTTCCAAACTATAAATCCATTTCGCGACTGTTCAATATGTAGAGTTTAAGGAAAATGTCTTACTATTAGTTTAATATTTTGATGAGTAAGAAAAATAATTTTTAGAGCCAGATATATACAAGCCGTAAAGCGAGTTCCAATCCAGCAACTCTTTAACCATTAATTGCAGGCCAAATTTTAATAAGTACTAAAAGAATATAAAACATATTTCACAATATCCTATAATGTTGTTTCGAATGTGTGGGTAGGGTAAATTTTTCAATCGTTAAAAATTTATCCATCGACTATGTTAAGCATAACTAAACTGAATATAAAAGTCAAACAATTGCACTATTTTATTTATACAATTATTATATTTTTATGTTGTATTTTCTTCTTTAAACAATTTTTATCTGAAGACTGAAAGATCAACCATAAAAGTACTGAAATAAAACTGAAAATTGGATTTTTGTTAATTTTTATTTTAATTTTAGAGAATGAACATTTCTCTCAATTATTACAAAGAAATACAACTAACTAACTATAAGCAATATATACTAACTTGTTGTATCATTTGTATTTATGACATACGTATTTAAGAGAATCGCTCTAAGAAAATCGATGCCGAATATTTCTCGATACTTACTCATTCGCCGATTCTACTTCTAGACTACATGAGGAACAGTCCTTAACAAGAGGAATATAGTCGGGTTCATAAGCCGTTAACGTGAGGTATTAATAAAGGAGGTTGCCGCTTTGTGTACACAACTCTTCATTAGACACATCATGGCATTGTTGCGTGCGGGAGTTTGTTCCTTTTATAGACGAATCGGGGGTTTTTTCAACCCACCAAGGCGGTGTAACCGATGAGAGGTGAGATTTTGATGGTTTCAACAATAGTTTAGTTAGGACAATTGCTAAGTATAAGGGTGGTGCTTTTTGGATAAAATTTTGGAAGGAATTTTTATAATCAAGCTAAGTGTTCCTACTTTCGTCGTCATCGTCATCATCATCATTACAGACCTTTACTAGTCCACTGCTAAACAAAAGCTTCTTTCAAGAAATACTACAAAGAACGGACCTCGACCACCTGCATCATGGAATTCAAGCATCTCTTACCAGGTTAATATTCTATCAAGTGGGGGGGGGGGCGCCCTACACTTTGAGTACACTGAGCGTAACCCTCTCCAAAGCTCGATCAGCGATCTTGAGCTTGCTAATTCGGCCAACAATTAAGGACTTTAGTCTCAAAATATTCTGAATAACGATACATTAGGACTCCTGAAAAGTTTTTTCTTACTTAATCCTAGGACACCTGAAACGAGTTTATAATATATAGATAAAAATTGTGTTTTTACTCGCTTGTCGCTACTGAATTATGTCTCTAATATAGATCATCCGCCCTAAACTAGGGATGCGTGTATAAAGTGTGCATTGTATTGCCTGATGAGAAAGTTTCGGTAAAGGGTGTGGGCGATTTTTACTGTTTCACGTCCAGTACTTATTAATATAGACAGAGGGACCATTTGTGAGGATTATGTGAGATTAGTGATACTCAGGCTGTGAAAGTCGTGTTAGCTGAAGGGCTTAGTCATCCATTACAACCCATAAAAGTACACTGCTAAACATAGACCACCCCCATAGAGTGCCATATAGGGGGGATTTTGCTAAGTTGCCACGCTTTGCTAGCGGGTTGGCAATCGCAGTTTTTCTACAATTTTGAGTTACTGTCAGAGAATGTTGCTGCTCATCTTCTGATTCAGTTTCCCTCTGACGACATCCATGGGGCGATATGGAATTGTAAATATTCTTATGCCGCCAATACACGGTCAAAAAGGGCTAAGTGCTCGAAGTTAATTTTAGTACACGCTACGAAATTGTTAGTTTTACTATTAAGCTGATTTACCACATGCTCGGTGGTGATCGAAATCATCGTGAGACAACTTTTATGGGACTGAGCTAACTCCACCTGCATGATGCCCTAGAGATAGAAAAATTTTATTCTGGATATTGACAAGTTTAGAGAAATCTTAGGTAAGAATCGTTCAAATCAAGAATTTTCTTTACCTATTTTCTATTCGAATAAATAAAAGTGAAGTGTTTGCAATGTCAAAATAACAGCTTTTTACTTAATGCATATGAAAGTATATGCGGTACTCATAACAAAAAAAATTTTTATAATGTTTGTGTGTCTGTCTATCTGTCTGTCGGACTGTATGTTTGTTGCAGCTAATTCTGGCTGGTTTTAAAAAAAAAAAAAAAAAAAAACATTCAATGGCAGGCAGCTGATGTTATAAAGAGTATCTTACACTACTTTTATTTTAAAAAAAGAATTGGGGTTCGCGCAAAACATTAAAACATATGAAATCCAATCGTAAGAAATTTTAAGTAGACGAAGTCGCGGGAACAGATAACGGTAAATAAATTTATAAATTATTTGCACATCTAGCATTAATGAAGCATTGTCTAAAACTTATACCGTTGAAAATAATTAATATCAAACACAAATCATCCTATTGAATAAAACTAAATTTACGGATTTTATCGCGTTTATTTCACTACTTTTACTGATTTTTAATTCCCGACGTTTCGTGTGCTTTACAGCAACCATGGTCACGGGGGGGACTGAGATGTTTGATGTCCCAATGTCATTGTTAGCCCGGCTACCTTCAGTTTTTGAATTTAATTTTTGGTTCGATTTACGCAAAACGAACTTACAGTATCTTGAAGTCTTGCAGTGGTATGCTTGGGTTTGGGTTTAATTTTGTTAATTATAGAATCCCAAGCAGATGGCAGCACCAAACCATCTTCTCTATTGAAATTAGGATGTTTTTTAATTTCAACACGCCTCGCGTATCATCCTTGGTAGGAATCGGTGTTCTTTAGCGAGGATTTGCGGTCTATCAAATCTGATGTAGTGACGGGGGCGATCCTGTACGTGTTCACAGACTGCAGACTTCCCGGAGCGTCGATTCTTCACATCAGCTATATGTTCTTTAACGCGGGTTTTTATTGATCTTTTAGTTTGTCCTATGTAAGAGAGATCACTTTCACAATCTAACTTGTAAACTCCTGCATCTTGTAGAGGGATATTACACTTGACGGATGGTAAAAATGGACTAATCTTCGTCGGCGGCTTGTAGTATGTTTTAATGGAAGCTCGCTTCAAGACGTAGCCAACCTTGTCTGTGATTCCTCTGACATATGGTAGTACAGCAGGTACACGCTCGAATGTGGCCGGCTTCACTCGGTCACTGTGACGTAGGCGCGGGACCCGAAGCTTGTTGTCATGCAATACTTGCTTGACATACTGAAGTTCGGCGGCCAGATGTTTTCTGTCACAGATCCCTCATGCTCTCTGAAACAAAGATTTACCCACGGTAGCTAACTGTGAAGGATGATGGTGAGATTCACCATTTAAATATCGGTTGGTATGGGTTTTTTTCCTATACACAGTGTGACCAATTGTGTTATTAGGATTTCGAATGACTAAAACATCTAAGAAAGCTAAAGAATTATTTGCCTCTAACTCCATTGTGAATTGTATTTTAGAGTTTATAGAGTTAATCGTAATCGTAATCGTAAATCTTTGTTTCAGAGAGCACGAGGGATCTGTGACAGAAAACATCTGGCCGCCGAACTTCAGCACGTCAAGCAAGTATTGCAAGACAACAAGCTTCGGGTCCCGCGCCTACGTCACAGTGACCGAGTGAAGCCGGCCACAGTCGAGCGTGTACCTGCTGTACTACCATATGTCAGAGGAATCACAGAGAAGGTTGGCTACATCTTGAAGCGAGCTTCCATTAAAACATACTACAAGCCGCCGAAGAAGATTAGTCAATTTTTACCATCCGTCAAGTGTAATATCCCTCTACAAGATGCAGGAGTTTACAAGTTAGATTGTGAATGTGGTCTCTCTTACATAGGTCAAACAAAAAGATCCATAAAAACCCGCGTGAAAGAACATACAGCTGACGTGAAGCACCGACGCTCCGGGAAGTCTGCAGTCTGCAAACATGTCCAAGATCGTCCCCACCATTACATTCGATTTGATAAACCACAAATTCTCGCAAAAGAACACCGATTCCTACCAAGGATGATACTCGAGGCTATTGAAATTAAAAAACATCCAAATTTCAATAGAGAAGATGGTTGGGTGCTGCCATCTGCTTGGGATCCTATAATTAACAAAATTAAACCCAAACCCAAGCATACCGCTGCAAGACTTCAAGCTACTGTAAGCTCGTTTTGCGTAAATCGGACCTAAAATTAATATTCACAAACTGAAGGTAGCCGGGCTAACAATGACATTGGGACGTCAAACATCTCAGTCCCCCCCGTGACCATGGTTGCTGTAAAGCACCCGAAACGTCGGGAATTAAAAATAAGTAAAAGTAGTGAAATAAACGCGATAAAATCCGTAAATTTAGTTTTATTCAATGTGTAGTGTTCGCATAAATTTAAGAAATCATTATACAAATCATCCTAGTCCTCCCTCCTCAAATACAAAACCCTTGTTTTTAAAAAATTTTAAAATATTTCCAGGCTGAACAAATGTGTTTTCTATTTTGATTTTCTTTCACATTTTAACCATCTCGTAACGAAATTGGAAACAGCCAGCGAAAGGTTATAAAGCTGTCGAAGATTTACATATCTTTCGTATCAACAAACTCGTTAACGGAAATGGACTGTAGTGCTAAAGGTTTAAATCTTAATGCCATTTGGCGCTGAAGGAAAGTACAGTTCCTTTATAAGCTATAATATTGCTAATAAAAGTAAAAAAAAGATATTTTTGACGTCTTTTGGAACGATATATTTAATTTGTTTAATAACGTCAGTAAACTTATTTATTTTTAAAATATAGCACAGAAATTGTACAATTAGATGACTTAATTCCTTCTGGAATTCTCTACCAGTCATCCCCGAGCTTAGCAGAGAGTTTAAGTATTAACTCTCTCATAATGTAAATTATATGCTAAGGTAGTGGCGTTACAGATCTTGGTAGAGCCTTGCAAATACTACTGTAAAATAGCTTTATGCTGCTGCGTTTCGTATTCTGGGTGTAAAGAACCGGAGACTTTTCATTGGAAACGAAGCATTCCATGTTGGTCCTCAGTATTTTGATTTTTAGTCGAGGTGATGTATCTATATTAAACCTGGTGGGTCACCGTATTATATAATTATTCTTTATACCTCCTTAAGCATAATTATATTTTTATTATTTAATAAAAAATCGTAAGAATCGATTCAATCGTTTCCGAGAAATTGGTAAAAGGCATAAAAAAACATATTCATCGAATATAGACCTTTTTTTGAAATCGGTTAACAATCTTATTGAAAATACAGTTTGGTTAACGATCATAAACCTCTTTCCTCACCTCCAGTTGAAACAGATCTAAATCGCAGTTACAGCTCACAGAGGCTGATATTTTATACGGAACAATATTTACCCTCTCTACATTCAAGCTTTGACATTTATAAAATAGGAATTGTAATCTTCCCTATGCCCCCGGGTCTTGTAAAGCTATAAAGAAGAATTTTCACGTGTTCCACAGCTCAGCTTCCGAAGTTACGACGCTGTATATTGCTTCTATTTTATGTAATCTATTTCAGTAGAGAAGTGTGATATTCGCGAATGTATTCTAGTTGAAGCTGTGATTTTGTGATGCTTTCGACTTTGCTTTAAAGGAATTTTGTCCATATTTTCTTCTTGTCAATATTGTTTAATATTTGTTTGCGTCTATTAATACTTCAAGCATGGTAGTAAGTGTTTTTAAAAGTACGTTATATACAAAGTTTTATTTTTATTTAACCCTTGATTTACCACCCTAATTATAATATCACTTATCACCACCATGAGTCCCAGGGACTCATGTTTTAATTTTTTAAATAAAAACTAAACGAAAGATGTTATTTATGTTGTTATTTATTAGACTTCTAGCAAACACCATAATTCGTACATATTATCCGGTAACATTTTGTGATAAACTCAAATTAACATGCATTTTACAAAAACTTTAAAATTAACAGTCATCAAAAATCGTCCGTTACGACTTACAGAATAAAAAATAAATGTTGTAGCTCTTGGACAAAATAAAATATTTTTTCTTTTAGAAGACTTTATGAGGTAATTAAAAATAATAATAATAATGGCACTATACAAAATGTCAAAACGTGCAGTAAGTTAACATACTAATGTGTTACATATTCTTGGCATATCTTTTTGGAACAAGTAAGGCAGATTGGCTTCTTACAGACAGTGCAAATATAAGCAGTCTATGTTTATTTCTTATGATTGCAAGCATAGCAATATTTGCGCTGATCTCAGTAAAATATCATCAGTTTGCATTGTACTTGGTTGATCAGGAATATCTAAGGCATGGTATGTTGTTCAAGTTACTAAAGATAGTACAGAAGTTCAAAAGAACAGAAGAACAGGAAAGAAAAGAAGAACAGGAGTTCTTCAGTCTCGAAGCATTCGGAATTGGTGTCGTGATCACTCCTCCTTATTATCAGAATGTGGCTCACGAATACATTTAGCTGCATAGCCGCTGCCATCGCCAATCTCCTCATCTTTGCCCAGTAAATCATCTTCTTGCAGCCTCATTCAAGAAAAGAAAAGAGCTTTCTCCTGTCTAAGGGGCCGGCAACGAACCTGCAAATCCTCTGGTGTGGTGTGCTGGTATGATGTTCATGGGCGGCGGTAGTCACTTAACATCAGGTGAACCGTATGCTCGTTTGTCCCCTCTTCTATGAAAAAAAGCCGCTCATTTATGATATCTGAGGCTAAATCATCTGCAATGTTCACCGATTCAATCCTACTACGTTTAGATGCCGTAGTAAAAGGCTACAACAAAATTAACATAGATAAACAAAAAATGAATGAGGAAAGAGTGACAAAGAAAATTTATGTTGCAGAAGTGAATGGCAGAGTCGGAAAGGGTCCTAGGCGAAAATTCATCGACCAAATTGGCGATTTATTGGAAACGGGCCAAATTAGGAGTACCCTTAACCGACGAGCATGTATGCGTAGGTGTATGGATGTGAAGGAGGCGAGAGAGGTGTGTCAGGATCGTGACAAATGGAAATCTGTAGTCTCTGCCTACCCCTCTGGGTGACAGGCGTGAGTGTTTATGTTATGTTATGTCATAAACAAAAAAGTCAGTAAATCCATTTTTGTCACACAACACTCCACCATGAGTCCCTAGGACTCACACTCAATCATTTACATTAATCATTACCTTTCCGAACGACGTGCGCATAGGACCGCTCACCTCTGCGTCCTGCACCTCACCGCAGGAAGGTACTAGAAAGCGCAAGTCTAAACTCTAAAAAATAAAATATTTTTTTGTTGTTTAAAAGTGGTGGTGAGTCCCGTGGACTCAGGGTGGTGCATTAAGGGTTAACTTTATCTTTTAATGCAGGGTTAGGCAAAGGTCATGTAGTTGGACTATCTAGATGAAGCGACGATATGCGCCCTTACGGATATCGTCATATGGTCCATTATACGGACCGTTATACGTTACACGGACTGGCTTATAGTAACTAGTACCATAAAACCAAAGATCGTGCTAAGCAAACGCCTTAAGTATATGACTTATCGATCACGAGCAATGGATTAATGTGATAGTAACGCCAATGTTTTGGGTCATATCAAATAAAATTTCTATATTTATGATTGTGCAAAATGTCATTTTTAATAATTGACAAAAAATTAAAAATATCCTTACACGTGCGTGTCAAAAGTAATCCCCATACGAGCCGGTATTATAGAAGAAAAAAGTAAAGAGAATTTGCGAAAAAATACGGTACGAGAAACAAATACAATAACAAATAAAAATAAACGTAACACAGAAATTCCGGGAGTGCGC
The DNA here is from genome assembly GCA_907164705.1 of Parnassius apollo. NCBI lineage: Eukaryota > Metazoa > Arthropoda > Insecta > Lepidoptera > Papilionidae > Parnassius > Parnassius apollo. Next base: position 3,496,928 of record CAJQZP010001686.1, read on the forward strand.
TGAAATGAAATACCATATTCGTTGTTGAACCCCCATTCGCGGGGGGCGCCGCCCACGGACCCGCACTGCCACGCGCTGCGGAAGACAAACGACCGAAGTACATACTTCATTTAATACTAGCAGTTGCTACCCTGCGTTGCGTGAGATATATTAGATTCTTGTAGAATTTTGAATATGAAAGTGAGGATTAGACACTTAAATCTTTTTTAACATTCGAAAGCTTTGCGTACAGCTTATATTCGCGTAAATTTATGATTGTAGCACGAATGGGTCGCCTCGACCGGAGTAGGACCGCGCTCTTACAGAATACTAGAGTAAAATGGCAGCTTAATGCTATTGAGTTTCGGATGGTAAGTGTAAAGAACCGGAGACTCTTTTTATTGGAAACGAGGCATTCCATTTTAGTCCTCTGGGGTGAAAACGCATGTGCATTATGAATCGTAATCGGTGATAAATATAGATATGTTTATGGCCCTAAGCATCCGCTTACCATCAGGTGGTCTGTGTTGTTGTATGTTACTCATCTTCAAAAAAAAATCAGAACGCGGCGTTAAGAATAATAATAATGATAATAGCCTCCAGATCGAATTCCAGACACGGCGACCGGTCTCAACGGGGACTAACCATCTACGCAGGACAGGGTTGTGGAGCACGAGTGTGTGCGCAAACGCAGGTGCAGTCTTTCAATCTCATAGTCTAATGGGACGGCACTCTCACATGGCCGGAAGACGATCAGCTTTACGTGCTATTTGAGGCACGGGGGTTAAACGCCGCTAACTTCCTGACTCCGACCTGTTACTGAGAATTTCTTGACAGTAAAACCCAATCTCTTATTTTGGGCCAACATGGGGTCCCAAAATGAGACCCCATGATCAGCAGTTGAACATGTGACCACTAGCCCAACGTGGCAGTCAAGCACAGTGCAAGTGCGAGACGTCTGGTACAGCTATTGCCAATATTCCAAACGTGCCGTAGATATATGGCAAACATTTGGGAGTGATCCAGTTTAGAATTGAAGGAGGGTGATATTCAAGTTATGTTTTCGTCTGCACTTAAAAGGGCAAGTCTGCCAACGTTTGATGTGATACCTAGTTATTACTGTAACTTAGTTTATTAACACAAATAAAGATGATGGAAGAAATAATATTTTAGAACGCTTCAAAAAATCATTCAAATTTAAAAATGCTATTCAAATAAAAGTATTGTATGAAGGGGCGTAATGTGAAAGAGCGAAATATATTAATTACAGTAGTTACATCCAGCCTATATCCCGCAAAGCAAGCCAGTGCTGGCACAAGCTCTGCCTCCTGTCAGATTGTGGCACTGAATCTACTTGGATTAACTGGCGCGGTCTCTCCCACTGTTTGATATAACTCTATTATGTATTGCAATGTCAATAATGTCGGTGTTTGGGTGATTTCGTAATTAATTTTGTAGGATTGATTAATTGATGTTAAATTATAAACACGATAGACGATGAAAGATATCAATTAGAAGCCAATAAATATAATAAATTTAAATTACTAATATCAAGTATATCACAGGTGTTGAGTACGATTCTGATTCAAGTTTTTTTTTAAATCTATATGCTGATATTTCTGCTTCCCTTTTGCTCATCTTATAACTGTGTGTGAAAAAGTCTTCATTTTACTTCGCACGTTTAGTCAGTTTACCCAATGTGACAATTTTCTCGCATAATCGGAGTCTTTCTTATATATACCTAATGAATTCGAAATTTCACAATATATTTCGGCACTACCAAGTCTACTACGAGTATCAAAATAATTATATGACAGAAAACTTATAAATACATCGATGTCCTAAAGTTTGTACCGTGATATAAATAAATACTAACTTAATGGTAAAGCTTCATTAAATAGCGTTTATTGAAGTGTGCTATAACAAATATCATACATTGATGCATTTCAGTGCCACATTCGAGTAACCGCTGTTCGATTTGAATGGAAAATACACATCTACGACTCATGCCATACCGCATGCTGTTCTTGGGCCTAAAGCCTCAGTCTAACATGCTGAAAATTAAAACATCTTTTTATTAAATAAATCCAAATTGCTAGATCCCCGCAATACACTAACTGGAGGAGGAGAGGGGGTTGAAATCCAGAGTTAAGATGATATTATCTTGTCATGTAGATTAAAATATGTGAACAAACATTCATAAGAATCAGTGCATTAGAACGAGCCAAAAAATTCGACACAAAGTATGAGACCGAACGTAAATAATAACCAAACTCTGATTGTGTGTGATTACTTCCACACATACAATACCGTTAATGACACATCATTTCAATTAGATAATAAACCAACTAAATTTAAATCACCGCCAATAGCCTAATAGAAATTTAATATCAACACGTAATAGAATCGTCGGCTTCAGACATAGCCAGACAGACCATTGTAACCGCGATTTAAACAATAGCGCTCGACTTTATTACACGTTTCGTATCTGTTTAACATCCCAATGTTTTTGTCGTCCCGCAATTTCGCCAAACGTTACTTATCGGAAGTTTCTAATGAGATTAATGTGCAGCCTTTGAGATAAGCAAGATTAGGAGTTAGTATCTTATTGCACAGAAATATTTAGTGTGTGTTTTTGAATTTAAATGTATTGTGCTTAATACTGTTTTCGAGATCATTATTAATTTTTTAAGTAATTTAAGGAAGTAATACAGTTCCTTAAAAATTATCGGAAATATGGTTATATGGTACTGATAAATAGCCGTGAGTGACAAAAGATAGGCCCCAGGTAGTAGAACTTCTTAGTTATACAGGACTCTGTCTGAATAGGGAAAAGGGTACTAATACTTTCATGTGTTTAGTAAAAATTATATCTACTGCCAAGCAACAGTTCACTCCGCTGTTTTTCAAATTTGAAGGTTTAGAGGCCCAATAATTTACAGGCTATAAGGTTTGTTATCTTAGATCTCAGGCATTATGAGGTGTCTTCATCATTTCAGCAAAAAGGTAATTCCAGGTGTATATGGTCAAGTCCAACGGATTAGTAAGATGAAGTCGCAGTGGGCCGGTCATATAGCTCGAAGAACCGATAACCGATGGGAAAAAAGGTTCTTGAGTGGCAGACTCGTACCGGTAGGCGTAGTGTAGGGCGACCCCCCCACTAGATGGAGTGACGACCTGGTAAGACCTGTAGGAAATCGATGGATGCATGTGGCTCAGGAGGGGGAGGCCTATATTCAGCAGTTGACTTATGAAGGGCTGTAATGATGATGATGATGATGAGGATGAAGATGATGGTGATGATAGTCAATAGCCACTTATCATTACATTTTATATATTTTCCCTTTTGTTTTAAATACAGTATAATATGAAAACAGCTAAAATAACAATTTATTGTCGTAAATAATATATAAAATGCATAAAACATACGTATATTTACATTTTAACCATTATAGTTTTACTTGATTATCAATAACCTTATGCAATACTTGATTTCATCAAACATTGTGTACTTAAATTTAGTATTTTCCGATAGAATTTACCAGAAAAGGTGTTTTCAAATGTTAAACGCCACTGAAAAATACGTTGGGTTCCCATTTCTAAGCAATGCAGCGGGGTTTTTATTTCTATGTAAATTTACATAATGATATTTTTGTCGCGCGACTTGTGGTAGAGATTTACGACGGAAAATCTTAGGGGATGCGTGCAGGAGCTTAACTTAACAATGTATATACATATATAACAGAAGAAAGTTATGTGTCTTACTTATGTAATAATACAATATATAATGGGGTATGAACATTATGGTTTTTATTTATAGGTTTTTGTTCCATTTTGTAGTTTTTTTATACTATAGTAGGTATTCAAAGCAATTTCAATTCCACGTTTACGACTTTATACGCCTATTGACTTTATTAACTCGAATACATAAGAAGTTGCAATAAATTGATTTTTGCATTCATCGTAACATTCCTCCGAGAATTATTAGGTGGGTACTTAATTTACTTTGGGTAAATTTTATGCAAATAGCTATATTATTCTAGCTTAAATACTCGAAAAGCACGTGGTCTAACATGATAAAGCCTTACTGCAGCTATATTGTAGAGCACTGCAGTGCGAAAAGGCCAGATACAACGGAGTAGGACCATGCTCTTACAGAATACCAGCGCATAAAAGCAGAATAATGCTGTTTTCGTTTTGTGATTGTAGAAAACCGGAAACCTTTTACTGGTAACGAAGTATTCTATCTTAGACCTCAGTGGCGTCAACACATCTACATTTTAATTCTTTATCGAGGATAGATGAAGATGTCAATGGGTCGCAGCATCCACCTACCAACAGGTTACCTGTGTGTTCGCTTATCACCTTATTCTATAAAAAATAGGCAGTGTTTTTTTTAATTGTGCTTTTAGGTAAGTAAATATTTTACTAGACAACTTATCTAAAATGCACGATAATGTTCCCCTGAGCTCTCTTTAAACTACTTTCTGAATAACCGGCAAAGTGATCGCTTAAGTCGATCCGAAGATTACCGGGATAATACTTGAGCGAAGAAAAATCAAGTATCTAATTGCGCAGGTATTAAAGTTTAATTTTTATAATTTTTTAACAAATTTGTTTAAGTAGGTACTGTAAAATATTGTTATTAATTTAATGATTCTGTTTAACACACATACTTCTAGATTAATTTAGTAAAATATTCTGCGTTTAAATCCATTTAGGAAGGTTAAACACCCCAACCAATTTTTGTATCGGAAACCTCAAGATTTTTGAGCATTTATCATAGTCACTTTTTACGACACCTACGGAAAAATGGTGTTATACCGATGGTAATGAATAACTTACACCCCATAATATTATTTTCTAGGAGTAAATGAGTCCTCTTATCTCCTTAGGAGTCTGGTATAGGCCATATATAGGAACTTACCTATCTCTGTCATCACATAGCACTTTTTCTGTTGTCTTCACGTCTTAAGGTTATAGACAGATAGTACAAATTATACGGTGTAATGCATTCTATCTTTAAACACAGCATTGTAAATGTTTCTGTGGCTAGGTGGCCACAGAAACAATCAACAGAAAAAGCCAAACTTGTGGTTGCAGGTGTATCATCAGGTGGATTGGAATTTTGTTTGTCACTTAATTACTTTCAAATTTTTTTTCGTATCAGAATTTGTAAACATCTGAAATTCATATGCAAATACGTAATTTATTTGTGTGATATGAATGCAAAATTATAAGTAACAAAATACGCAACGTGATTTATTCTGCAACAAACAATGAACTATGACTGGCGCGAGCGGAAATATTTCCATATGCTAAATTGGGTGCAAAGCGGATTTCATATTACAATCGTCGCGGAAAATTGCGAGTTACGAGCCTTTTTATTGATATTTACTAAAGATACCTGACGTAATAGGGTAGGCTAGAAATTACTCAAATGTCTTAATTTTTATAATACTATATACTATTTTACAATACTTCTTAATATTAGTCCGTAAGTATACCAATGTGAAATATCAGCTTAATGCTGCTATGTTTCGGATGATGAATTTAGAGAACAAGAGACCATTTTTACTGGAAACGATTCGTTCCTACTAAATCCTCAGGGATGCTTTGTAGCATCGCATTTAGATTCTTAATCGACGATAGATGCAAATGTCTATGGCCCAAAGTTTCCACTTACTATCAGGTGAACTTTGTGCTCCTATTTCACTCTCATTCTATACAAAAATGTAGCTAACGTGGTAGTTCAGACTAGTACATTCTTTCACATTCTTTCTTCTTAATATTAGTTTGAAAGAGCCTACAACTCAACTTTTTTTCATAGGTTAGACTGATAATGGAGCACACAGTCCACCTGATGGTAAATGGTTGCTGTGGCCCATAGACATCTACATCGATTACGAAGCAAAATGCAGATGCGTTGTCACTCGTGATGGACTAAGATGGATACCTTATTTCCAGTAAAAAGGGTCTCCGGATCTCTACACTCACCTTACGAAACACAGCAGTATTAAGCTGCCATATTACGCTGGAATTCTGTAAGAGCGTGGTCCTTCCCCGGTCGAGCTGACCCATTCGCGCCGCAACCATAATATAGCTGCAGCTTGGCTCTACCACCTATAGTATGCACTGCTATGTTTTGATCCGAAGGATTATAAGAAGCCAGTATAAGTACAGGCATTCCATCGTAGTCTACAGACGTGACAACACATCTGTAGCCTTCTTTGCTAGTAGTTGGCTGCACGCGTCTGCAGTAGGCACTTACTATTAGGTTGACCGTTCGTTCGCTAACGTACAACGTGAAACCTTTTCTAATTTACTTTCGAGATATTGTTTGATATTAGTCTTAACTCTCATGACTGATATCAGTGTAGTACCCGACTAAAGTCCGTTACAATGACTGAAAAATATATCTATACAAAGTAATATGATTCAAACCATCTGCAAAAACAAAAAGAAACACTATGTATTTTATAGAGTCGTCATTAGAAAGAAAAATGCCTCGCCAATACCCGAGATAGATGTATAGTCGCTCGAAGCAATTTTTTTACTTCCTGTAAAATGTGTACCGGCGTGATAATTATAGAGTTGAGGTAACGTTATAATAAAAATAATTAATAAAGTAATTTAAAGCACATTTATAGAAAATTATTATAAATATGAAATAATACGTAAACGTAGTATTATCTCATCTAATTGAATTTTTAAAGAAAATTTCATTTTTATAAATGTAGTTATCTTATCAAATAATAAAGTTTGAAAACAATCAAACGACACGCTTTGATCATAAGCTGAATGATCCTAGTTAAAATAGGATTAGGTTGTAGTGATAAATATTATGTATTGCTATCGGTTTCAAATATGTACGTATTATCCTAATAATATTTCAGATTGTTTCGATTAATTCCATTGCAATCATATATGATTACATTATTGAAACATACTTACGTATAGATAAAGCGAGTAAAAAAGACTACCGTTGTTTCACCACTACACTCCCTAAATTAAACGTGTGGTGGTCGTGTACGAATATCCACTACACATATCACCGTGCGGGTATATTTAAAGTTTCTATCGCCTAAACTGAAACTAAAATGATCAGTAGCATCTCCTTGATAACAGCTTAGTAATAAAAATCTGTGGTCGCCAAGCCGCTTACCAACGTAGTATTATGGCAAATGTATCTCTTACGAGTCAATTTACGGGAGCGGACTTTTAGCAGTTGTCTTTTCATAGGATGTTATGGTAACGGCAAAACTACTTAAAATTACTCAAACACGTAACTTAACGGGTATTTGTTAAATTCAGTAATTATGTAATAATAATATTATAAAAGAAAGAAGGCTATTGGGAAAAGTAAAAACAAAACAAGCAAGTTTGTTTTTAGGCGAATTAATTTATTGGGCCTATTTAAATCGCGCCGTTTTAATCTTGATTAACTAGTTAGATAAACGCGACAAATCGAGCGTGCTACTGCCGGAGTTTCCGTTTGTTTTCCAAGCCCGGCTTATCTTTCTTTACCTTCAATTACAAAGAAAAGTGACGACGTAAAAGTCTAAACTTTTCCGATACGTTTCAGCGAGATTTTTAGGTGTGAAAACTCGGGCTTGCTTTTGTTGAATTTATATTTAAATATTTTCATTTCTAAGAGAACAAATCCAATTCAAATTAAAATTATACTTTATTAATCAAGTAACACAATATAATTTAAAACGAATACCTATGTATATATTATTTAAAATATAATCCCCATATTATTATTCTAAAACTATAAAATAATCATTTCCAGCGAATACTCTATATACATGTATTTATTTTATGAGTACTGTAACAAAATATTCACTAATATCCATTTATTTTATTTCAAATCGCATCTATCTCTAGTTGTTTTTATATAAAGGGGCAAACTATTTACCTGCTATAAATAATATTAAAATGTTTAAACTCGAATACATAAATAAATAATAAATATGAAAGAAACGAACAACTGTCGCATGATTGCGATGTTAATATGATAAAAAGATTTACATTGAAATGAAATGAAATGAAATGAAATGAAATTTATAATACACCATATAGTTACAGTTATTTTGAGCTCTGAAGCCTGCGTTAGTTAAAACTGTACTACAAGCCTCAGACTTTCCCGTCTATTGTCTAAGTATTATAATATATATTAGTATCATAAAGAAATATGTTAGTTACATAATAATAGAAAAAGTAATAATATGGTACTAATTCTATTGTAAGGCTAAGTTGCGTGTGTGTGTGTGTGTGGGTGTGAGTGTGTGAGTGTGTGTCTGTGATTAAATGATCTTCGTTAAAAATTCTTCAGTCACATCGTAATTCAAGCCGTTAAGAGTTTTTCTTAGTATTTTCTTAAATTCGTGGTAATTAAGATTAGTAACAGTTTTGAAAAATTCTTTCAAAAGAATGTGATAAAAATAATCCATTAACACCTTGTACTTCCTAGGTATCGTAAAAGGCGATGTCACAAATTGTTTGAAAGATCTCATAGCTTTCGATGAATGATAATCATCTCGCTTTTGTTAAAATTAATACACCCAGACCAGTGACGGTGAGCAGCGTTACAGGCACAAGACGTCAGGTACTATGACCACCAATCCGGGTGCCAAGCGTGCTGATTATGATAAATCCTTAAAAACTTTAATTGAGATTCCCTGGACCAGAAATTCTTCCAGTTTTTTTTTCGTACTTTGTCAGTCTTATTATAAAAGTGTGAAAACCAAGCACGCAGTTCAGCTGATGGTAAGTCGATGCTGTGGTTTACATCTACCCTCCATTTAGACTTAAAATGCGAATGCGTTGTCACCCCTAAGCACGAATATATATAATGTGAAATTATGGCGGTTAACTTTAACGCTTACCCAACGCCATAAGCAAGTAGCATTTAAATGCTAGAAATACACGAATGAACAATGTTAATATTCTACTATCCTATAAAAACAAACACACATGTTTATCTAGGAACAAGGGGAGTTATCAGCGCAAAACGTTATCACTGACTCTGCAAATAACGGAGTGTATTCCCCTCTCAAATACAGTTCTAATGACAATGCAAATGCAGCGTTTATTGCGGCTGTTGCAAGTGAGATAGTGCGCTGGAGCTCCCGTGGCTAAGCTCCCGTATACACTATTTTAGATTCGTTAAGTTACTTGTACCTACACCCGGGAGGGCATTGAGTAGTTAGTTTGTCTGTACACAGACTCCGATAGTGCTATTCATCGGTATAGACTAACGTTGTTAATAATTTCTCGCAAGTATTATAATTTAGATTGTTTATTTTTAATATCATCTGGAATGTCGTGGTGCCGTAAACTTTGTCTTGGCGGAAAGACCACCATGGAATTCCATATTATATTTAAATAAAAAATAGAATGATATAATTAGTAGAAAGTGATAACTGTTTTAAATGTACGAGTATATTTACTGGCTCTCCGCGATAGCATTCAGCCAATGCAGTGTCTATTTCTCCCGAAGGTGTCTCGTTTAGAGTCACTTCTAAACACATGTCGTATTATCGACGGTGATGTGTCTTTCCTCTGTAGTGGTGTTGGGAGTAATGGGGTTGGGATTTGTGGTGACGACGATTATGCGTGCAGTTGAGGGTGGACGAGATTTTTTTAATGGAAGAATAGGCGAAAAGTGTTCTTGAAACTAGGCGTGATAAATAAATTTTATTTGTTTTTACGCGGAACTTTACTACTTAGTATCTTATTCATGAAACACGACGTCAATTTAATAAATACTTTAAAATGCTTTCTCTCTTTTCACTACATGACAATAGGAGAAAGGAGTAAAGATAACTAATGATTAATTCAAGTAAGCGATAAATAACGATTATTAGTAAGGCCACCTATGTGAGAGAAACGCAGCAAAAAAGTGTTGCTTTGGCGTAGCTTCGTGGCCTTTACCAATCATGATTTTTTCTCAGAAGTGCAGCTACTTAAACGTTTTAACAATTTATTAATTACACTTAATGAAAGTTTAAGTTTGATAAATTAAAGGGAGTCTGTTTTCTCCATTTATGGTATTCGCTTTAATAGATAAAAATTGTCTCGCATTACGCCGTCGAAGACGATGATGCGTTCGGAATGGCGTATATTACACTTTTTCCCTCTCTTTACACTCATTAGGTCTTTATTCTCGAATGCCACGCATTGAAGATACAAAACGAGAACTCACTGGAAGCGTTAAAATGGAAGAACTTCTAATTCATCTATCATCAACTTTTCTTTCTTCTTCATCATTAGCCCGTAGAAGTCGTCTCCCATTGTAGAGAGGACTTGCCATAAATGTAACTCGTATCAGATGGATTAACGATCGCAATATCAGACGTCACATACCTTTGCTGCTGATGTAAAATAGATATACCGTAGGACATAAGATCGTTTAGTAATTCCCGAGTGATTAATTCAAAAGCCTATTCATCAGCCTACAAATAGTTTATTGTTGGGAATAAATCTTACATGTTGTACAATTGATTAAAACTACTTTTACGGATTTTATCGCGTTTATTTTACTTTCAATTACTTTTATTTTTAATTCCCAGCACTGGTTTTTTTAATTTATGTTCAAAAATAACTACTATCGGTCCAGTGTCTTGGGTTTAGTTTTAATTTTATTGATTATAGGATCCCAAGCAGATGGTAGTACCCAGCCTCCTTCTCTATTGAAATTAGGATGTTTTTAATTTCAATAGCCTCACGTATCATCCTTGGTAGGAATCGGTGTTCTTTCGCGAGGATTTGCGGTCTATCAAATACTGATGTAATGGTTGGGGCCGTCTAGGATATAATCGCAAATTGCAGACTTCCCGGAACGTTGATGCTTCACATAGATCATATGCATAGATCGGACCATAAACAATAATTAAAAAAAAACTGAAGGTACTCCGGGTTTAACAATGACATCGGGACGTCAGTCATCTCAGTCCCCCGTGACCATGGGTGTTGGAAAGCGCCCGAAACGTCGGGAATTAAAAATAAAAGTAATTGAAAGTAAAATAAACGCGATAAAATCCGTAAAAGTAGTTTTAATCAATGTGTAGTGTTCGCGTACATATAAGAAATCATTATGTTGTACAATTGCTCGAGCCTCCACACAAAGCACCAACTTTATCATCTCTTATTATTAAATTCTTTTGGATGGCAAGCTTGGCCTTGTCTATAATTTTCTGAAATAACATACATAACTTTCTTCTTAAAATACTTCTCTTTTCAAGAATGGATTCTTTAGTAATTAACTCTTATATTATTACCTCGCTTGCACTGTTACTTAAAAATCACCCTAGTTTTGTAATGTGAAAAATTTCCGTGATATAATACACGGAATAATTTCCGTGATATAATAACAATAAGAATATAATATGATACTTGTTTTCGTTTTTTCTTAAAATATTGATGAGAAAGAGAAAAAAGACCTATAAAATTCAATGCTTCATTCATTTACAGTCTGTCAATCAAAAGTTGATAACTGAACGTGGGTTTATGTTATTGAAGAGGATTTTGCCGTAGTCCCCACGCGCAGCGGGCGGGTTGGTAGCTGCAGTTTTTTTTTCAACTAATATGACCAAGATGCAGCAGCATCTCTTGTTTCTAATACCCCATGTCATCTCTTACGACACCCACGGGATGATATGGATACACCAATACACAGCAAAATGTTTAAAATACATTGCGCGTTTTGTTAAAACTTGCAGTCGTATCCAGCAATTAGTTTATTTCGATGTACTCAAAATTCCTTTGAACACGCAACATTAGTAAGACGGCGCGTCGGTGCCGAGTTGTGCCGTGAAGGGAGACATTAAATTCGTTCCTCGTCTTGCAACATTACCCCCGACCACCAATGTTGTAGCTCTCGGATATAAATATGCCATCGGGGATATGATGCGATGCGAGTCGATCTGTTGTTCTGTCACATTTCTTCACGTTGAACTAAAATAGACTTGATTTTTTTCTATACCTATCAATGGGATATAGTGGCGTCTTAGTTAACGTTTTATTGATAATAAATAAATGGCCAAATTCTTAGTAGCCAGCATACTAAGTAATTGAGGATAATGAATAAAAATATTGTTTTTTCGAGTCTTAAGTTTGAGGCGTTGTGATTTTTGCTATATCTCTAGCATTGCTTCTGAACCTATTATATGGTATAAGTGTTAATATTGATCACGAACGCTAGTTCATGGTGTCTGGTTAGGTACTTTTACTTATTTCCGGTGCCAAGTAATAGTATTTGCACTGCTGTGTTCCAGTCTAAAGAATAGAGAGAGCCAGTGTAATTACAGCCTTTGAAGCATTCCATCTTGATCTTCAGAGAAGACCAGATATCTAAAGCTTTCTTCATTTGAAACTGGTTGCAAATGCCACCGGCATCGGGATGCACATGGGCTGCGGAAGCCACCTAGCAAGTTCACCAACAGGTGGACTGAAAGTTGGTTTGTGGAAAAAAAACGAGTGAATTTTTTAATTTTAATAAATATTTATTAAAGTAAAGTAACTATAGTTATTACACATTTTATTTAAGTTACAAATAAGCTGAATTTACTAGATTAGACTGCTTAGCGAAACGCTTCTATTTGCTATAAAATCTAAAGTACAAAATGTAAACAATCACATGCAGTGAGAAAATTCTACGCTGTCACTAGCTATTAAGCCTTATCAGAAGGGTATAAGGTTTAAAGTGTAAAAATATGTGCATAGTGCACACGAATGTGCTATACATTCTAGAACGCTAAGGATACGTTAAAACGTGGCTTATGCTGCAACTGAAGTGAACGCTACTTTTACAGCCGTTGTTATCTAAATGCCCGTGGCTCTATAACATATCCATGTAATATTCTGGTACGTCTTACGACAACTTGATGCCCTACTTCCATTGTAATCCGTGTTGTTGGTCGACAGTGCGAGTGATAATATTGCTACATGTTTTTAAATCACCCATACAAACACTTTACATAAGGGTGATGTTTCATATAGAGATTTTGGTGTAATACAGTAATAATTAAACTTTATACAAATTTTTTGATCGTGTAGTGGTGGTAGTACTAAACCATATAGTGCCAAGGGTGACGTTGGAAAACCAGATGGGTCCAAACCAGAAGCGTCTTCCTAATTATGACTAGAAAAAAAAAACTGCGGTTGCCAATCCTACTGTCAAGCGTGTTTACTACGGCAAATATCTCCATTATGAGGTATACTATTTTCGGGATGTTTTCGATGTTAGTCTATGCGACTCTTACAAGTTCATCTGACTCAGGGCTCGCGGTTTGCAAGGCCACGAGCTAATAAAAAAAAGGGAAAGGCAATGAACGTGAGGATGATGATGAAATGGTTTATGGTTTGGTATTGTTACCAATCATCATGTCGCCTTTCAAAGCGTTGTTGAGCTATCTAACCGCTGTCCGAGGGGGGGAGTGCGGACTCCCACCTCTGACTGCTCAGCTCGTGTCGGTCAATGGTCTGGGCGGTGAGAACCGCCCAGGAACGCGGGTGTACGGTGTGCACGCGGTGTGTGCTGGAACCCCCCATTCGTAACGAACGCCCCATTCGTAATCCTATCGGTGTTTGTCCCAGTTTGTGTGGGTGTAGTGCGACGTTTGGGTCGACGGGATCGAGCAGGTATGAGGCGTACTATGGGGAGGCCAATGTTTAATAGTGGTATTTTGATAGGCTGGAACGATAAACGAGCATACTGATTTTAACGTTGTTCGTGAGCAGTGGTAGTTACATACCATAGAGTGGTGCCATTTGTCCCTTTTCTATAAAAAAAAAACAATCCACATTCTTCCAGGTCATCAAATCAACTAGTGGGCGACCGCTGTGTACTTCGCTTACTGGTATGATCATGATGATAGGTACAAAAAGGTACTTAAACAAAAACAATTTCTAGTTTTTCCTTTGACATGTTGTTATATTTGTTCATAAGCTTATGATATAGGAAAAACGTAAAAAAACGAATTTTTTTAAGTTTTCCTTCTAGAATATTTCTACGCTTTTGTCATCGATAGTATTTAATTTTCTTTGCTTCTCGGTTCCTGCACTGTGACCACACCTTACTTCAAGACTCCCCTTGGCTACGTGGCAGTTAATGCCGTGTTACGGGATAATTAATATCAGAGTAGACACTATTTTATTTCATTACTTATGTGACAGTAACATGCCGTATATTTTGTCTAAGTTGCAAGTTTGTATGAGAAAAGTTGCTATTAACAGTAGTAAGTACATTCGTGTAATTATTTTTTTATTTATATGAATAATTTAGTGATAATTTATTTTCCATGCCTAATTTGTTTTCCGCTGAATATTTTTTTATTTTCGGTAAGGACTTGTTTCACTTACTTATTTTAATATAAATAAAAATTAAATGTTCTTCTGACTTCTAAATGCCCCTAAAGCATTAGCATGCTCGCAGATAGATCTTCTAATAAGATATCAAAATAATAAAAAAAATTGCGATTGACAACTTGCATGCCAAGCGTGGCTTCTATGGCGAACATCTCCCCTATAAGACACTCTGTTATCATTGTCGTCATTATAATTACAACCTTTCACATGTCCACTGCTGAAAATAGACCTCCCTAAGGATTGCCACAAAATACGATCCTGAGACACCTGCATTCATCAGCTTCTTGCATCTCTTACCAGATCGTCAACCCATCTAGTGGGGGGTCGTCCTATAGTTTATTTACCAGTACGAGTTAATACAAGAAGTAATGTTAATTGTAATGAATACATATTGTAGATGATGTCAACCATTTCGGGCTACCACTCGAGAACCTAATTTCGTCGTTGTCGGTTCTTCGAGCGATATAGCCGGCCCATTACCACTTTAGCTTACTGATCGTTGGGCTACGTCGGGTACTATGGTTCTGCGCACATCCTATATTGGATACAAATCTTCTGATAAATTTTAATTTTGATGATAATTATGCTATTACGCTATAAAAATACATTGTTTTTAATAAAAAGTTACCCATCAGAACTTTCTCCTGTATTGTAGAGGCAGTTTAAAAACATAAATTGCGCAAGGACAAACATATAAACCTGGAACAATGATTTATAGGCCATAAAATTACTTGTTTCGTACGGGATTCGAAACCGTGGCCCCCCAGCACTACAACCCATTGCTAAGTCATGACGCCACGGAGCCGTCATAATTACTAAATTATTGAAATTATTAAAATTAGTAAACATATATTTTTTGTTGATTTGTTACACGGAATAAGATTTTTATACTATACTATATGTTGCACTTTTAATCTCGACTGTACTAATTTACCGACAATACTCCCTAATTGTTGGGACTAACATGTTCTTAAGTTATAATGGAACAAAAACTCAGTAGATGAATAAATCTTGTACACGTTAACTTGTATATGTGTTTGTTACTGCAGAATACGTGCAAGCTTGTAGGAATTAGCGAGATAAACTTTGTATGCAAGCGCAATTAATATCTACGACGTAGATGCTATTAATGTACGAAATGTACGAGACATTAACAAAATAAATCGTTGAAGCACAAATATTAAGCAATTTTGGTTGATTTCGTTTTTATTACTTTATTTCAATTTTCGAATTATAGGAGAGATAAAAATCAACCCATTTTACCTCGTTGTTGTGGCAGATGTAACAAAATCGATAGTGGTAGAGTCACTTGCAGCTATATTATGGTTGTAGTAAGGGTCGGTCGAATCGCTCTCACAAAACACCAGTATAGTAGCACCTTAATGCTGCTACGCTTCGTATGGTGAGTGTAGAGTACCGGAGATTTTTTATTGGAAACGAGGCGTTCGCAACGAGGCAACTTGATGGTAGTAGTACCTAGCGTACACCTCCAAACAACAAAGGCTCCTCTTTACGTTTGATGCATTTTCTTGCTTAGATGGAATACTTTACAACTTCTTATTATACCGATTCTTTTATCCCACTAACCGGATGGTAAAAATTTGGTATTAACCCAGACGGACTCCCAGAGTAGGTAAAAGCCCTAGTAGTACGATGATATATTTCGAGCTGGTCGATTACCGGCCAGCTTTTTCATTCGTCTAGAAAACGATATGTTTTACAATAATGTACTAAAATTTATCTTATATAACGTAATTATACACACAATGCAACTCTCAGTCAGCAAAACCATTTTTAGGACGCGCCTGTGTCTAATAAAGCTTAACTTTGTAGTGAGTCTAAGTAAACTATTATGTCCTAACATATAAATTAATTATTTATTGACTAGCAATCGGGCCAAATATACCCACAACTCACTAGAAACGTGTGCTAGTCACTGAGCAACGTTGAAACCGTACGGTATATTACCTATATTATAATAATATTTTCCCCTGTTTACTCCACATAATATTATGTAAGGATATAAAGATATCGTTTAATATTCTCAGGGACAGCGTAAACTTCGTGGAAGGTAATTTATCGCTAGTTTCAACACCGTCTAGAATAGTGCTGCAAGACAGGACAAAACGCCGTTATAGAAAAGTATCATATAGTGATAGGCAAGTGCATCAGCTGTTCGGGACTGGTAATTTAAATATTCATTCAAAAACTTTCAAACGTCGCATGCAACATGCAAGAAGTCGATGGATACGGTTGGCACAGAGCCGTGATTTTTTTAGAAGTCTTCAGTGGAAGGCTATGTTTAGCAGAGTCTTTAGATTTGATTGTTATATTTTATGAAATAATTTTAATTATTACTTTTGATTTTGTCAAAAGAAGGCTGTAGTTTTTGAGTTATAAGAAAGTGACCACATTAACCGGATGAACATATTACCCTCACATACTATGTAATAAATATTATATAATAAAATAATAGTTTCTGATCATTGAAAGTACAGTTACTTGTCGTCGTAGTTAACAAATGTTGTGGTGTTAATGATAATATATATGTTATGATATAATATATTGTACTTCGCTAAACATTCCATGATGAAGCTCTATATGGCGCTACTATTTATAATCGGTTTAACGGGTTTAAGTGGGGCACTAATCTCACCGATGATCTGCGTTAAAGACGTACTTTTGCCACCAGAGGCAGATAAGCAAGAGATTTTCCGGTTAATCGGTGCTAGAATAGTTGTGGAATTCCATATACACTGTTTATTTTTATTTTTCTTGTTCATCCTGTAAAAGGCCACTGCTGAATGAGCCTTTCTTGTTGCGGAAGTTTTGGCTATAATCGCCACGCTTAGCAGGCGTATGACGAGCGCAGTATCAGGCGTTTCTTATCTTCGAAGCCGGTTCTCGTCACGGGTCTGGGTTTTTTACGTATGACGTAAACGAGAAGGTTGTATCCCTATCTATCGGTTTGCATTAATATCCCTCTGGCATTAATGATAATCGTCCCTTCTGACAATCATGGCATAAAATGAAATGGATCCATTACGAGGGCGGCACTGAAAATTTCGGGAATCAAGGAAGTGACACAACATTACTATTTAAAAATGTATTTATTGCTTTTCGAAGTATTCTCCGCGAAATTTGACACATTTTTCCATACGATGGAACCAATCATTGAAGCAACCATTCCAATCGGAAGTTGGGGTCTCCAAAACGGCCATTTTGTAGGCGTCCACAGCTTCTTCAGGTGATGAAAATCTCTGTCCACGCAATTTATTCTTTATTTTAGGAAAAGTATAGAAATCATTAGGGCTTAGGTCGGGGCTGTACGGCGGATGGTCTAATAATTCTATGTTTTCTTGCTTTAAAAACTCTTTTGTTCTGTGTGCGGTGTGAGAACTCGCATTGTCGTGAAGGAGGATGATGCGGCGGTTGCAATTCTCTTTACGGAGTTCAGAAACGACCTGTGACAAACAAATGCCAGCATACCATTCTGCATTAACCGCTCTTTGTCCCTCAAGAGGAATAGTCGTAACATGGCCGGTTTTGGAGACAAACGTTGCCACCATTTTTTTGCAACACTCCGTGAACGAACAATTTTTGTTGGCTTTAACACATTTTCGAACACCCAAACTCGTGACTCGTTTTTCGTTTCAGGTTCGTACGCATATATCCAGGATTCGTCACCTGATACGATGTTGGTTACAGCATTTGAGGATCCTGCGTGGAATCTTTCGAGAGTTCTCACTCACCAAGTAACGCGAGCCACTTTTTGCTCTTCACAGAGCGAATGCGGTATCCATCGGGAAAACAACTTTTTTTACACCTAATTGTTCATGCAAGATTATTTGTATTTGACTCATGCCAATGTCTAAAGTTGCCTGAATTTCGCGGTATGTCACATGTCGATCTTCCTCAATCAGCTTACGCGCAGCGTCAACGTTTTCTTGGGTGACTGCAGTTTTTGGACGACCCTGACGGGGGTCGTCACTGAGCTTGACACGTCCACGTTGAAATTCAGCAAACCAGCGATAAATTGTGGTTTTGGATGGGGCTTCATAACCAAATGCAGAAATCATCCGGTCAACACACTGTTTTTGTGTTAAAACACTTCGAAAGTCATAATAAATCATCGCTCTTGAATTTTCTCGAGCATCCATTTTCTCAACGACTAAACAAGTTTGACAAAACCTTATGACAAGACCGAGAATCTTTTTTTTAAATAAATAAATGGTATTCGATTTTTAAAACCAAGGAGTTTTCAATTAAAAATATTTTAATATGACAGGAACAGTGGAAATATTCCATTCCCGATACTTTTAGTGCAGCCTAGTAATGTAGATGTATCGGCGAAGCACGTGATACGTATTTTCAATGGCGGTTTACTATGTACTTAATATAATAGTGATTTGAGTTGTTTTGGTGGTCTTAAGGGGCGTACTATATACTATATGATAAATTTTCTTATCATTATTATAATAAAAGCAAAGTGACGCTTCTGGAGTTTTACGTGAATAGTTCTTTAATTATTTATTTTATAGAGTAAGGATGACAAACGAGCACGTAGTCCACCTGATGGTAAGTAGATGCTGTGGCCATAGACGTCTACATTTATCCTCAATTAAGAATCAAAACGCAGATGCGTTGTCACCCCTGAACACTAAGATGGAATGAGTCATTTCCAGTAAAAAAGGGTTACCGGATCTCAACACTCACCATACAAAACAACCATTTGTGCTACAATCATAATATAACTGCAGTGTGGTTCTAACATGTTAAACGTTATTTTATTTATTGTTACATATTTTTAGAGAATTGTTATATTAGTGTACATGAAGGTTATATATAGTGATGGAGACATAATATTTGAACCAAACGGTTTGCTTCGTCGTTCATATTGTAAAGAAGTGAAAGAAATTGCCAGCATATATCTTACCATCTGATTATAATGAAGTCACTTATTTTTTAAAGGTGAGAATTAATAGTCTTATGTTAAGCTACGTCAGCGCGGTTTACTATCTTCATCTTCATCATCACCACTTACCATCAAGTGGGATATTAGTAGAGTACATTAATATTAAAAAATGCACATAAGTATATAAAAACTAAAATTTTAAATACCAATAATGCAAAGGTAGTAATGAATAATTTATTCCATGATTTTAATGAACGTCGCCACAAATCATAACATTCATTTGAATGCGACAGTGAACATTTCAAGATGAAAAATAATTAAAAATTTCATCAGGCGAAACGACGCACCGTTCCGAATGAAACGGTTTCCTCATTGTCGCGACTTTTATAGATTAATAACGAGAGGGACACAAAGATGAAGACATCATAACCTTTCTAGAAAAAGTATAGCCGAAGGAAAATGAGCAAGAAGTCTTGCGAGGCCATAGAGATAGAGATTCCGATTGTAAAGGCGAAAATAATCAATATGATGAAAATATAAATATGAAGATGGGAACATACATCATATTTGACATTTTGGATTTTTATTAAAGTAAGAATGGCAAACGAACACACAGTCCACCTGATGGTAAGTGGAATCACGGCTACATCTATCTTCAATTAACATTTTAAGTGCGGATGCGTTGTCACTGTTAAGAACTAAGATGATATTTCAGGGACATTTAGTGTTTATCCCACATTATGCTACCATTTCATGCTATTTTTCTGTTAGAGCGTGATCCTTTCTCAGTTGAGCCGATCCATTTGTGCTAAAACCACGGAGCAAAGCTAAAACCATATTACGCTACGGCGTAACTTTGACCTATAGTGTTTTCATAAATGAAGTTATCCGTATCCCACTTAGTATTAATCCTCTCATTTTAAAGGGTTATGAGTGTTATAAGCGTTTGCCCAAGTGCTACAGTGCGTAATAGCGGTATTTATCATGTCCTGTCCAAAATATTTTGATGTCGGCAGTAAAATGCGTTGAAAAAATTTTTATTTAATATATATATATATATATATATATATATATATATATATATATATATATATATATATATAGGGACTATTGGACACAACATCCTGATGTCGCCAAAAATGGAAAGTATGTGAAATGACATACAATAATTAATAAATATATGCGACTATTATTTTGCATTTATGCATTGAAGTTTTTTTTTACGGATTTTAAAGTTATTATTTTAAATTCATGACCAAGAATGCTGCAAACATTTGTAATATAATTTTTAATAGGTTTTGTCTTACTCGGATGAAATAAAAAATAAAGACAAAACATCGAAGTTTACGCAAATGTTAAGAGGCTATATAGTAACTCAGGTCAAAGTCTAATTTCGCCTCTACTTCGCCGCGCGTCGTATGCTATGTACCGACAAATTTGTAATATTTAATACTGTAAGTAGATATTTATGTATATTTATATTTATGTCTGTTTCTTTACGCCAACCCAGTCGGTTCTTATTTTTATTACGGTTATTTCCCATTTTAATTTTACTTTAATCTGATTGTAAGCGACACAGCTTTCCCATTCGAAATCCGAAGCTAGACTGATCCAGCGGCAGGAAACAAGCTTCAATACACCGATAGATTAGGTAATTTGTTATTGCAGTGAAAATAATGTTAATTAAAAAAAATAATAAACATAAGCCCTGTTTTATAGTTAGTTCAGTTAGTATGCAAAGTTTCATGATCTAATTTAAAGTATTTTTTCTATGTAGAAAACTTTACGGAATCGTGTTTTCGTCTAAAATACCATATATTTATTTCAAAATTAATGCTGCAATATATTCGGCATAACGGAGGATCTTGCTAAGCCATTTAAGGTAGTATGTTCACTATTTCCCCTTGACTATTTATTAAAATAAAAAAATTATCTATTTGGCAAAATGAGACCATAATTGGCTGGGCACTTAATAATCAATTACAAAATAATAATAACAAAATCAGTCAATATACCGGTTATATGGCCCTGCGTAAAGGGCGGTACTAAAATGCTCAGCATTTTAAAAAGGATAGGGTGGCGGGCGCAGGGGAACGCACCTGAGATAACTTTCTCTCATTCTATGAATACAAAGAGGATCTGGTTAGCACAGCATCACCGGGACATCCTGCTTTATTACGAAGTACAGGCCAGGAGGATGTATAAAATAATCTTCTAATTAAACTTGGTTCTGTACGCTCTGTTTATTAAATACTATCGAGGGACACCTTCTACTTATAAAATTGGGGGAAACATTATGAGCAATGCATTTACGTAATATAAAGTTGTTTTTGTTTTATGCAAAAAAATCATTCAATTAAAATAATACTATGTGTTACCGAAGTAATTAGTGACTTAATAGTACACAACGTCCTACAGAAAGTCACTTTTTATATGTAATTTACCACTGGTTCGAAAAAAAAAACCTCTGTCCTAGGAAAAAACAGCAAAAAATCCAACGGGACTTTATTAAATAACAGCTTACAATCATGTATGTTACAATTAACAACACATAACAAATTAGAAATAACTTGATAGCTATCACCCTTCTCAGGGGTTATTGTCATCCATAAACTCCTTAATATTATTATAACCCTGGAAATCTTATATAAATATACACCGCAAGTATTAGGTACAATTAACGAAAATATTATTAAAACGACGTAAATAATCTTTAAATACTCTTAATTTACTGGGTTGACTCATTCTTTGTCTGTTCCTTTTACGTAGGTACCGCCCTCCTCCTTATTACTCTCACCAAAAATCAGTGCGTACACTATTATGTTCCGGTCTGAAGAGTATAAATACGCAGTATAATTACAGTCTGTGTCGTAGGGAATATGTACCATGTTAATTTTCAGAGGTTACAACACATCAGAGTGTTCTTCGATTGAAGTTGGTTGCACATGTCCATAGGCTGCTGTAGCCATCTACCATCAGGTCGACAATAAGTTAATGAAAAATGAATGACGAATGTAAATACTGCGGTGACTTGTTTTACATAGTTTCAAGTCAATTGGCTACAATGTCTCACGTACGAAGAAACTGAAAACCTCCTAGCTTGAATGTAACTTACATACTCGCGCGCTTACACACACACCCAAACAGAAAAACACACACACACACTCATACACACACACACACACACACACACACACACATGCACACACACACACACACACACACACACACAAAACACACACCAAACAACAGCACACACACACACACACACACACACACACACAACACGCGCACGCGCAGGTACACGCACAGAGAGCTGCAGCTACATTATGGTTGTAGCATGAATGGCTCGGCTAGACCGGAGAAGGACCACGCTTTCACAGAATACCAGCGTAAAATAGCAGCTTAGTGCTGCTGTGTTTCGTATGGTAAGTGTAGAGAACCGGGGATCCGTTTTACTGGAATTGAGGCATTCTATCTTAGTCATCCGCGGTGACAACGCATCTGCATTTTGATTCGTAATCGAGGTTAAATGTAGATGTCTATGGGCCACAGTATCCGCTTACATTAGATGTACTGTGTGCTCATTAGTCACCTTTATGCTATAAAAACACGCAAACGCAAACACACACATGTGCGTGTGAGTGTGTGCGTGTGCGCACGCGCGCGCACGCGCATTTACACACTCACACGCACACTTTTGGTTCTAACTATTTTCCCCTTTTTAATTTCGTTTCGTTTTATGTTAACAAGTTTACTATTTTTTTTATTTAAACTATAAGCCCTGCCTAGTTTTGAAGTCAGAGGTTCTAGTATAATCTAAGATGTTAATATTTATACAGTAGGTTAATATATATTTTATGTAAATTCATTGTTATGCGGTTATAAATTATTATTATTATATTGTAGTTGCTTTTATTAGTAACTAACATCTGCCCCGGCTTCCTAGGGTGATATCTGCCAATAACCTTCGCGGAAATGCAAGCAATATGTTGAAAAAGTTTTACCGCAACTCGGCAGCGCATAAAATAAGAACAAACAAAAATCAATTTTTATATATTAGATTTCAAGACATGCATTTATTGAATATAACGTATTTGTTTAATTGTATCATCCATAATATTTACATATATTTAAATTGACCGTCTTGTTAGTCTAGTAAGAGCAACTGCTGTCCTGTGCTCAAATCCTGGGTCGAACCAGAATACAGCTATAGGCTATTAGCAACGTTAGCTATTAATAAATTTTAATTAGCAGCCCGAAGTCAGAAAGTTGGTGTTGTTTTACCTCCTAGTCTTGGAAAGCACGTAAAACCGTTATTCCTTCGCTAGATCTATCTCCGAATTCGTCCGATAGCCGAAAGACTAAGAGAGTGAGAGAGTAGAAAGTGTATCAATGCTTCTACACATTCGGGATCTAAAATATTGTCAATGGCCTGTCGTGATTAAGACTGGCCACTGTGATAGAAATTTGTTTTGAAAGACATAATATTACATGTACATAAACATTATTTTATGTAATAATCTTAACTTGTAACTACAAGTTATTTTGAAATTAGACCTACAGAGGTTCTTTAAAGCTTATCGTTGAGTTATTGAAACAAATATTATCTCGTTCTTTACTTGTTAAAGAAAGTTTTTTTTTATTAATTAAATGGGGTAAAATACGAACTTAAAGTTAAATAATACTAGTTTTTACGGATTTTATCGCGTATATTTAACTTTTTAAATACCCGACCTTTCGAGCACTTTACAGCATCCTTGGTCACGGGAGGACTGAGATTATCAACATTTAGATGTCATAGTTAACCACGGTTTCCATAGATTAAAATTATTAATATTTTTGTTCCGATCTATGCAGTACGAACTTATAGTATCTTGAAGTCTTGCAGTTGTATGCTTGGGTTAGGTTTTATGGTTAAAGATATTTTATTCTCAAAAGAAATGTACATTTCACTTAATGAGAGGTTACAATATTCGAGTTATAAATGAGTTATGAGCATACAGATAGCAAAAAAAAATATACATATGTATTAACATTAAAAAGGGAGGAAAGAGTTTCGTGACATACAACTTCTTACTAGTTTAGGCATACAACTTAATACTTCCAATATAACGTTTTGTGTATTGATGTACAAGTTAGCAATCTTTTAGTAGATAGTAATAAATAAAGTGGGTAGTAAGTAAGGCATTTCTTATCGTTACCGATAACACTGATTAGCGGTCGGCATATGGGCAGGGTCGGATTTAGAAGTTATTCATTATATGTTGTTTTAGTTTGCTTTTAAAGATGTTAAAACTATTTAATATTTTTATTTCTTGTGGTAGTTTATTATATATTTTAACTCCATCAAAAAGTATGCTCTGCTTACCATAGTTTGTTCGTACCATAGGTATGTAAATATTATTAGTGTTGCGAAGTACTTTCTTTCCTTTGCCTTTATTTGTTATAAATTTTAATTGTGTGTGTATTTTATTATCTAAAATTTTCTTTATTAGAATACAAGTATTATAGCAATATGTTTGATAAATATTCATAATTTTGGTTTCACTGTACAGTTTGTCTGTAGGTGTAAAGAAGTTATAATTGAATAATAGTTTTAATATTTTATTTTGGTTTATTTGTAGGTCCTTTAATGTTGTTTTGTAGGTGCACCCCCAAATTTCAACTAGATAATCCAGATGTGGTTTGACTAAAGTATTATAAATTGTTCGGCGAACACGGTAAGGAAGGCATCGAATACAACCATAAAGTGAACCCAGTAGAGAAGATAGTTTCGATCTTATTTTGCCTATATGACCCTTCCATGACAAGGTTTTATCTAGTACTAAGCCTAAATATTTCTCTTCGGCTGACTCATGTATTGTAGAGTTGTCAATGGTGAGAGGGGAATAACTGCAAATGTTTTTGTTTTTGGGTTTAAATATCATGTACGAGGTTTTTGATGTATTTATTGTAAGCAAATTGGATTGGAACCATTTATGTACTATATTTAGATCTACTTGGGCTCGTGTGATAACTTCTTCTATGGAACGTTCAAAGTAGAAAATACAGGTATCATCTGCATATAAAGAAATTTCGCCATTTAATTTAAGATCAGTTATGTTATTTATATAAATCAGGAAAAGAAGTGGGCCCAATATAGAGCCTTGGGGAATACCGTACGTAATGGGTTGTGGGGAACTTTGATAGTGACCAATCTTTACAATTTGATATCTTTTATTTAGATAACTTTCAAAAATTTTTAAGGCATGGCCATTAATACCTATATGAGAAAGTTTCTTTAATAGTAGTGAGTGACTTATTGAATCAAACGCCTTTTTTTAGGTCAATAAAAATTCCAAGCCCTAAGTTTTTTGCATCAATGTTTTTTTTATTTTGGTAATTAAATCTATCGTTGCGGCTAAGGTATTTGACCTAGGCTGGAAACCATACTGACAGTTTGAAATAAAGTTAATTGATGTTAGGTATATATTTAAGCGGTTATATATTACTTTTTCAAAAATTTTGGAAACTACTGGTAAGACAGAGATAGGACGGTAGTTACTGGGGTCACTTTTCGTACCTGATTTGTATATAGGTGTGACTTTAGCTGTTTTCAGTTCATCTGGAAATGTTCCGCTTTCAAGACAGTCATTTATACAAGAAGTAAGCCTTGTAAGAATTAAGTCCTTAATACACTTGACTACCTTTGTTGTAATGCCATCTATTCCCGAGCTCGTATTAGGGTCTAGTTGGTCGATTATTTTAGCCACTTCATATTCGTCACATTTTTGGAAATTTGATAGTTCATTAATTGCATTTTTATGTTTGTTACTAAAAATGTATGAATTATTTACCTCCGAAAAAGTCTGTGTTATCTCGTTAGCTAAGACCGATCCAATTTTTGCGAAAAATAAATTAAATTCTTCACAACTATGATTTCCATCTGTTATTTCTCCTAAAAGAGTATTTAGTTTTGGAGGAATATTATCCGTTTTTATTTTATTTTTTGTTAGGGTTTCAATAAGCCTCCACATTTTTTTAGGGTTATTTTTACAGATATTAAATGAATTATAGTAGTACTCACTTTTTGTTTTAGTTATGAGTGTTGTTACTTCATTTCTTGCTTTTTTATGTAGCTTTATGAGCTTTTCTTTTTCATTATTCGAGCATTTTTTAAGTTTTTTGCCAAAGTTTATTTCTAGAATGTATGCTATTAATAATTTTGATATTTATCCAATCATTTTGGGGTGGGTTTTGTATTTTTATTTTACTGATTTTACTTTTAGTTATAACTTTTTTTATTGATTCATTAAGATTGTAAAACTCCTTGCTATCATTTCTAGTGTCACAAAACTCTTCCTCACTATATTTGTACAAAAGATCATAATTAATGGCTTCATATTTTACTCGTTGTGGTGGAACTGGTTTAAATTTCTTTATTTCTACAAAAATTTGTTTATGGTCTGATATTGACGAATCATGTATAGCTAAGTGAAAGCTTCTGTCTCTTAAGTTTGAAATCACATGATCTAAAATAGTATTTGTGGTTGCTGTTGTACGAGTAGCGTATTCTTTTTCCACTTTATTTAAAATAGCATAACCAGATTCGCATATTACATTCATAAACCTTTTCGTGTTTTTGTCAGCCGTAAGTAAATCTAGATTGAAGTCACCGAACACAACAGCTCTCTTTCTGTGTAATAATTGTGATTCAAAATCTTGTAGAAAATCATTAATATTAGAGTCCCCAGGTTTATATACAAGTCCGACATCTATTTTAAGTGTGTTGAGTGTAATCCATAAGTAATTGTTATTGTGAGCATATTTATGCTCACTTAGGCTATGCTTTATATCGTTATGTATGAAAATGGAAACTCCACCTCCTCTGGCAGCTACTCTGTAGTTATAATAATGAGTATAGTTAGGAATTTGTATTCTGTTTGCTTCTTGTTCTGTTTTTATCCATGTTTCAGTTAGTAAAATTAAGTGTATTGGCGTAGCAATGGATTTAATAATGCATTCTAGTTCGTCGAGCTTACCAGGTCGAATAATGCTTCTAATGTTGGAGTAGAAAAAGTTCAGAGAAGTACGTAGTGTTTTGATATTATCATATGTGTCTATTATTTCGTATGTGTTATTTTGTTCATGTTTTTTTATTATCAAGAAGGGTAGGTTGTAGACATTGTAGTGGGACTTTTAGTTTTTTGAAGATGAAACAATTTTTGGATATCCGTTGATGTATTTTATTATAAGGTTGGATTCGCCATTCTGTTGCCGTTTAAGTAGATTATTTTTAAGCTCCTTCATGTACAATTGTTGCAAAGGGGTCTGATCCGAAAATATTTTTATATTTTTGTTTGTTATTTTATTTTTATTTCTCAGTATTTCTTTTGCGGTCGCTGATGAATCCAGGTAGACTTTCATCGAACGGTTGTTATTTATTTTGTATTTTCCGATCCGTGATGTTTTTATTGGAGTGTGAATAGTTTTCGTGATTTCGCTAATAATATTAAAGGCTTCCTTTTCATCGTGTAAACGCCTTTCTTCCCTAACTGATCCATGCAATTCGGGAATACCAACGATTATAATATTTTTCTCTCTGTTAGATCTCTCATTTGCTTCACGTATAAGGTTTTCACGTAGGTTTATCGGTAGTGAATTGATAGGTTCTGTACATGCCTCTCTTTTCAAAGTATCTATTTCATTCTCAAGGGTTTTAATTTTTTGCTCAGTTAGGGTTTTTTCATTTTTTAAATCGTTTATTTCATCTAATATTTTACTGTGTTCTGTAACTAGGTATTCCGTAGTGATTCGTATGTTTTCCATTTGGGTTTTAATCTGAGCAACATCCTCGCGCAATAAAATCATATGTGCATTTTGAGACTGTACAAATTCATTCAATAACTTAGTAATGTCACCCTTTAAATCTGTAATATTTTTGACGCAACTGCAGTCCGTATCTGGTTGTTTACGCTTACGCGCTGTAGTTTGTTTAGTTTCTGAGTCACGCAGTTTGGTTAGATCTGGCTGTGAACCGCCTGTTTTTGTTGGAGATCTCATTACGCTCATTGTTAATGGAAAATGTTGCTTATTTACTGTCAATAAGGTTAAATACACGCAATGATAGATGTTAAATACATGCAATGAGTTTTGTGGGTGTAAGAGATGAAAAATGCAACTGTGCTGCTTACCCACGGGTGTGAGGAAGGGAGCTGCTGCCCGTTGCGCACGTTTTTGGTATAATTAGTAATTCAGTTTTAGCTTGAGTGATGCCAAAGTAGTTTTTAATGTTTAAGCGCGATGGTTAGATTTTGCTTCACTAAAATTAACGAATTATTAAATTACTTTGCAACACGTCTGCTCTGTATGCTCACTGGATTTGTACTTTCGTTTTACGTTTTTTTTTTTTTTACGTTACGTTTTAATTTTTTTACGTTACGTTTTAATTTTATTAATTATAGGATCCCAAGCAGATGGTAGCATTCATCCATCCTCTCTATTGAAATTAGGATGTTTTTTGATTTCAATAGTCTCGCAAATCATCCTTGGAAGGAATCGGTGTTCTTTAGCGAGGATTTGTGGTCTATCAAATCTGATGTAGTGACGTGGCGATATGTACAACTGAGACTTCCCAGAGCATCGATAGTTCATATCAGCTATATGTTGTTGCTGCAATAATTCAAGTTTGTACTGCATAGATCGGAACAAAAAAAATTATTAATTTTAATCTATGGAGACCGCGGTTAAGTATGACATCTAGACTTTGAACATCTCAGTCTCCCCCGTGATCATGGGTGCTGTAAAGTTCTCGAAACGTCGGGTATTTAAAAAGTTAAATATACGCGATAAAATCCGTAAAAACTAGTATTATTTTAATGTGTAGTGTTCGCGTAAATATAAGAAATCATTGTATGTAAACGAAATTAAAGTCCACCTGATGATAAGGTGCTGTAACCCATAGACACCTGCAACTATCTTCAAATATCGATTTCTGGATAAATGTTGGTAGCATGACTTCAATTGCTTGTTCTCATTTCTACCATCCGAAAATTAGACGCTCGGCGTATATACAATTGTATTGGTATTAAAGGTTTTTATTTGTTGTTATCAACAAACACACTTGATTAAAAGAGATCAGCTTTCATATACTGGACGGAAATGTTTGTCGGATTATCGGAGGTCCACTGATATTACTAATTGAGTGCGTATTATTTTAATTTCGATAGTTTTTAATTGATTTATTTATTTAGTTCAAAACTTTTGTTTTTATTTTTTAATACCGAAATCTTTTTTCAAATCGGTAGTATTTATTGATAGATCAATTTCATAATTTGTTAATGTAAAAGCAAAAAAAAAAATTGTAGAATATCAATGCCATAGGCGTCTATTCCGTTCACCTGTTACACCCTATTTTTTTCTAGACATTAAAAATATCAACCAGTATGTGTAATTAAAACTTTTATGCCCAAGTAGTAAAACGCCGCCTAATTTAAAGATGCCGCTCTCGTGGTGTCTCTATCATTTTAAGTCCAATTGACTGTGATACCACGCGACTTACCAACATCTTAAAATTGAGTAGCGTTTGTGTATTTAGCTATTAGAATGATTTTTGTTTTCCGTTTTCCTTTAAAACTGAGTTATAGTCCTTTGATACGGTTTTGATATGGGGCAGCAGAGATAATGATGGAGTTTATGTGCACCTATCTATTTTATTTCACGGCTACAACTAGGTTATTGTTGGGATTTTTGTGGTTGAGAAAGGGCTTCGTTCTAACCTTGGAACCCAACTTAATTGATACCACTTACATATTTCTGCGATTAAGCAGCAGTTCCAAATTGTTACGGTTTGAAAGGTCTGGGAGCCATTTTGAATACAGGTTTTTAGGCGTTTCTTCTTACTTATTACGGGTGACAGCAAATTTGTGAACATCATTGCTTAAAGATGGTTGCAGTTGTCCATGGACTTAATGTCAGGCTTATGCGCCCTTACCTAAGCCTTAATATAGCTAAGTAGTATACTCTCCACTAAGAAAAGTATTTTTTGTTATACCTTGAGCGAAAGTTCGTATTTCGACGCCACTTTCAGGGATGAAAGTGCCACATCGCCTCTCGATTCAATGACTTATTAATTTAGGACGCATACTACAAATTTCTAGCCCTATAGTTTTAAACTTCAAAAGTGTATGTCATGATATATTATAAGGTACATTAATTTCGATTAAGGTGATAAAAAAGAGTATACGCACAATGGGAGGAAAGTGTAACATCGCAAACCGCCTTCTGATTCATTCGCGAGTGGTATTGTCACCAAGTTGTGGTGACAATCGGTTTGCAGTATCCTAATTTCCTCCCTCGGTGCGTAATATACTATAATAACATAGTATTAAATTGACATATAAACATAAAATTAGAAAGATATCGATAATTTTCCGGTAAATAAAGTTAGTCCTATCTAATTTTAAAAACGAATTAATGCCTCAAAAACAAGAGGCAAAGGAATTTTCCCGACCATTTTCCAATAACAACCGTTTCTGCTATCAATCAGCGACCTCTGAGGACAGATCGCGAAATAGATTTCGTACCGGGATCGACTTTTTAACAAAATTAAAGTCCTTTGATTTCCCTCAGTAACAAGGGAACCCCGGTAGGTAGCTGCTCAAATCATCGGTCCTCGCTTCTAGCTGATTACATTATGCAAATGATACCGCGCCCCTGTCTTGTCATCTATACTTAACAAGGATGTAAGAAATTAAACCTTTCTGGAATAGACACTTCAAATGTTTTATATCATGAGTACTCAGTCTCAACGAAATTTTTTACATTAAGGTTTCAAATGTAGGCATTGATCTGTAAATATTCGGTACAAATAATTGAAACAAATAAAATGACACTGAACGTTAAATAGTTAATTTCTTAATTTTATTGATGCAGCATTATAAGAGGGCTGAAATTATCCTGCTTTTGGGCTTAGATGGTTTAAATTATACATAATCAAAATTGCATTGGAAAAGAAAAAAACGCATTTAATGTTTTAAAGTAGGAGAATAATTAAAAAAAAGGTATTTTTTTATACAGTCATTAAATATATTTTTTGGATAGTTATAGTTCCTTATTGATAGTGATAGTTAGTTCGTTTTTAATAAAAGATAAATGTATTTTGAACATATGTTTGAAATATATTTAGTACATTATTAAATAAATACAGCGCCATTTATTCTAGCTGCGTTACACACAAGAGTCTCTTTTAGTGTCCTTATGTCTGTTGTACCAAGTTTTCCTGAAACAGATATCTTAACGTTTCATCACCCCCGTTTTTGGGACATCGCAAGATTAGCGTAAAGAAGTATGTTTCTATTTGAAGATACCATTTCTTTTAAAATCTCAACAATTCCCGAGAATCTGCGGCTGGTGGCAGGGTATTTACATTCCGATCACATCCATCGTAAGGGAATCGATTTTTGTATTTACTTTCTCTCTAAATGTTTCTGATTCGTACAGAGAATCGATTTTTCTATTTCATTATTTACTGCCGATTGTATCATATATCGTTTATTTATAAATTGCTGATACTATTCATTGGTACATAAATTCTGATTCTATTTTTAATGATTTTAGTGAAGGTTGTTGTGTGCGCGTTTACGTGTATTTAAGTACGTCGTTTCGTTTTTCCCATCTCAAGGAGAATTCATGATAGTCTTCAAACAACTCCCTTCGACGCTTGAATGCATAATTTTAATCCAATCAAGATATAATTGAACTCGACCATGTAGTTTTTGACCTAAAAAAACTCAAAATTTGTTACGAAAGATAAATTTATTACAAATCGCACATGCACGGTTATTTTGTTACTTAACTTGGACTTAGTGAGTTACATTACCGAATTAAGTAACATGAACCGACGTTTACATGCTGAATCAAAAATGTCTGTTAGATTAGCACAGTTTAACAATCATAATGGTGAATTATACGCTACCACAAAGAACTCTTCCTTTAAATAGTTCAGAAACGAGGGCGGGTAGTCGGATGGCTCCGGAGGCTATGCCAGATCCGGGTTGCATTTTAACGATCCCGCATTTGGTACGCCCCGCGACGCCTCTATTGGCCTCGGGCTATGAATGCTAATTCATTCGCGGTATCGCTATTTTGAAAATTTGCAAACTGGTATCGACGAAATGTGTTATAATTTCAGAGTAAAGTAGTAAAGTTATCAGGTTAGGTGCATACGTGGTAGAGCTACGATGTATTATGGCTTTAGCACGAATGCTTCGGTTGCACCGGGAAAGGACCACACTCGCGCTGAATACTAGCGTAAATTATTACAGCGGAATAATAGCGCTTTGTTTCATAAAGTGATTAATGAGAAGCGGAGACTCTTTTTACTGGTAACGAGGCATTCTACGTTATTCCCTAGTATTTAAACTAAAACATCCACTTATCATCAGAAATACTTTGTGCTAGTTTGTAACATTTGTATATGCTTTGTACTGAGACGAAATGAGGTGTTGGATTATCTTAGTAATAGTAAAAAATTACTTTCAATAAAAATTAATTGTAATTTAATTGAATAAAATTTATTCTATTCTATTAATAAGCCGCCAACATACTGTAATTTCCCTACTTTTAATTACTTAAGAAGTAAAGTAAAGTAAAGCTACAGCCTATATACGTCGGCACAGGCATTCTGAGAGGGTTTCTGAGAGGGTAGTGTTCGTCGCGCTGCTCTAATGCATGTTGGCGAACTTCACATATCATCGTAATAATTTTTTTCTTATTCCTGAGACATGCAGGTTTCCTCACGATGTTTTCCTTCACCGCCGAACACGTGGTAAATCAGCACTTAAAATTGCAACTAAACAATTTCATTGGTACCGGCGGGGATCGAACCTGGATTACTCGCGTTCTGTTATATTTACAGCGAGCGTTAACCATCTGAGCTACCACGGCTCTTTTAGTTCAAAAGTAATGTCTTATTTTTAAAGAAGGGGGCGTAACAATGGGGGTTACTATACACTTTATTTTAATTACTTTTCCAAAGTTTAATATTATAAAATATACTTTAAAAGTTGAAAACGAGATCGTACAACCAGTGTGTGTTGCCAGTGATGACTTATAGATCTGAGAAGTGCTCCTTCACTGCTGGCCGTATAAGGAAGCTCAAGGTCGCTCAGCGAGATATGAAGAGGGCTATGCTCGGATTTTTTCTGTGCGATTAACTTAGAAATGAGGGTATCCGTAGCCGAACAGATTAGTAAGCTGAAGTGGCAATAGGCCGGCCATATAGCTTGAAGAACCGACATCCGATAGGTATAAAGGTTCTCAAGTGGCAACCTCGTGGGTGAAGTACAGAGCTACCGTCCACAAGATGGAGTGACGACCTGGTAAGACATGCAGAAAGTCGATGGATGCAGGTGGCTCAAGACCAGGAGAGGATGATGATGAAGTAATCCTATACCTTTAAACGATCTATTCTTGTATATATATATATATTAGGAATCTCGGAAACGGCTCCAACGATTTTCATAAAATTTAGTGTCCAGTTTCGGGGGCAATAAATCGATCTAGCTAGGATTTATTTTTAGAAAATTTCCTTTTGTCCGTGTTTTTAGGTAATAAAAAACTGCTACAATATAAATAGGTAAATTTTGACAGATCACTAACGACCGTAATAGCTCAGGTGGGAAGTCGGTCGGGCGTGATATCGGAGTTCCGTGGTTCGCGTCCTGTCTCTCGTCTAGCTTTTTTCCTTTTTTTTTTCAAGTTCCCTTCTTTTGTGAGAAAATTTATTATTTCAAGCCCTTTTTTAGTATTTTTTAAAATAGGAAAATTTTAATAAAACTTGCTAACGTGCACTCATGATTTTTTATTCAAATAATCACTTCAGTTTTTTCTATTCTGTCAATAAGATCAAAAAATATTATTTAAGTTTCATCAGTATGTAATTTATAAATGTAATTTCAAAAAAAAAACGAGCAAAGCTCCGTCATCCGGGTACTACTTATAATGCTAGAAAAAATATAAAAACTTTATGTGAATCGAAGCTTTCAATTATAAGTAAATAAAGAAAATTACACTTTGTTAAAAATTCTTTGGTTAATTTTAAAATCTCGTGCCTCTCTCCAGAGTGCTCAATAGTGAAACCAACACAGTTTACAACATAAAACATTCATGATTAGAAACGTGAGACGTAATTTAGTATCAAAATCACGTAAACTTTTCAGTATATTGTAAAATTTTAAACTACAAAGTTCCGAAGTAGTTTACGGTCTCCTGTTGAAAATTTAAGTATGTATTTTGTGGGTTGTCATCATTCTCCTGACTACACTAATAACTCGTGTGGACTTTTAGACGCTGATAAAGAAGAAATAATGACATGACAATGCAATGAGATCGAGAGTGGACCCAGACTCATTAATTGATTCATAGACAAGGCAACGTGGTGAGAATTATCTATGACCTCAACGTCACGGTGTCGAATATTATACACCTGTGACCAGGGTGTTCGCGATCACATTAATCAAAACCAAAAATATTTATGATGAAAGGAAGCTGATGATATAGAAGACTAGGGATCTTATTCTTATTTTTTATCTTTTATTTAGAGAAAAAGGATCAACAGAGTTACTTGTTAGTGCCATCATATGCAGTATAAAGTATGTGAATAGTACGCTTTGAAGAAAAATTTTAAGTTATTTTCGCAAGTCCACTGCCGAACATACGCCTCCCCTAAGGAATGCCACAAAATATGGTCTGAGCTACCTGCTTATATCGACCTCCTGCATATCTTACCAGGTCGTCACTCCATCTAGTGGGGGGCCGCCCTACACTTCACTTACCGGTACGGGTTAATACGTTAATTGTAATAAATACATATTGTAGACGATGTCAACCATTTCGGGCGTATTGGAATGGACTATAGATTTTAAACAAAAATTATTATCGAATACTGAAACGTTAATCATATTTCCGGCACGTGTTGCTTATTTGCGTTAATATGCACCGTGCAGTAAATATGCTTTACCACAAACGAGTATATTTGCAAATTAAAATATTTTTGGTATATTTATTTAAATATTACTCTGTTGACAAAATATTGGATACCTTTAGCCATTGATTTATATGTTACACTAGATAAGTAATTTCCGCGCCAAAGCGTTGTCACTTCACATAAGGCCACAGCCTTATACTCAGCGAACGTCGGTTCAGTGTTCAAGGTGACGCCGTCCGAGTTAAGCCGAACGATTCACAACAAAAAATGGGTAAATGCGTAGTGAAAGAATGCGTTTCAAGGTCACAAAAACATAATAAATCAAGCGGAATCACTTTCCATATGTAAGTTTTAATTTATATATTCATATTAACGTTTAAAACACTAAAAAATTAAATAAAATATCGAATATTGCAATTTAGGTTCAATGTTGCCACTTTTCCGCCTTTGTGATTTTTCCACATTAATGGGAGACTGTATAATTTATGGAATAAGTTAATTTTGTTTTAAAATAAACAAGTAAAATTGATTGCTTAAAAATAAAAACTATGTTTCAACCTTTATACAAAATAATTATTCTTATTTTATTTTATTCATGAATTATCTATTAAATATATTTTACTACCTTATATCTTATATTAATAATTTTATATTAATTAAAATTTCATATAAATTTTATATTAATTATATTTCACTACCTATTTTATATTACTTGATTTATTAGTACAGTAAAAAATATTTATAAAAATATGTTTTATTTCATCATTATGTACTTCTAACTCATCTGATAAGCTTTGTATTCTTTTTTTCTAAGGGGACGCAATAAAGATTTTAAAATAAAATATACTTTCTTAATATAAAAACAATTAACTGAAGCTTAAAAAAAACTCATTTTTATTGCGTATTTTAGGTAAAATTTTATATAGTAAGCCACACCAACCCGCCATTGCATGTTTGTGTGTCTATCTTTATCTAATTTTAGCGACGATATTGTTTACGTAACTTGTGTAAGTGAGATAGATATATGTTTATTTAAAATTGTTATTAGTTTCAAAGCTACGTCGTCGCGTTTGGATAGTGGTTACACATTTTTCGACGCGCGGTAATGTGGTTTGCTCCTCTAGTGTTGTATAACTCAATGCCTTTAGCAAATTTGTAATTTATAGGTATTTAATTGTAGTATAAGTTTGACATTTGTGTTTAGTCTCTCAGAGTAGGTACTTTACCTTTATTTTGGGAATTTTGGCGGGAACTTGGCCGACGACGGGCTGTTGCTCCTGTTTTGTCGTTTGAATAATGATTTGAAGTGGATTTTAATTCGTAAAAGTGATGTGATTTTGTTAATTAAGTGTCTGCGCGTGTGACCTATTAGAGAAAATGACGAAACAATCCGCTGGGTTAAGCTGTCGTCAATATCTCTCAAGATCTTGGCAACGTGCCGCATCAGCATATTGTGATAGAAATATATATATATATATATATATATATAAAAAAAAAAAAAAATAAATATAGATTTAATTATTTATTTAAGAAGAGGATAAACGATACGAAGTCACCTATCAAATGGGCTGTGGGCTCGATTACATCAAAAGCAAATACGTACTAAATGGAATGCCTTTTTCAATATATAATATCCGTTCTCACATACACCATATATATGTATATATATATATATATATATATATATATATATATATATATATTATCTAACAATAGTTAAATAGACATTCCAAAAAATGTATCTACTTTAAACACAGACCTATTACACCCATTTAACATTCTATTGATTTTGTTCGTGGATTAAGTTATACAGAACCTTGGCACAGAATACTTCTGTCTACCACATGTACGTATGGCTCTGCTTATCTTCATGTTCAAATATTTTGATATATTTTGTAAATTACGTCATTTTAATATGACATTAATAAAGGAACTCCTTTGAGTTTCTTGCCAATTCTTCTAAGGGAAGGTATATTTTCCGAATCGGTGTAGATATTATCTTTGATTGAATTTGACTATGACTAAAAGTTAACATTGTTTCTTTAACAAGTTTTGTAACAGAACCGATCAATAAACAAAAACATAGAACAGTTACAAATCTCAAAAATATAAGCAAATCATTTCAAGTAGTAAAACCAACAATAACTCAAAGGAAAATGATTTCCAAGAACTTTATAAATCACAGCAGACATGAAATAAATCAATCAGAGAGTCAGCGGGAAGGATGAATGGTGGCCGTCAAAACAGTACCGTAAAAAATTGCATCTGGCGAACCTAGCAACGCAACTGGGCATATCAATCATCGACAGAGATTGGATCATCGATCGTGAACCTAAAATTCGGAAGTCCCGATATATCTGTATCAATAATTACTAGAAACATATGTATAAAACACCGGAATGTTGAATAAATTTAGTAGTTAGTAATATGTTCATTACCAAATATTATAAACAAGCCGAAGCCATACGTTTGTATAAATTATCAATTTTCAGCATAATACACTGCAATAACATGGCTTTAAACCACTTTTATATGTAATTTATGTGTGTGAGGTAAATATAGTTATCTAATCGGGAGCTATGATTACATTACGTGCAAAATTTAACCAAGCATAGTTTAATGATATATAGGACTTGCGTAAAATTAGGTAAAATTTATCAGCCTACTAAAAACTTACTGTCAAACATAGGTCCCCGATAAATCGCCTTATAGGGGAGATATTTGTCATAGTTGCCACGCTTGGCAAGCGGGTTGGTGACCGCAGTTCTTTAAAATTTTGAATTATTATCAGGAATACCCGCTGCCCATCTCCTGTTTCGGTTTCATTCTGTCGCCTCGTACGACTGCCACGGGATACGTTAGGGGTAGTGGATCCTCCTGGAAAATAGGATAAAATGCCTCGTTCCCAGTAAAACGGGTCTTTAGTTCTCTACACTCACCATACGAAACACAGCGGTATTGAGTTGCTATTTTACGCTGGTATTCTGTGAGAGCATGGTCCTACCCCGGTCGGGGCAACCCATTCGTGGTAAAACTATAATGAAACTGCAGCGTGGCTCTACCCCGTAATTAGCCCACATGTCTACGAAATATATATTCGTCAGGCATGCAGGTATTCTAACGATATTTTCCTCTAAACAACCTCTACTAAAATTTGTAATAAACAATTTCATTCGCACCGGTGGGGATTAAATCCATATTACTACATACTCTAAAATTACGGCGAACGCATAGTCTCTGAGCCACAATGACTGTTTAAAAAAATGTTGAAAAAAAAGCAAACAAAAGATGTGTGCTTCAAGAGCAAAATATTCAATCAGCCCCATTTCTTATGCACCCTCAGTGTTTTCGTGTTCTGTAGGTCGAAGCAATAACGATATCAGGCAGGTGTTCCGCGTGTTCCACGCGTCAGCCGGGCGATACATCGGAACAAATGGACGAACGTGATACGAATAAGAGACACTGACCCAAATACACTGAATCGTCTTGTAGCTTAGATCAGGGCTGTCCACATGATCGAATCGGCCTTAAAACCTAAATATTATTATCAGACTTCACTCGAAAAAAAAAACAGACTTAATGTTTTGCTTGCCGTCGCAGCCTATTGTCGTCGCACAGTGAGACCTCCTTTATTTCTGACAGGTTTATTGAGCAGTTAGTGTCAAGTGTCATGTCATTTCTGTATATGCAAACTTCATATGCCTTCAAAATATATTTAGACATGCTGGTTTCTTCACGATATTTTCGTTAATGGCCGAACACCTTAAAAATCGGAAACCTAATATTCTAATAACCAATTTCATTGGTGCCAAACGGGATTAAACCCGGGTTGCTCGCGTAGTTTGAAATTGCCCCGAGCGCTTAGCCCTGAGTAACCACGGCTCTTCAGGTTTGTTTTGGGTTTCTTCTTCTTGTTTAATTTACTTTTCTATGTAATGTTATATTATATTGAGCGGCATATTATATTCAATCGATTAATTTTACGGATTTTATCGCGTTTAAAATCGTAAAATTAGATTTATTTAATGTGTAGTTATTTTCATAAATATAACAAATCATTACTTGTATTCAATAACATGAGTGATACACAAAAATACATACAGGAGGACTTAGAAAACATAATTAAATGGGCACATGATAATGGTATAATTACAAATTTATCCAAAACAAAGGCTATGTATATAAGTTCACCCCACAGTAACGTCTTTAAGCAAGGTAAATTAAACATAAATATAATTGGTCATACATACGAGTGTCTACACCTCAATAAAGATGGCTGCCAGTGCACAAACATAGATGTAGTAGATAAATACCGATACTTAGGCCTAACAGTAGATAGTAATATGAACTGGAATTAATACTTTTTTTTAATACCCAGAATTGCAATCAATACTGGGTAGATTCTTTCACCTAAGCAATTTCATGAATCGAAAAGTCTTGTGCGTACTGTATTATGCACTGGCTGACTCGGTAATCAGTTATGGATTGAGCAGTTATGGGCTAACATTCAAAACACAGTTAGATCGTATAAAACATTTACAGATTAGACTACTTAAGTATTTAGTAAGTAAAAAAGTAAAATTACAGTGTAAAACGAATTATGACAAATTATTTAATATATGTAAAATACTTCCAGTGCATGAAAAGGTAGATTACCTAATCGCTTTAGAACAATATAAAATAAATAAATTTAAACAACCTATAACTCATAAATATCGTACTAGGCAAGTTGAGAAGGGTAAATATGTGATACCACATATAAGAAACTATTATGGTAAGAGAACTAGGCAATATTTAACTCCGCTAATATTTAACAGAATAGATTTTATAAGAGATACGTCCAAAGACATAAGCACTGTAACATTAAAGAAAAGACTGAAAAATACATTCCTATGAAAAGTATAATGTACTACCTATAATAAGTATTAAATAAAGATAGAGATATTTATTGTAATAAATATACCTAAGATAAAATATGTATGTAACAAAAAATACATATTAATGTATAACAAAAGAGCGCCATTATCGCCAACAAACTGTTGCACAGTTTGGCGATGTTTATTATTATTTTAAATCTGTGTATTTTATATTAATAAAGATTAAAAAAATATCTCCAGTTGCAAATAGAAAGGTGCACATTTTTTTCGACGCAGTTGTAAATCTCTAAAACTAAAGAGAACGTTACCTACTTGTAGCCCATATAAACATTACCCAGAGCATCGACGGGACTCGCGGACATAGGCTTGGACAGCCCTGTGTCAGAATCTACAATCGGAGCGCTTACGAGTAGTGCGTGCTCCGTTATGTGTTAAGACGTTTCAGTTATGAGATAGATTAATCATTCATTAAGTTTTAAGATTAGATATATTATTGTCCACCTTTTGAAAGATAAATAATACTCTCGACGAAGATTCAGAGTAAATGACTATATCTCAAGCAAAAAATTTAAATTGACTTTAGACCCAACTTACGATCTTGACGCACAAGCTTTATTTAAAATCAAATCACAATATACTTCTTCTTTTTCTTCTTTGTTATTTTGTAAGATCGCACGGCTGGACTTCTCTTAATATGGAAATTTTTTTCCTAAATCGCCACGCTTTGCAGGAAAGTTAGCTATCGTAGTACCAGCTATGTCGTGCTTCTCTAATTCGACTTATAAGTGATATATCAATTGCAACTTACCATTTTTAGTAGGAAGACACTACTGCCTATCTGCTTTGATTCTTTCAGTCCCCTCTTACGCCACCCACGGAGCGTTACGGGGTAGTGGGTATTCTAACAACGCTACTACACAGTATAAGTAAAGTGATACGTCAAGTACTTTTTAAACGTAGGTATTTTTACTTTCTATTTAGGTTGTATCTTCAACAATAATCGAAAAAAAAGAAATCCTTACAATTCCTAACAAATCCCAATCACACATTCTATAGCCATTATCCTAATGCAATTTCCAAACAGCCCGTTTAGAAACCAACTTTTCTAACAGGCGACAAGAAAAAATAAAATATTAAGGATAATTGCGTATCGCACGTCTTCAATTCCAATTCCGCAAAGATCCGCACGGAAACCGAAGCGGATTCGAATACAAATGCGGATATTGCGGCGCTTTACGCGGTCCAACGAGCCGAGCGCGACGCTACCAGCGATCTGTCGTCTTATTTGAAACAGGCCACGGCGATTTCACGGCATAGCCACGATTGGATAATAACGTTCGGTTATTGAATAGGTCGGCTTCACTTAAGTTTTCGTTGGAAATTATTTGGGGAATCAATTTAGAGCTTCATTTGAATGCACTAAATTAAACCTGATGATATTTTATCCAATAATAGCACAACGTTTTTCATATTATAATACACCCAATATGATCTACGAAACTGCTGAGTGTTGTTGATTGTCCAAGATTATCAAAGTACGTTGGCTTTGAGCATCTTCTACAAACTCGGCTTCTCTGCGTGATAAAATTCTTAATGAGGATAAGAGGAAGAAATAATTGGCATAGCCATGATATGATATGAGTAAGCTGAAAGTTCGGATAGTAGTGTCGAGGAATAAAAATATTCAAGTGGCAGCCTAAGATTAAACGAATAATGTAGTGAAATCAGTGAGATGCGCAAGATGTGAATGGTGCGAACAGCAGTAGTCAAATCTGTGCTCTTTTTTTTTAATATTTATTAAGAAACAATTTTAAGTGTAAAATATGCTAAATCATAAAAAATAGATTGTGTTTGTTCTTATTCCCAATCCGTTTTAGAATCTAGTCACCTTTCAATATTTTCCACCCCTCAAGGTCTACCGTCCTTTACTCAGTCCTCCTGAATCTAAGCCTAATCCGCTGCTATGTATCAACAAAAAAGGGTAAATTATTGCGGTGAAATATTAATCATTTTAAAACATAATGCATACAGCATAATGACAAAACCATGGTTTTAAATCAAACAATAAACTTTTCTCATCTAAAAGTTCCCCCCACCGCCGGCACCTCGTAATTCATCCCCAATCGATAATCGCGCCATAACTTATACTAGTGTACGAATAATGCACCTCCGCGCACCGCTAATATTAAACTCTGGTAATGTCGCCGTGATCAGTTTTAAAATAAAAATTTATAGATCCACGGGACGAATAAAGGCGTAAAATCCGGATTTATGGTGATCGGACTCAAGATAAGTTTTGATAGAAATGTCATTAACGTTTCCGGATTTTATTGAAATTGTTGAATCCATCGGTAATAAATTACGATACTGTGGTAACTCACTCGTCTTTCTTTAAATTTATAGGCACGCAACCAGAAATGGATTTATATTATTACCAAGAGCACTAAAATTGTTAATTGTTGTGTTTGTCGGCAAAGGAAAACATCTTTATTACTCTTCTTGGTCGTTTGATAATAAAAAACAAATATTTGGAGTCGAACACGCAATAGAACTGTAATGAAATATAAATATATTACTTTAAAGAATATAACAGTATATTCAAATTTTACAGTATGGATTTGACGTAAGGAAATCCACCATTATTCCTTCAAAACCATTATTAAATAAATTCCTTGAGGAAATTTTGACCTTCGACAAATGGCGGATATTCATCCCGTATGGTCAGTTAAGAAGAGTCCAAGATACGTGGTAGAGCCACATTGCAGTTATATTACGGTTGTAGCACGAATGGGTCGGCTTAACAGAAGTAGGATCACGCTCTCACGGAATACCAGCGTAAACTGGCAGCTCAATGCGCTGTGTTTCGTATGGTGAGTGTAGAGAACCGGAAACACTTATTACTGGAATCTAGGCATTCAGTCCTCAGAGATGACAGCCCATTTGCATTTTGATTCTTAATCGAGGATAGATGTAGATTTCTCTATGGGCCACAACATCCTTCTATCAGGTGGACTGCATGCTCGTTTGTCATCCTTATTATATAAAAAAGTCAAGCATCATGTCATTCCCTAATTTAGGAAAGAACTATGTCTAATTCATTATTTATAGGCATTATGGTGGCATAATATATTATTTTGTGTATCAAAGCATCGCAGTATTCTAGCGATAGGATACATATCATGAAATCTATTCTTTTACACGATCCTATTGTTTTAAATTTACATTCATCCTCGTAAAACCGAAGACAGTTTTCAATTTTTATCGGAAATTTACAATATATTATGCAAATAAATTACGTTATGAGACAGATGTTAAATTGGATTTGATTTTATTGAAAATTTTCTGAACTTTTTTACGCTTATAATACTGCTTATATTTTATTAGAAAAATATGCAAAAGTATCTTCTCTTGTGGTTATTGTAGTTTTGCATGATAAAAAATAAGTCCAATATGTGGGATCCAGGTTTATTAGTACGCTCAAAGATTTTATATTGTATTTTAGGACTTGACTGTGGTCTTTCTTGTGACAAATGTTCACACATTTTACGCGTTCACACTTAACCCTTGATTTACCACCCTAATTAAAATATCATTTATCACCACCATGAGTCCCCGAGACTCATGTTTTAATTTTTTTAATAAAAACTAAACCAAAGATGTTATTTTTGTTGTTATTTATTAGACTTCTAGCAAACATAATAATTCGTACATATTCGGTAAGATTTTGTGATAAACTCAAATCAAAATGCAGTTAACAAGTACTTTAAAATTAACAGTCATCAAAAATCGTCTGTTACGACTTACTGAAGAAAAAATAAATGTTGTAGCTTTTGGATAAAATAAAATATTCTTTCTTATAGAAGACATTATGAGGTAATTATAAATAATAATAATTAATAATGTCAGTATACAAAAACGTGCAATAAGTTAACATACTAGTGTGTCACCATCTTTTTGGAACAAGTAAGGCTTCTTACAGACAGTGCAAAGATAAGCGGTTTTTGTTCGTTTCTTATGATTGCAAGTATAGCAATATTTGAGCCGAACTCTCGGTATAACATCATCAGTTTGCGTTGTACTTGGTTGATCAGGAATGTCTAAGTCATGGTATGTTATAAAGTTACTAAGGATAGTACAGACGTTCAAAAGAACAGAAGAACAGGAGTTCTTCAGTCTCGGAGCATTCGGAATTGGTGTCGTGATCACTCACAATATAATC
The DNA here is from genome assembly GCA_907164705.1 of Parnassius apollo. Lineage (NCBI taxonomy): Eukaryota > Metazoa > Arthropoda > Insecta > Lepidoptera > Papilionidae > Parnassius > Parnassius apollo. The sequence goes on from CAJQZP010001686.1 coordinate 3,541,261, forward strand.
GGCGTCCTCGTAATTAGAATGTGGCTCACGAATATATTCAGCTGCATAGCCGCTGCCATCGCCAATCTCCTACTCTTCGCCCAGTAAATCATCTTCTTGCAGCCTCGTTCAAGAAAAGAAAAGAGCTTACTCCTTTTTAAAGGGCCGACAACGCACCTGCAATTCCTCTGGTGTTGCGGATGTTCATCGGCGGCGGTAGTCACTTAATATCAGGTGAACCGTGTGGTTGTTTGCCCCTCTTCTATGCTTTAAGCCATTAATTTATGATATCTGAGGCTAAATCATCTGCAATGTTTACCGATTCAATTCTTCTACGTTTAGATGCCATAGTAAAAACCTAAAACAAAATTAATATAGATAAACAAAAAAGTCAGTAAATCCATTTCCGTTACACAACACTCCACCATGAGTCTCTGGGACTCACACTCGATCATATTTACCTTTCCGAACGACGTGCGCACGCGACCGCTTACCTCTGCGTCCCGCGCCTCACCGCAGGAAGGTACTAGAAAGCGCAAGTCTAAACTCTAAAAAATAAACTATTTTTTGTTGTTTAAAAGTGGTGGTGAGTCCCGTGGACTCAGGGTGGTCCATTAAGGGTTAAGAAATACCCGTTATCAATAAAACAAATGATTTCCGATTCTTTAGACTACACTGCTATTTTATACTGGTATTCTTTGAGAGAGTAGTCCTTCCCCGGTCGAATCAGATTAATTGCAGCCACAATACAACTGCAGTGTGGTTCTACCTTGTACCGTAATTCCATGATTAAGTAATCTAGGAAACAATGGTTTCGTTTGTAACAAATGTACTTTTTATTTATTCTTATATCAAAGTTTCATAGAACTAATTTTTAATATTAATAGCTAGACAACAAAAACTGAGTTTATTCAATCGCTTCCAGCTCTCAAATATTAGCGTTGATTGGGATCAAAATGCCTAAGGACGTTCCTTGTAAGGCGAATTACGCAAGCCAGAATCATTTAATTGGCAGTAATATAGTCTAAGTTCATTAAAGTAACAACCGAAAACGTATTTCATCTTTTAACGAAAAGTAGCTCGTCATTGGTTAGGATAAACTAGAATTTGTTTCCCGAAATGGAGTTACGCCGAAACATGCAAACTAACATAAAAAGAAAAAGAATAATTATGCTGTGTTTTGTATGGTGGATGTAGAGAACAGAAGCCTTTTTCATTTCATTTTAGTCCTCATGGGTGACAACTTCACTCTGATTCCAAATCTATGATATATATAGGTGTCCGTAGCAAACCTACATTAATATATAATTTTAGTACTGGCAATCTAATGTATTTAATGTAGTAGACATTGTCACGCTATGCATGTATAGAACTAAGGTTCCTACAATCTATTGTAAACTGTATTGTGTTGTAATTACTCATGTACTCAATTAAAGTACATATAGTTACAATATACCCCAAGCTAAATTGGTCTTTGAACTGCAACAATCAACAAAAAATTCAGTCCATGCTTGAACAGTGTCTATAGACCACACCAGTTTTCTTGCAGATCGGAGCATCAAGGTCGTTGTAGACGGTGCAAGCTCCGATTGCAAGCTTATTAATGCTGGTGTTCCACAGGGCTGCGTGCTATCGCCAACGCTGTTTCTTCTGCATATCAATGATATGTTGCAAACCCGTAGCATTCATTGCTATGCAGATGACAGCACTGGTGATGCTCTTTACACCGGCCGAGCCAATATTTCTCGGGAAAACGTCTTTGAGTGCCGGGACAAACTTGTGTCTGAAGTCGAGTCTCTGCTGGACAGAGTCTCGGATTGGGGGCGACTAAATCTAGTCCAGTTTAACCCCCAGAAGACACAAGTTTGCGCGTTAACCGCTAAAAAGAACCCCTTTGTCGTATCCCCTCAGTTTCAAGGCACTCCCCTTGTTGCCTCAGCCAGTATCGGAATCCTCGGCGTCGACATATCGAGTGACGTGCAGTTTCGTGGTCACTTGGAAGGGAAGGCCAAATTGGCCTCTAAAAAGCTTGGCGTGCTCAGCAGAGCGGGACAGTATTTCATGCCGGCACACCGCCTGCAACTTTACAAGGCGCAGGTTCGGCCGCTCATGGAATACTGTTCCCATCTCTGGGCTGGGGCTCCCCAGTACCAGCTCCTTCCACTTGACCGCATCCAGCGCAGAGCGGCTCGAATCGTTGACGACCGAGTGCTTTCCGATCGGCTCGATTCACTGGCGCTGCGAAGAGATGTTGCATCTCTTTGCGTATTTTATCGCATCTATCACGGGGAGTGCTCTGAGGAATTGTTCGGATTAATCCCAGCCGCCAAATTTCGTGAACGCACTACACGGCAAACGTCCCGATACCATCCACACCATCTGGATGCTTGGCGGTCCACCACTGTACGTTTCAAAAGGAGTTTTCTTCCGCGTACAACCTCTCTGTGGAATAATTTACCACCGGTGATTTTTCCGGACCGATACGACCTGGGGACCTTCAAGAAAAGAGCTTACTCCTTTCTAAAGGGCCGGCAACGCACCTGCAATTCCCCTGGTGTTGCGGTTGATCATGGGCGGCGGTAGTCACTTAACATCAGGTGAGCCACATGCTCGTTTGCCCCCTCTTCTATAAAAAAAAAAAAAAAAAAAAAAAAAACAGTGTCCACTAACAGTAAGGGGAACTATGTGCTCGTTTTTTACATGTATAAAACACTGTGTAAGAATTTCCAATAAGCTATATTGCAACATAGGTTTTTTTATAGGATAAGGGTGACAAACGAGCACACAATCTACCTGATGGTAAGTGGATACTGTGGCCCATAGACATCTACATTTAACCTCGATTAAGAATCAAAATGCAGGTGCGTTGTCAACCTTGAGGACTAAGATCGGAACGCCTTGATCCCAGTTAAACGGGTCTCCGGTTCGCTACACTTACCATAGGAAACACAGCTGCATTAAGTTGCTATTTTACGCTGGTATTCTGTGAGAGCGTGGTCCTTCCCCGGTCGAGCCAATCCATTCGTGCTACAACCATAATATAGCTGCAGCGTGGCTCTACCACGTATAAAAGGATGTTGTTAGAGGTGACAGAAGATCTCACTAGTAAACAACTCATAACAACTCGAAGTAATAAAAATCTGCCGTTACCAAACTGCCTGCCTAGCGTGGTAACTATGGAAAAATCCCCCCTATGATGCAATCTCTGGGGGTCTATATTTTATAGTATAATTTTATGAATAATGTATACCTTTGTGGCATATCTTGGGGGTAGCCTATGTAAAGCAGTGGACTTGTGAAAGGCTGTAATGATAATGATGAATGTATAAAAGGAAATTAAAAAAGCTAGTAATATATTAACTCTCTCAAAATGACAGCATATCCCTTTTACCAAGCGATTCCGTTTGTCGGGTGCGTTAATATGTTTTTAAATATAATTGTTGGATGATTTACGCATATTTGCGACCACCAGTCAACAGCTTTATTGGGAGGGAAGCTATTTGCGGACTTGTTAATTGTTATGACGCAAATTTACATTTCCAATGTTTATAAACTTATAATGTATTCGATCGATAAAGTGGCGCTCACGGTTTTTTCGGGTAATAGATGGCTAAGTGTACACATTTCTTATAGATTTATATATTTATGATTTTTTTAAATATTTTAAATCACTTAATTTATTTTTTCATTACAGTTAATTGAAATTACACTGCTGTATATAGGCCTTCCTATATATTTTCTCATAGAGGGAAACATTTTCCTTGGTTGCAAAATTTGGCAGGGTTGGCAACCGCGGATTTTGTAACTTATTAAGTTGATATCAGGAGATACCCCTGCCCATCTCCTGCTTCTCTCTATCGCCTCTATCACCAGATTGTATGGTGTAGTGGATTATAATATACCGCCATTAAACTGCAAATTTACTCCAGCTGATCTTTTCAAGCTGCTTGTACTAGGGTAACGACAGAAGTCGTATGGCGGGTTCGAACCAACGACTTTTTGAGTATCGTGGTATAGTAAACGTAACAATTTTTTTGTCTGTAGTAAAAATATCATAAAATTGTTTTACATACATAAATTGAACATAGATAATTTTTTTTTTTTTTTTTTTTTATAGAAGAGGGGGCAAACGAGCATGTGGCTCACCTGATGTTAAGTGACTACCGCCGCCCATGATCAACTGCAACACCAGGGGAATTGCAGACGCGTTGCCGGCCCTTTAGAAAGGAGTAAGCTCTTTTCTTGAAGGTCCCCAGGTCGTATCGGTCCGGAAAAATCGCTGGTGGTAAATTATTCCACAGAGAGGTTGTACGCGGAAGAAAACTCCTTTTGAAACGTACAGTGGTGGACCGCCAAGCATCCAGATGGTGTGGATGGTATCGGGACGTTTGCCGCGTAGTGCGTTCACGAAATTTGGCGGCTGGGATTAATCCGAACAATTCCTCAGAGCACTCTCCATGGTATATGCGAAAGAAAATGCAAAGGGATGCAACATCTCTTCGCAGTGCCAGAGAATCGAGCCGATCGGAAAGCACTCGGTCGTCGACGATTCGAGCCGCTCTGCGCTGGATGTGGTCAAGTGGAAGGAGCTGGTACTGGGGAGCCCCAGCCCAGAGATGGGAACAGTATTCCATGTGCGGCCGAACCTGCGCCTTGTAAAGTTGCAGGCGGTGTGCCGGCATGAAATACTGTCCCGCTCTGCTGAGCACGCCAAGCTTTTTAGAGGCCAATTTGGCCTTCCCTTCCAAGTGACCACGAAACTGCACGTCACTCGATATGTCGACGCCGAGGATTCCGATACTGGCTGAGGCAACAAGGGGAGTGCCTTGAAACTGAGGGGATACGACAAAGGGGTTCTTTTTAGCGGTTAACGCGCAAACTTGTGTCTTCTGGGGGTTAAACTGGACTAGATTTAGTCGCCCCCCAATCCGAGACTCTGTCCAGCAGAGACTCGACTTCAGACACAAGTTTGTCCCGGCACTCGGAGACGTTTTCCCGAGAAATATTGGCTCGGCCGGTGTAAAGAGCATCACCAGTGCTGTCATCTGCATAGCAATGAATGTTACGGGTCTGCAACATATCATTGATATGCAGAAGAAACAGCGTTGGCGATAGCACGCAGCCCTGTGGAACACCAGCATTAATAGGCTTGCAATCGGAGCTTGCACCGTCTACAACGACCTTGATGCTCCGATCTGCAAGAAAACTGGTAATCCAATCGCACAATTTCTCGGGAAGCCCATAGGAAGGGAGCTTCGAAAGAAGCGCTTTGTGCCAAACCCGATCGAAGGCCTTCGCAATGTCCAAACTAACGGCCAATGCCTCCCCCTTGGACTCTACTGCCTCCGCCCATCTGTGAGTTAGGTAGACCAGAAGATCACCAGCTGACCTACCACGGCGAAAACCGTATTGGCGGTCACTAATCAGCTGGTGATCCTCAAGGTACCTCATGAGCTGGCAGTTTACAATGGACTCCATTGTTTTGGAGAACAAGGAGGTGATGGCGATAGGCCGGTAGTTGGACGGGTCTGAGCGGTCGCCTTTTTTAGGGATCGGGTGGACGAAAGCCGTCTTCCATGATTTTGGGACTACGACTAGATAATTGTCCAGAATGAAAAAAATATTTTTGTAAATCATATTTTTTGCGTGGTAGAACTATGCTTCAGCCATATTAGTAGCATAGTTGTAGCACGAATAGGTCGGCTCGACCGGAGAAGGACCACGCTCTCACAGCATACCAGCGCAATATAGTAGCTTAACACTGCTGTGTTTCGTATGGTGAGTGTAGAGAACCGGAGGCCCTTTTTACTGGAAACGAGGCATTCCATCTTAGTCCTCACGAGTGACAACGCATCTGCATTTTGATTTGTAATCGAGGATAGATGTAGATGTCTACGCGCCTCAGCAACCACTTACCATCAGTTGGTCTGTGTGCTCGTTTGTCACCATTATCTTATAAAAAATTACAAATACACGTTCCTTAGGGGATTCGAACCTGCAGTCCAACGTGGCTTCAAAGCTAACCACTATTCTACCGAACCGCCTACTAACGAAATTTAAGACTATGATAATATCCCTATCTCCTACTAGCAATGTCACAATGATTAGGTCCTACATGATAAAAATGCTAGGCTTAAACACCTGTTCATTTTATTTCTAACAGAAACGAAAGATAAAAAACAACTCCAAAAAACATTGCTCAAAAATGTGTTGAAAAAAAGACGTTTTTGAAATCCGAAAGCGTTGCGAGTGCACGTGCTTTCGCCGCATGCAGTCATTGTATTGATTTTACATCGGTCTGTAGACAAAAATGAGCGTCGCCTACTAAATGTTCCAAATTCGAAAACAGGTTTTTAATAGAGATTATAACTTATGATCGTCGAAGGTGCAAGTCATCTGGTATTGCGATTGTGGATTCACCGGTCAAGCATGACGAAAGGAAAATCTTTTCTGCAATGGAGGACTATAATGGGCCTCTACTCACCTCCTAAAGTGAACTATAATGGGCTAGTGAAGAAAGAGAAGAGTAACTTATCCTTATTACGGGCGTAAGCATTTTAAAACAATAAAGTGGAAACTGCTATTGCCAGCCCGTCTGTCAGTCATGGCAACTATGGCAGTCTGTAGGAGAGGCTTATGTTAAGCAGATGATTTTGTTATGGAAGCATTTTGAACTCTAAAGCTCGCTACTTATTTGTGAAGTACAACAAAACGCTGCATATCAATATCTAATTAAACGAATTTCATTGAAATCTCGTCACGCAGCAGTTGACGAATGGAGAACATCCAGGTGGATTTCAACTACGATGTCATATTCTTTTTTTTAAAGCATTGGGTGACAAACGAGCACACAGTCCACGTGATGGTAAGTGGATGCTGTGGCCCATAGACATAGACATACATTTATCTTCGACTAAGAATCAAAATGCAGATGCGTGGTCACCCCTGAGGACTATATATGTATCAAAAATAGATTTTAGTTACCCAGCCAGTGATAAGAAAAATATATCGTAGACGTGAAAAATTCCATCTTAGTGCTTACAGGTGACAACGCAATAATTCGAATATAATTCTATAATTCGAATCTCGAATTAATTCCTAGAACTTAATTGTCAGTTTCTCTGATCACATAATCGCCTGTCAAGTTATTAAAGTATTAAGGTATAAAATTCGATGTAAAAAATAAAGTAAGACCTGCGTCAGTTAAGAAATTTAATATGAGAATATTTTTGTTTTTGAAAGATTCACTTCTGCGAGTTTAATGGAAATAACCGTTGGGGCATTGGATATAATTAGTGAGACTGAGAAATCTACTTCCTTTGTAAATGGTTTCCTTCTTTAAAAGGCCACTTTGATCTTTGATTTTGCGCTGTCAATTGGTACTTGCGCTCTTATGCGAAGTTTTTTATCTTTTGTGTTTGAAACAAAGATTTATACTTTTCTATCATCTTCGAATTAATGATATTATCAATGCTGGAATAAGATTTTACTAATTCCTGGTGTAAAATTTAATGTAGGTAATCTTAACAATTCACTGCAATGTTCCATTAGCTAATCCGTGTTCAGATATCGCTAAATCTAAATGTAAATTAGTTTAGTTTGTGATTTGTATAGATTTTAAGGTTTGTTTTTAAAATTTAGCACTTTAAATAAAATGGTTTATTGCTTTAAAACTCTTTAATAGTGGTTAAAACAAGTAAAATTATAACCGAAAAATATAATATCGTTTAAGTCATTAATATAATCCTATATTCTAAATAAAATTAAATATCTGACAGCAAAAATTTGCGTGGCTAGGACCTCCTTAGTAAATGTTTATGCACGTATGCATTAAGAAAAGCATCATAAAGGGAACATTCTAAATGAGAAATTAAAAATATTTCGAAGATTACGAAACTATGCTGATTTGCCTCTACATACATTAAGGCGCATATAAAAATCATTCCAAAGAAAGGATATTATGTGATGTGACGAACAAAGTAATTTTATTAGACTTTCTTCACCATTATATTATATTTCATAAAGTTGAATTGTAGCTGTTTCGAAAAATTGTCTTCATACTTTTAGAGTTTCTTGCCCCTTCTTCTTTATTTATTTTATTTATTTATTTATTAAGGACAGCCAACAAATCTTACACCAAAAACATTAATTTCTTAAGCTAACATCTAAGATTTAAGCTAAGTGTAGATTCAATTACAGGCTGCAACGACTTGCGAGTGTGAGTGTTTAATGTTCAATTATAAAGTAATAAAATATTTTAAAAAAAACTAAACTATTTCAAAATTATTCCGTACTCAAACTTGTACCTTGAAGTAACTTTATGAATTTAGAGAGGCTATTTGAAAAAATTTCTCCGTGTGTTTTTTTCTGGAGCTCATTCTAGTATCGTTGCAGCCTGTTCATGACCGCGTGATGGCCGAGATTGCTTTTAGATCTCATGGTAGAAAATGGTGTGTATTTCCCTTTTCGAGATTTTATACGGTGCATTTAGCCGAAGCAGTTCCAACAACCCATACCCCGTACCCAGGGCAATACAATATACTTCTCACAAAAGCTCCCGCATTAGGGGCTTGTTAAAGCAATGTCGTAGTTTTATTTTTACTTTCAAAAACAGCTTTGCAAATGCCAACTTTGAATAAGAATATTTTGACTTGACTCGAGCTTTGACGCTAAATATCTATAAATTTCTATATAACTGCAAAATTTCAGCTTGAAAGTAAGGAGAATCTGTAAAATAATCAAACGCTGAAATCAAGCGGTCGGCAAACTAACTGACCGTAACCCGTAGTAGGGAAATGTAATGGACCAAACATTGGATGTCCGATACCGAGCCGTATATAGTATAAAACTGTATACAGGATGTTTTGTTCTGTCGACGATTCGACAACGCATTTTACGCGCGTTTTTTCGGAGCCTGATAGCGTGTTCAACGAATAGAGTGTTTGACATTCAGGTGGTAGCAATTTGTTTGGAAAAATAAATTTGTGAGCTTCAAACTATAAAGACGTCGGGTATATCGTGGTGATATAAGTGAAATAGCTGTCGTCGCTGGTTGTGTTGACTTCTATGTTTTGTTTTGGAATACCATTACCATTACAGTATGTCAAAAGTCCAATGCTGAGCTAATACCCCCCACCCCCATATATCACCTCGTAGGCTTGTACTGCCTATGGGTGATATATTCCACCCTTCAGATCAGAACACAGCAGTACACACGTTGCTACTTGGCAGAAGAAATTGATAAGAGAGCAACAGAAAAAGCAAAGCAATTAGAAAAAGGAAGCAACAGTAGCCTAATGGCAGGGCGCGGATCGAGAACTCAAAAGGTCGTGGGTTCGAATCCGCCATTTGACTACTGTCGTGAACCACTCCTAACACAAGCATTTTCAAGCTTACCAGGAGTTGTTAAAAGGAATATTGGTAATGTTAATTAATAAGATTACTAATATTTATATAAAAAAAAAAGAGCATCTTCCTGCAGATTAATGGGCAGAATCAGAGTCCTACCACAGAGTAAAAGAAGAGTTTCTTCATCATCATCAGCCTGCAAAAATTCACTGTTGGACATAGGCACTTCTTATAGGGACAGTTTGGCTTAATCAACGAGCTTAAGAAGGGGATTGACGATACTGATCACACCAGGGATAATGATCGCAATATCAGACTTATCGTGCTTCTAAAGCTGATGACCGTCACAGGCCCGGCCATTTTATGTTTGATCTAAACACAACAGTTACAATATTATTATCGGAAACCATCAATCCATGGGATGAAATGTATATATAAAAAAATAAATAAAAAATAAAAATAAAACCCCACCCACAAATATTTGCTATACTTGCCACGCAATCGGGTTAGCGACCGCAGCTTCTTTATTTTCTATTTGTTTCTCTATGTCACCTCTCACGACATCCATGGGATGATATGGTATAGTGGATATTATTACACCGCCACTACATGGTCAATAAAGTTCATATTTTTTTAAACTAATTTAGAAAAATATTTAAGTCAATAATAACGAAGATTTCATAAGGAAAATTATGTGAGAAAATATTCATTGCATTGTACATGAAGAGTACAATATATTACGATAGACTACGAATATAAAGGAACATCTATTAAGTTGTATGTTTAATTCATCTATAATTTTTAATCATAACAGAGCTTTCGTGTAACTTTGAGTAGCGTGACTCAAATAGTCAGTGCCAGTGATGACTTATGGATCTGAGACGTCGTCCTTCAATGTTGGCCGTATGAGGATGCTCAATCTCGCTCAGCGAGCTACGGAGAGGGCTATGCTCGGTGTTTCTCTGCGTAGTAAACTTAGAAACGAGGATATCCGCAGTAGAACTAAAGTAACAGACATAGCCCATTGGATTAGTAAGCTGAAGTGGCAATGGGCTAGCCGTATAGCTCAAAGAACCGACAACCGTTGAGGAAAAAAAGTTCTCGAGTGGCAGCCTTGTACAGGTAGGTGAAGTGTAGGGCGACCCTCCACTAGGTGGAATGACGACCTGGTGAGACATGCAGAAAGTCGATGGATGCAGGTGGCTCACGACCGTGCTTTGTCGCATTCCTTAGGATAGACCTATGTTCAGAAGTGGACTTGTGAAGGGCTGTAATGATGATGATGATGATAAACAAAATAACAGAAGTATTACATTTTTGTATTAGAATGTTATATTTCAATGGAACTGTTGGCGACGCGCCTATAAAAATGTTTCAGTTTATTAAATCAACCGATGACGTTGCTATGAAAAAAGGGGTAGTCACGAGCAACGACGCTCTGATAAGAGAATGCTTAGTTAAATCTTTAAGAAATGTCGAATTAATGATATGAAGGTCTTGGGTTCGACTCCCAGGCCGGACTAGTTTGTTTGTTTTCCTAAGTAATATCGCTTAATAAATTCGTAAGGAATTTAAGATATAAATTATGTTACCGGATTTGTTCCCCGGTTGAAATCATCTTTCAAATGATGTAAATTCATAAGAATATTAAAGTGAAGTTAAAGATCGGATTTGTTTCCCGGTCGAGATAATCACTCTGTGCATAGGCAGAATTAATGGATATTAATTGCATAAATGTTGTTTTGTATAAGTTTGATACGTTTTGAACGAAAACAAATGCCTATTTGTTATGATTGATTAATGAGAACATTCATTTATATTGTTATCTGATTAAAGATAGTTTCATACAGTTCGAAAATTGTATAAAAGCATTTAATTTGCCTAATGTGGTCAAAATTGGTGTATTTCATAATTTAATTTTTTCTGATAGCCGAGAGCCGTGCAAAGTTAGTTGTTCACATAGCGTGAGTACACGGAAGCACGCTGGCCACGCCCTTAGGAGGCCGAATATGTAAAAATTTAAAATGTTTGTAATTCAGTGATTTATGTAAAAATTACTTGTAAAATATTTCAGGTTAATTGTACGTGCTAAAAAGGTAAATTCTGTGTTATTTTCATGTGAAAATTCCTGTGTATAAGTGAAATAATGATAGTTTTGTATAAGAAATTTAAAAGTGTTTTAAATAGTGAAATAAATAGAAAAAATGTAAATTAAACTATTGTATTGGTTAGCTTATGTATAAATTCAAGTGAGAAACATTGTTTTAACTTTCTGTGTTAAATATTTAAGAAATTTCGATTTCGAACTTGTGAGTAAAATAGGCAGTTTTCGTTTAATAAATAAAAGGTTTTTTATGATATGAGGATATGATGTATATCATGGTGTAGATATTGTTTTGTACTACCTATATTGATAAATTGTATTTGTATATGATTTGAATAAATAAAGATATTGAGTGAAACGTGAGAGAGTAATAGTACAAATTCATGTAATTAAGTTGCGCAAGCGCGCAGATGGCGCGGCTCTCTTTCGCGTATAGCTCTGGGGTAGCTTAGTGAACGGATTTTATTGCAATTCGTTCGGGGATCTTACCAGCAGTCAATAAGAAGAAGAAAGAAAAAGTGTAGGGAAGTGATAGGGAAAAGTGATTACTCTCTCACGGAACGGTTTGAAGATAATTGCTGTTTCATTCCCAAGTAATTCATCCCTTAAGTTATACAGTCCACATCGAAGAATTAAGGCGTCGGGACCGGGACGACTTCGGAAGACCCGTAATCCCCGTCTGAACCTACTTGCTGAAAAGGAAGAGGTTATCGCCCTTGTGTGTTACTCCGTTGCGGAGATCACATACGTTGTTCCCGAACCCAACGTAGGCGTTATAGGAGGCCGGATCGAGAGAAGCCTCGATTCCTGTTTCTTAGTACCCGATCCGCTAGGTCCTTTTCAATTGGTCCTTTTCAGGATCAAGAGGGACACCGACCTGGTCCTTTTCAATTGGTCCTTCGCGGCCGGATTGAGAGGACGCCCGAACCTGGTCCTTTTCAATTGGACCTTCGGAGCCGGATTGAAGACCACCCGAACCCCGCCAGCTGGATCAAGGAACCAGCTGTGGACTGCTGGTTGTGGAAGAAGAAGACCTTCGGAAGCCGAGTGAAGATCAGCAACCGAAGGAAGCCAGAGGTTTGAGCTGAAGCAATAGGACCAAAGGCCTGAAGACCAGGACGGCAGCACTGAAGGGCTGGACCTGGAACTACCGGAAGAAAGAAAACCGGGATTGCAGCTTGGGGCGTGTGCTCGCATGGGGCACATATCGCAGCCGGGCGCAGGTGTCTTGTGAAGGCACTCATCGTGGCCAAGCAGGGCTTGGCATTTTTCCTGTCGGGCAAGCGTGCTCGGCATTTCCTGTCAGACGATCGTGTCTGGCATTTCCTGTCAGACGATCGTGTCTGGCATTTCCTGTCGGACGACCGTGTCCGGCATTTCCCGTCGGGTCATCAGGGTGCAAAAAGCATCCACCGCTGCTGCTGCCGGGCGAGGGTGCGCGTGGGCACCTGACTGCATCGCGGCCGGAGGAGGGCGCTTGGACGAGGCGTCACCGGCAACTGGGCGGCGAGCACAGCATACATCCCGACCACCTAACGGTGCCAAACGGTTGGGCTCTGGCATAACACCTTCGGGTGGAGCAGTTCTCTCGAGCGAGACTGCGCTTGCACTACCGCTCGACTGTTTCGTCATATTCCTTGGCGGGACAGTTCCTAAACCTTTCCTCCATTCCATTCCTGCACGACTCCATCCCTGGACGGCTCACCTCGGTAGGCCCCGTTCAGGATTGATAGGGCTGATAGGGCTGTTAGGGTGGTAGTAGGGTTGTAGGGTTGGGAGATAAAGGGGGAGGGGTAGTGGTGTTAGGTTGGGGTGTAGAAGGGTTGTAGGTAAGGGGTTGTAGGGACCGTAGGGACTGTAGGGACAGTTAGGGACCGTAGGCCAACAATCACCTTCCTGCAAGATGAAGAAGGCACAAGACCAGACAGGGAGAAGCGAAGGGAGCAGGACAAGGACAGGGCTCTCAAGAAAAGCTAAAGAAGTGGAATCATCTGGAGCGACCACAGCTACTGCGTCAAATGGAGCAACTCCTCCAAGTGGAGCCACCACAGACACGTCCACATGCACGTGGGACTCAGGGACGTCCATGGCAACGACGAGCAACAGGACGGACACCAGTGGTACACAGGCCAGCACCGCACAACAATCCGTTATATCCAGGAGTGAAACGGTGGTCGAAAAAGTAGGTCAAAGGACCGAAGAAGCGGCATCGTCAAGGACAGTAATCGGGCACACTAGTGATAAAGGGTCACAGAGAGGTAGTAGGTCATCGCGATCGGCGAGGCTGAAAGCCGAATTAGAGGCGCGGATTAAATTCGAACGCTCAGAGCTCGAACGAGCACAGGCAGCTGCTGCCTTAGCCAAGTCTCAATGGGAGTTGGCACGACTCAACCGAGAAGAGGAAATCGACTCGAGTGAGGATGATGAAGAGCGGAATACTCAGGTGGAACCTTTCGTAAGGAGTTGGGTTCAGCAAACCATAATGAGCGCGCCGGTTAGTGTAGCACAACCCGATATTACTGATAAGGAAGCGTGTAAAGGATCACGCCGCAAAGGGGCGGAGGTCGAGCGCAACCTAGGAAATGCACAGAAAACACACGCGAGTGAGGTGTCAGAATTGACCGAAGCGATTGTGAGTGCAATAAAAATAGCTGGTAAAGATAAATCTTCCCAGCTTCATTTCCTCCAGGAATTACCGGTGTTCGATGGAGACCCGGGTGAATGGATAATTTTCAAAACGGTGTTTGAAGACACAAAAGGCCAATTTTCAGGGGTGCAAAATGTCGCACGCCTTAGGAGGGCATTAAAGGGCACCGCTAAAGAGGCGGTTAAGTCGCTGTTATTTACTTTATGTGAACCTGAAGAAATAATGAACGCTCTCGAAAGAAGATTCGGTAGGGTTGAGATGCTCATTCTAGCCGAAATCGAGAATGTAAAGCGTATGCCAAGATTGGCAGAAGATTGCCGAAATATAGGATCTTTTGCAAGTCGTATTACGAACGTGGTTGCCACAATACAAGCGTTGAATCAACCACAGTATTTATACTCACCGGAGTTAGTGAGCCGCATAGTGGAGAAACTTGGAACTATGATTAAATTTAAATGGTTTGAATATCGAGCTCAATATCCTTTGGAGCCAGAGTTACAGAAGATGGCCAAGTTTTTAAATTTATTGAGTGAACAATTTGGAACGTCCTTAAGCAATGAAAATGCGCCTGAAAAAAGGAAGCGTCCTGAATTCAGGAAGCAAACTGTACACACTGCAAAGGGGAGGTGTACGCAGCTGTGCCGAGAGCGAGCGCTATATGCGCCGAAGTAATATGAGCGAGCGTTTAGAACGCCGAAATAATAAAAGGCACAACCGACAAGTGGTTATGATAACCCAGGACAAGCCTGTAAGTCGGGTAACACATAAGTGTGTTATATGCAACAAGGAGCACTCTATAGTGAGTTGTTACAAGTTTAAGGACATGAATATTCGCGAGAAATGGGAAGCCGTCAAAAAGGCCAAAGTATGTTTCCAATGTTTGTCACCTGACCATAGGAGGTTAGAGTGCAAAGCGAAAAAAATGTGGTGTAGAAGGATGTAAAATGTCACATCATCGAATGCTACACCGATACCCCAATGAAAATACCTCGCCACAAGGGGACGAGGGGGGTAAAAGATGCTCAGATTACAACTGTTAGTACAGTAAATGCACTGGCATGTGCATATTTAAAGATCATACCGGTCGAGTTGCATGGGCCTAGAGGAAAGGTCAAGACAACAGCTCTTCTGGATGAGGGATCGACCATGACACTCATAGAGGAGTGGATGGCTCAGAAGTTAGCGCCTCGCGGACGTAAAGAGGGATTACGTATCGAAGCCGTGGGAGGTAAGCGAATTAACGACGATAGTTCGTATCGCTTAAACGTTAAAATAAAAGGCATTTATTCGAGCGACTTAGAAGAGATAAGTGTACAAACAATTAAGTCACTTAACCTCGCTCCTCAGTCGGTAAGCCGAGAATTATTGCAACGGTGTTCTCATTTGACACCGATCAAGGATGAGTTGATGTATGAGAGGTCCAAGCCTACCATATTGATTGGTCAGGACAATTGGCATCTCATAGTTACTCGTGAATTGGTTTCGGGAGGTAAGAACCTACCTGTAGCATCGCTCACCAAACTGGGGGGGGGTTTTGCATGGTCACATATCGGGTGGCATTAAACCAATCAAGATTGTTAACCACATTTCCACCAAGAAGGAGGAAGATATGGATAAATTAATCAAGGATTATTTTAGTTTGGAATCTCTGGGAGTATCGGCTAGAAAGCCCGTGAACGACCCAGAAGAACGAGCTTTAAATATTTTGAACAAAACGGTACGTCGTATACCTAATAATAGGTACGAGACTGCTTTGTTATGGCGCACAGACAATGAGTGCTTGCCATCGAATAGGGCACAGGTTGAAAGTCGCCTGTTTAATATTGAGAAAAAGCTCGACAAAAATAGCGAGTTGAAAAAGGAATACGAGAAGCAAATTGAAAATCTCATCGTTAACGGTTACGCAGAGAAAGCGAACCATATTTCCATTTCCCCACGTACGTGGTACCTTCCCTCACTTCGCAGTGACTCACCCACAAAAGAAGAAAATAAGGATAGTTTTCGACGCCGCCGCAAGGACGGGCGGACGTTGTCTTAACGATGCGTTGTTGACCGGACCGGACTTATTGAAGTCGTTGTTCGGAGTTCTGCTACGATTCAGAGAAGGAAGCGTGGCAGTAATGGCAGACATTAAGGAAATGTTCCTGCAAGTGAAAATCCGGGAAGAAGACAGGGATAGCCTTCGATTCTTATGGCGGCACAATCGTGACGCGCCACCGGAAGAGTATAGAATGACGTCACTCATATTTGGAGCGGCATCATCACCATGCATCGCTATATATGTAAAGAATAGAAATGCGCAGGACAACGCACATATCTATCCAGAAGCAGCTTCCGCTACGGAAAGCAATTTTTATATGGATGATTACCTACAGGCATTTCCCGACGTGACGACGGCCGAAAGGATAGTAAACGATATGTATGAATTACATAAGCATGCTTCTTTCCAACTGAGGGGGATGGGCTAGCAACCGACCCGAAGTTTTAAGTAATATGGAAAATAAATATAAGAGCGACAGTGCTTCGCTTGGAGATAAAGAGCACACAGAGCGCACGTTAGGTTTGATTTGGAATATCAAACGGGATATAATAAGTTTTTTCCACAAGTCTTCGTAGCACACCGGAAGAGGTGATGGAGGGTTTACGACCGCCTACGAAGAGGGAGATAACTAGCGCTGTGATGTCAGTCTTCGATCCTTTGGGACTCGCATCACCCATAACGATTCAAGGGAAGTCGCTGATCCAGCAAGTATGGAGGACAGGCATCTCTTGGGATGAAGAAGTTTCACACGAGTTACACGTGTTATTTTGTAAATGGATATCGGAAGTGAAGAAATTAGGTCACTTAGAAGTACCTAGACCCGTTGCTGAAGGCATCGGCAAAGGAGAGTTACATACTTTCACGGGTGCTAGTGAAAAAGCATACGCTGCCGCGGTGTATTACGTCACCATGGACGAGCAAGGAATAAGGCGGATTACGCTGATCGCCGCAAAGGCAAGAGTAGCGCCATTGAAACCAATTTCGATTCCAAGGCTTGAATTGCAAGCAGCTCTTATGGGCAGCAGACTGGCTGCTTCGGTTAGTGAAGAGAGCAAGTACGAGATGTCCGAGAGAGTGTTTTGGACAGACTCACGTACAGTGTTAGCGTGGATTAAGTCAGATCCTCGCGCTTTTAAACCATTCGTTGCTCATCGATTGGCTGAGATCGAAGATCACAGTAAGCCATGTGAATGGCGATGGGTTCCAACGTCACAAAACGTGGCAGACGACGCCACTAGAAATTTTCCTTCCACCTTCGATGTAAGTCATCGCTGGTTTCAAGGACCTGAATTCCTCAGGAAAAGTCCTGATTTATGGCCCAAACAAGTGGACACCATAAATAGCTTAGAAACAGGTGAAGAAAAATCGCCAAAGGGCATAAATACGTTAAGAAAGCAAGAACCGTTAAGTCTACCCGACTACGGACGATTTAGCAGCTTTAAGAAATTCCTTGGAGCAACTACACGCACCTTACAAGCGGTAGAAAAATTCAAGAGTTTAAGAAAGTCGGTTAAAGGACCCGACGACGCAACCGAAAAGTCGGTTATGTGTTCCAACAAAGTTTTAGCAAAGTCGGTTAAAGGACCCGATAGCGCGTTGGACACAGCGCTCTTGAAAAAGGCGGAAATATTAATTTGGAAATTCATTCAAGACGAGTGTTTTCATTCGGAAATAAAATGTTTGAAAGCAGGCAAAAGCGTTGAAAGAAGTTCACGCTTAAGTAAATTATCTATGGAAATAGGAGAGGATAACTTACTCCGTTTAAATGGACGTTTACCTTTCAAGTCTAATTTGACCGAGGAAAGTAGAAAACCTGTCATATTAGACGGTAAACACGAAATCGTTAAAATGATGATTAGAGAAGTTCATCATCATTTTGGACACGCCAATCACCAGACGGTGATGAATGAGGTGAACCAGAAATTTTACGTCTTGAACTTGCGTAATGTAGTACGAAGTGTGTCACACCATTGTCAGTGGTGCAGGACATACAGGTCAAAGCCGCAAAACGTGCCACAAGGAAATATTCCTCTGGAAAGAATAGCTCATCATGAGCCACCTTTTACATGCTCAGCTGTAGATTATTTTGGTCCTATGAGTGTGACTATAGGAAGGCGACACGAAAAACGTTGGGGCGTTTTATTCACGTGTCTGACCACCAGAGCAGTACATCTGGAATTAGCAGCCTCATTGACACCAGCGTCAATGATAATGGCGTTAAGGCGATTTATCGCCAGAAGAGGAAAACCAGCCGTTATATACAGCGATAACGGGACAAATTTCAAAGCTGCAAATAAAGAATTATTGAAAGCATGCGAAGAATGCTATGAGGGCATGACAAACGAGTCATTTAAGAAATATATTAAATGGAAATTTATACCTCCGGGAGCACCGCACATGGGTGGCGCCTGGGAGAGGTTAGTAAGATCGATTAAAATTGCGTTGACCGCTACGCTTAAAGAGAAGAGCCCACGAGAGGAGGTTCTACATACGTTACTTTTAGAAGCAGAGCATACGGTAAATTCCAGACCTCTGGTAACATTCAGTATGGATAGTCCTGAAGAGGGTTTGACACCCAATCATTTGCTTCTGGGACGCTCATGTGGTGATCGACCACCTGGATTATTTTTAGAGCGACATCTGACGGGTCAACTCAATTGGAAAGCTGCACAGAGGTTAGCCGACCATTTTTGGACAAGATGGCTGAAAGAATACATGCCTACGTTAATACCTCGAACAGGTGATAACGGCAAGTTCATGGAACCTAAAGAAGGCGATATTGTTTTGATAATAGATCATTCGTTGCCACGAAATACGTGGCCAAAAGGTAAAATTAGTAGAACGTTACCGGGACCAGACGGTCACACCAGAGTGGTTGACGTCATTACTAGCACAGGTATCTTGAGGAGACCTACATCCAGAATAATAGTCCTTGTACCCGCGACGCCTCCCAAATGATGGTGCTAACGCACGGGGGGGAGATTGTTGGCGACGCGCCTATAAAAATGTTTCAGTTTATTAAATCAACCGATGACGTTGCTATGAAAAAGGGGTAGTCACGAGCAACGACGCTCTGATAAGAGAATGCTTAGTTAAATCTTTAAGAAATGTCGAATTAATGATATGAAGGTCTTGGGTTCGACTCCCAGGCCGGACTAGTTTGTTTGTTTTCCTAAGTAATATCGCTTAATAAATTCGTAAGGAATTTAAGATATAAATTATGTTACCGGATTTGTTCCCCGGTTGAAATCATCTTTCAAATGATGTAAATTCATAAGAATATTAAAGTGAAGTTAAAGATCGGATTTGTTCCCCGGTCGAGATAATCACTCTGTGCATAGGCAGAATTAATGGATATTAATTGCATAAATGTTGTTTTGTATAAGTTTGATACGTTTTGAACGAAAACAAATGCCTATTTGTTATGATTGATTAATGAGAACATTCATTTATATTGTTATCTGATTAAAGATAGTTTCATACAGTTCGAAAATTGTATAAAAGCATTTAATTTGCCTAATGTGGTCAAAATTGGTGTATTTCATAATTTAATTTTTTCTGATAGCCGAGAGCCGTGCAAAGTTAGTTGTTCACATAGCGTGAGTACACGGAAGCACGCTGGCCACGCCCTTAGGAGGCCGAATATGTAAAAATTTAAAATGTTTGTAATTCAGTGATTTATGTAAAAATTACTTGTAAAATATTTCAGGTTAATTGTACGTGCTAAAAGGTAAATTCTGTGTTATTTTCATGTGAAAATTCCTGTGTATAAGTGAAATAATGATAGTTTTGTATAAGAAATTTAAAAGTGTTTTAAATAGTGAAATAAATAGAAAAAATGTAAATTAAACTATTGTATTGGTTAGCTTATGTATAAATTCAAGTGAGAAACATTGTTTTAACTTTCTGTGTTAAATATTTAAGAAATTTCGATTTCGAACTTGTGAGTAAAATAGGCAGTTTTCGTTTAATAAATAAAAGGTTTTTTATGATATGAGGATATGATGTATATCATGGTGTAGATATTGTTTTGTACTACCTATATTGATAAATTGTATTTGTATATGATTTGAATAAATAAAGATATTGAGTGAAACGTGAGAGAGTAATAGTACAAATTCATGTAATTAAGTTGCGCAAGCGCGCAGATGGCGCGGCTCTCTTTCGCGTATAGCTCTGGGGTAGCTTAGTGAACGGATTTTATTGCAATTCGTTCGGGGATCTTACCAGCAGTCAATAAGAAGAAGAAAGAAAAAGTGTAGGGAAGTGATAGGGAAAAGTGATTACTCTCTCACGGAACGGTTTGAAGATAATTGCTGTTTCATTCCCAAGTAATTCATCCCTTAAGTTATACAGTCCACATCGAAGAATTAAGGCGTCGGGACCGGGACGACTTTGGAAGACCCGTAATCCCCGTCTGAACCTACTTGCTGAAAAGGAAGAGGTTATCGCCCTTGTGTGTTACTCCGTTGCGGAGATCACATACGTTGTTCCCGAACCCAACGTAGGCGTTATAGGAGGCCGGATCGAGAGAAGCCTCGATTCCTGTTTCTTAGTACCCGATCCGCTAGGTCCTTTTCAATTGGTCCTTTTCAGGATCAAGAGGGACACCGACCTGGTCCTTTTCAATTGGTCCTTCGCGGCCGGATTGAGAGGACGCCCGAACCTGGTCCTTTTCAATGGAACGTACCAACTCACTTTTTGTTTTGGACAGATTTTTCTGCTTTTCACTGTGTACTATTAAATGTCAAACTCGTTATAAACTTTACAACACGTAATTAAAACTATAATTTTAAAACAGATTTTTAAGTTTCTCTTCATGAAATTATTATCAGAAGATTAAATAAATACTAACAACAAAAAGTGCTCTATCTGTGCACTGAGGTGACAACTTAGATCTGTCAGGAACGATTTTTAAGCGATATTGCCTCATACAGAGAAGCCGTAACTCGACCGTCTGGGTTACGTCCAACTGTTGATAAACTAATTTGACGCGTCGATAACTTCATAAATCGTTTGTATATCATTAATTGTTATTAAAACAACAGTTTTCCATTTTAATAAATAAAACTAATGAATATGTAACAGGGTAAGAACATTTGCATTCCGCATTCAATTTGCATTAATAACAAGTGGACTGCAAAATGCAGACAAAACACTCACATATTGTCCAGAGCCCGCAGAAGTGGCGGAAAAATGTAATTTGTTTGCAAAATTTCTTGCTAGTTTCATATTCTTGCACTTATTAACACCCTACGTTAGTTTTTATGATCTGTTAAATTTATTAGCTAACATATGAAATAACTTGGGTAAATAGTTCGAAACAATACGCGGTGTTAAAATGTCCATTACCTCAGAGAGAAACTGAAGCAGAAGATGGGCAGTAGCATCTTTCTGATAACAACTAAAAAAACTGCGGTTGCCAAGTGCCAACTCAACTACTAAGCCTGGTAACTACAGCAAAATACCCTCTATTATCTATGTGGAAGGGTTTATTTCAGCATTAAACTTATATAGGTCGTAATTGATGGATGGATACTTCCAAAAATTTTACAAGCTAATAATAATATCCTCCAGACCGAATTTCGGTCACGGCGGGCCTCAACGGAGACTAGCCATAGAGGCGCAGGACAGGATTATAGTGCCCACGCGTATGCGCAGGCGCAGGTGCACTCTCTATTCCCTCACTCTCATAGTCCGATGGGACAGTAAACCGACACGGCCGGAGAGAGATCAGGCGCAGGAATAACGGCTTTACCTGGTTTCCAAGGCAAGGCTGAGACACCGCCAAGTTCTTGACTAGGGCAACTACTGATAATTTCTTGACTAAAAAACTCAATAATAGATTTTTGGCCCGACCCGGGATTCGAACCCATAACCTCATGATCAGCAGTCGCGCTACTAAAAAACTGGCAGTCAATTAAAAACTAAATACGTGAAGGAAGGTCTGAGCCAAGCTGTGAGGAAGCATTAAGGCCCGCGTTTTATTTGCTTGTTTCCAAGTTTTCTATCGATGTTTTCGTTCACCGTCGAGCACGTAAATCATCACTCACAATTTCTGATATTGATCAAAAGGCCCTTAAACTACTGATTGGTATAATTCCTTCATTAATTTAAAATATGACATGCAGTGTCAAAAAACAAAACTATTGAATTAGGGCCTCATAGGTGGCCGTGGATTTTATATTTGCCCTGTAAAAAGTATTGAACAAATTAAATGAGTTAAGGTGCGTGTTTGAACAAAATGCCGCGCTATATATTTGTGAAGTTTTTAGAAGCCATCTACTTGTTATTAAAAATATATATCAACTAATAAAAAACCTATTAAATTTTTACATAATCTTGATCCATAATATCTCGTCATAAAGTAAGCATTATTTTATTTTACGATTGGCACTAATGGATAGGAAATTCATTAATGAACATTTTGATCTATTTAATTTTTTCAAAGGACTAAAATTCGATTTTATAAAGAAAATAATTTAAAATTTCTTGCGCGATATATTATAGTGAGAACGCGTGGAGTGTATGGGACTGAACGCTCAAGGTCGTTTGAATAAATTGGATTGTTTGGAGCGAAAAGACAGCGCCGACTGCTGGAAGGGGCATAACCATTTTCTACGTGGTAGAGCCATTAGTAGTATAGTTGTAGCACGAATGGGTCGGCTCGACCGGGGAAGGACCACGCTCTCACAGAATACCAGCGTGAAATAGTAGCTTAATGCTGCTGTATTTCGTATGGTGAGTGTAGAGAACCGGAGACCCTTTTTACTGAAAATGAGGCATTCCATCTCAGTCCTCACGGGTGACAACGCATCTGCATTTTGATTTGTAATGGAAGATAGATGTAGATGTCTATGGGCCGCAGCAACCACTTACCATCAGGTGGACTGTGTGCTCGTTTGTCAGCCTATTCTATAAAAAAAAAAACAGCCATCACAAGTCCACTGCTGAACATAAGCCTCCCCTATAGATTCCCACAAAGAACCTTCTACATGCGTGTTTCATGAGCTCGTCACTATATCTAGTGTCGAGTGGTACACTGCGCCTAACAGTACGAACCTACCACTCGAAAATATTTCTTCCCCATTGGTTGTCGGTTGTTCGGTTTTAAAAAAGTAATTATATTTGGTAGAGCCACGCTTCAGCTACATTTTTCTTGTAGCTCGAGTGGGTCGGCTCGACCGGGGTAGGATCACGCTCTCACAGAATACCAGCGTGAAATAGCAGCTTAATACCGCTGTGTTTCGTTTGGTGAGTGTTTTTTTTTTTACTGGAAACGAGGCATTCCATCTTATTCCAGCAACGTATCTGCGTTTTGATTCTTAATCGAGGATAAATTTAGATGTCTATGGGCCACAGCATCCACTTACCATCAAGTGGACTGTATGCTCGTTTGTTACCTCTTCACGATTCTATAAAAAAGTATGGCTAGCCCATTTCCACTTCAGGCTACTGGTCTGCTGGTCTATGTCAGTTACTCTGGCTCTTCTGCAAGTACGTTACGGATTTTATTTCCTCGAAAAACTCCGAACATAACGCTTTACATCGGATGCAACATAACTGCTCTAAAATATTGTACAGCTCGAAATATAAACAACAAATAAAATTCAACGTACTCTTTTATTGGTTTTGGTGGATAGCATGTTCTATGAATTTATATTTTTGCAAGTGTGGCGAACGTGATCGAATTTTTAATACACGACTTTGTTATGTCCTAGCGCTTCTGGTTGTTCTGCTAGTATTACTAAAATTTGTAAAATGAAAACTTCAAGTGTCACACACATGTGCCCCAAATGGTATCCATGTGCTCTGTGTTAAAAGAATACGGTAGGAAAACTCGCTGGGAAATGAAACGCAAATACGTGTGCATACGCCCACCCGCAGTAAAGCATTACACTTTCATCTGCTGGTAAGAAGATTACATTATTTGATTAATCTATACATCAATACATATAAATAAAATAAAGTTTCCATCTGTAATAACAAAATTAGTGTCTGTCTGTCTATATGTGTGTCAGTCCGTGCTATTCTTCGGGACCGGCACCGACTGTAACGAAACTTTACGAACTGATAGTAAACAATACCAGAAGTGATCTAAGCTATATTTTATTCAAAAAACTTGAAGATTTTTAAAGTTGATTGAGCAAGTGGATGAGTTTGTGTATTTGGGATGGGTATTTAGCAGGGATGGTAGATATGATAAGGATATAGAACGACGAGTGAATGCAAGAAATAGAGTGAATGGGGTTCTACACTCTATTATGAAGAATCAGAATGTGTCAAAAAAGGCACGTATGGTAATTCATAATGCTGTGATAATCCCTGCTTTAATGTTTGGTAGTGAAAGTTGGGTGTGGCAGAAGAAACACGAAAGTCGAATAAATGCTGTAGAAATACGGTCTTTAAGGAATATGCTAGGGCTGAATCTGAATGACAGAGTGAGAAATTGCGTGATAAGAGAAAAATGCGGTGTGCAAGATGATGTTGTGACCAGGATTAAAAAAGGAATGCTTCGGTGGTTTGTTCATGTAGAAAGAATGAAGGAGGGAAGAGTGACAAAGCAAATTTATATTGCAGATGTGGATGACAGAGTCGGGAAGGGACGCCCTAGAAGAAGATTCATTGACCAAATTTATTTAGATATTTTGAAAATGGGCTACGTTAGGAGTTAACCGACGAGTGTGTATGCATGGATATAAGGATGTAAAGGAGGCGAGAGAGGTATGCCAGGATTGTGCCAAATTGAAGTCCGTAGTCTCTGCCTATCCCTCTGGGTGACAGGCGTGAGTGTTTATATATTAAAGTTTTTTTTAAACGAATGGAAATGTTAATAAAATGGTCTTTGATTACCTTAAATCAAAATAACGCCGCATTGATGGATTCCACCCAAACGTAGTCGGGGCGGGTCGCTAATTAAAATAATCTTTATTTATTCAAGTGAATGATATAGGTGACCTCATGGCTGATTAGAATTTAAATTTTAAACAACATAATAACTGAATACAAAAACGGTCTGTTACATCATAGACGCCTCGTGTCTGTGTCAGTGCGTGCTTTGTTTATTTCTAAGTTAATTTAATAAAGGAATACAATTATGTATTATGTGTTCATTGGGACAATGGTTTTGCCTTATTAAATTATATGAATGAGAACTACATTCAATATTAACAAAGGAAACAAACATATTTACGTGTTTAATTGTTTTTATTTGTTTAGCAGTTATTTTGTATGTAGAGCCACGCTGCAATACGAACAGGTCGGCTCGACCATGATGGTACAGAACCAACGTGAAATAACAATATTAATTTTGCAGTGTTTTGTATGGTAAGTGATGAAAAACGGTGATCTTTTTAACTGGTCACGAGGCATTGCATATAAAACCTAAAATCAAATTGCAACGAATTTGCATTTAGATTTTTAATAGAGAATAAATGTAGGTTTAATGTAGGTTTAAGTGTAATGTAGGTTTAATTCTTTATGGACGATGTGGCAAATGAGCATGCGGCTCACCTGATGGTAACTGATAACCGTATGATGTCATCCTAACTTCTATAAAAAATATTCAATTCAAATTCAAAATTATTTATTCAGTATCTTAAATTTAAATACAATAACTAGGCTGGGGTGTCTTTTTAAGTATATCAATACCTGTATTAGGCTACCGCGTTCTACCAAAACAATTTTAGATACATTTAAGACTGCATACATAAACATTAAACTGTGTCCGCGCGTGCGTTTGTATGTATGCGCGCGCGTGTGTGTGTGTGTGTGTGGTAAGTACATGTAGTGCGTGCGTGCGTACATCTGTGCGTGCGTGCGTGCGCATGCGTGTGTGTGGCGAGTGCGTGTATTGCACTCGTGCGCGTGCACGTGTGTGTGTGTGTGTGTGTGTGTGTGTGCGCGCGCGTGTGTGTGTGTGTGTGTGCGCGTGTGCCTGGTGTGTGCGTGGTGAGTGCGTGCGTGCGTGCTTGCATGCGTGCGCACGCTCGTGTATATATATATATATATATGTGTGTGTGTGTGTGTGTGCGTGCGCGCGCGCGTGTGTGTGTGTGGGAGGGAGGGAGGGTTGTAGTATTTGCGGTAAGTATTTATGCTATGGTGTGCATTGATTTATTTATTTCAATAAATTTTTACTTTCACCATACTCCATCGTCTATAAAAAAATAACTTGCTTAATCCTGTATTCGAAACAATTTAATGTTAAAATTACGTTACCTGGGCAATTCCTTCGCTGGACTAGACTGCGTCTCTTGGTGACTGTAGGACGCCATTTCTTCTAAGTTAATTCATGATTTAACACTCTTTTCATTAGTATTAGTTTATTGCACTAAAATATAAAACACTTTTAATATGATTGAAATATTTTCGCTAAAGCTTAAATAATAAATTGTGTAAAATAAAATAAAAATATAGATAGAGAATTTTTTTATAGTACAAGGGTGACAGTCAACCTGATGGTGAGTGGATGCTGTAGCTCATATACATCGAATTCGAGGATATATATAATGCAGAGGCGTTGTCACCCCTGACGTCTAAGATGAAATACCTTCGTTTTCAGTAAAAAGAGGTCCGGTTTTCTACACTCACCAAACGAAACACAACAGCATTAAATCTGCTATTTCTCGATGGTGTTCTGTAAGAGCGCGACCCATACGTGTTACAACCATTATATTATATCTGCAGCATAACTCTAACACGTAAGTAATAATGATACGTATTTTTTTTATCCAACAATAACTTAACACCGATTTAAATTAATAACTAGCAAATACAATTAAAATAAAATAAATCAAATTTCCGTAATTTTATTGTGATGATATACTGATTGAAAATGTATTGGCTATTACCATTTTCATTCAAGAAATAAATTAAATACGCGAGCGAGAACAGGGAATTGATTTTGAAGGATAAATTTGGTATGTTGAATCGAGAGGCTATTGGGAAATTCACATGAATCGTATAAAATGGAAAATTACGTCGTTCTCTTCGTATGATTTATTATAGTGGTAGATATTTTACTACGTTTTTATTAACTCGATTTTGTGTCTGTCTGTCCGAGTCGAATTTTGTAATTGATTTTAAATTAACTTCTCGATGTACTAGACACATTTTGGAACATAGCTGAAAATCGGATAATAACGTTATTGTATAAAAAACGTGTTATATCAAAAAAACTTGATATATATTTTTTATTTCACTTGTTTGTAAATAAATTTTCAATTTGAATGAATAAATGAATGAATTACAGCCTAACAAAAATCTACCGCCGAACATAGGCCTCCTTCTATGATTGCATCATAGGAGAGATTTTGTCAGTCTTTTATTTACTATTTCTTTTTTAATAAATTTGAAATTTGTAAAAAAAATACTATTTTTGTTTATTAACAATACAATTATACTTACTGAACAGTGAAATAAAATGAATTGAAATATTCTATCTTGGACGTAAGAAATAAAAATCCGTTTTGTCAAACGTCGTTTTTTTTTTAATTTGTTGTAGATTTGGAAAGAAATAGTTTCGAAATGAGGTTTCTCTGACTGGAGAAAAAACAGCATAAGAAACTCCGCAGACAAATTGGTCACTTCTATCGGTTCATTCTAAGACAAAATCTGAATATCTTAATTAAATAGACTTTGTTAATAAACTCGTAAAGCAAGGCTTGAAACTCCGCGTGCGAAGTGGTTTCATGACCAATAAAACGCTTCTATTGAAACTCGTTAAAGCGAACGATTTCCTTAAGATTTATTTGACAAGTTTATAGCAAACAGAGCCTCCGAATTGTGGAATTAATTTTGGAACTTCTGCACGAGCGTGATTTCATCCTCGCAACAGTATAAGGAGCTATATTTGTATTAATAAATTCGTGTATGTTTCATCCGCCCGTCGATATTGAGCTGTATCTATAAAACTGTTAATTACAATGTCATGTGCTGATTTATCACCTATTTGGCGATTAAGAAAACATAGTGAGAAAGTTTGTATATTAGATACATAATAATAAACAATTAATAGTTACTTTTTTCTTGTACAGACAATCATGTAAGGAATAATATTTATGTAAATTCTTAAACCTATTGCAAGACTCTTTTATTTACTTTATATTATTTAGTTTGTGTATTTCGTATATATTATACTGAATTTGTGAACGGTTTGGTACCATCATTGTTTATTATATCTAACTGTCTAGATCGGTGCCTTGTAATAAGTCATAATAAGTTGTTACCGTGTCTTTATTACACGGTAACAACTTATTATGACTTTATTACAAGGTACTTAAATATTCGAAGTCACCTAAATACGCATTAATAAAGATAACTCAAAAATAATTGATCAGATCTTGATTAAATTTATATGGTCATCAAAATCGGTTCACCCAGAGAAAACTTATGAGGTAACACATAAAAAAAACATGCAGTCGAATTAAATACCCGCTAACTTTTCAAGTAGGTATAAAAACATAATTATGATTTTCCCGTTTAGATTTTGCATTTCTAATTTAAATAAAGCTAACCACCTCGTCTTTTATATTGTCTGATTCCCAAATAATTTAATCTTAAAATTCGTTACAGTACTGTAGAATATTGAGTTTTAAGCCTAAGTTTGAAACTAAAACATTCATTTCATTATTAAAAAGTAATTTTGCTTTTTATGTAGAGATAGTACTATTATTTACTATGTGGTAGAGATAACTTCTTATCTACTGCCTTCTGTGTTTAAAGTAATTTACGTTGGACACCAGTCCATGGGTAACATCAAGTATATATCAGGTTGGCTCGTAATCGTAATAAATGCTGACTTTGTTAAAAACTTGTGCACAGCGCCACCTATCGGATCCTAGAATAGCTATGAACACATTAAAATATGACCTCGATCAAGTCGTTCAGATCACTAACAGACGCATCAAAAATTATAATTAAAAATATTATCGGTATATGAATCTTAAGCAAGGTTTAGACGAAGCCAACGCTGGCTTGTTATTGGTCTACGTATAAACAGTTTTTCAAGACATGCCAGTGCTAGCTGCCAGCACTGGCGGGAATAGAGCGCCTGCTTATTTTTCTAGCCAGTGACCTCCGCCCGCGTGCCTCGCAATCCCCGTACCAAAATAAATATTTTGTAATATAAAAATTTTAGTAGTGATATTGTACAAATTCCTATATTTGATGTATGTAGGTATATGATACACATTATTTTCAGTTAAAGTATAAAAAATCATTAATGTAAAACAAATACGATTTACAAGAATAATCTAAGAATAAAATGAATCCATTTGGCCTCATCTAAACAACACGGACCAGGCCAGCGCTGGCTTAACTGAGAACAGGCACCAGCGTTACTAGCTTCGTCTAAACCTTGCTTTATTTTACGGATTTTACCGCGTTTAAGTTGACTTTTAGTTCCTATGAAAATCTAGACGTCAAACATCTCAGTACCCTCAGTGACCATGGGTGTTATAAAGCATCCGAAGCGACGGGAATTAAAAAAGTCAAAGTGAACGCGACAAAAACCGTAAAAATGGTTTTATTTAATGTGTAGGATTCGCGTATATATAAGAAATCGTTATGATCTTTAGTTTATCGAATTTTTATAACGTAAATAAACATTCACAGATAATACGCGAAAGCATAAACCGCGGGACGCCATCAAAATTTTAATGCCTGAAGAAATGGGTCTTAACTTTTTTTAAGAAAACAACGTGGCATGAGAACTCGGCAGCTGATGCTCTTTACAGCGAAGTGGAGACTTTATTTACAAAATTGTTTCATAACAACTACGGAGCGATAGAATGCGACGTAAATAAAATATTTCTCTTGAATTTTGTAAAACTGTTTTAGATTTTATTAATGCCCCATTCTTATATTTGAGCAATGTATTTTCTTTTACCATCTGTTATATTAAATACAAGTACAAAGTGCAAGTTTTCTATTCAAAACTATTCGTCCGGGAAAAAAAAGCGAAAACAACTTTTTTAAGGCTTGTAATTGTTTCAAGTTTTTTTTCATGCATTTAATAATGCTGTATGTAGCATGTTGATGGCTTCGTGGCGCAGTGGCTTAACAATGAGTTGCAGCACTATGGGTCACAGGTTCGAATCTAGCACGGAACGAGTATTGTATGGCTTACAAATATTTGTTCCGAGTCTGAGTGTTAGTCTTTGGTAACATTTTTGAAAACAAGAAAAAAAAAAAAGAACGACGCTGTGGACCGCCTTGAAAGAGAAAACAATAGAGTTCTTTTTTTAAACAGATAATAAGTGGCAACGGCGCTGAGGGCCAGGGATTCAATCCCGCCCGAAACAATTATTTGTATCCCCTACACATAATTGTTCCGCACCTGGATTTGCCCTTGTGCTATATATAATGACTTCCACGTACTGTAGTAGTAAAGTTTTACTGGAAAAATAAATAAAAAAGGAGAATTCATAATATTATTAAAGTATGCCCTTACATTAAAAGTTAAAACCGACTTCAAATTATTAAAAAGAAGTTATTTATTTGCTACTCTTAGGATTGGAATTTATATGGGACCTATAAAGAATTCATATGAGAATAAAAAAGTTTATCGCGTAACATACGAGTACATACAAAAGAAAACATATACTCGCGTTGAGGACCTCCTCCTTTTCGAAGTCGGTTAAAAAAGGGTCTCCGGTTCTCTACACTCACTTTACGAAACACAGCAGCATTAAGCTGTTATTTCACGCTGATAATCTGTGAGAGCGTGGTCCTAACCCCGTCAAGCCGACCCATTCGTGCTAAAACCACAATAAATGAGTAGCTGTAGCATAGCTCTAATACGTATAAATATTCTGCAAAATAAACAAAATTTCAGTGTCCGTTGCTTTATACCATAATAATAGAAAATAATTCAAATTATCTGGCAGAAACTACTTGTATTTCTTTGTCAATCCAGTGTCATTAAAAAGCCTACCCAAATCATTTAGCATTCTGAATTATACGTAACTTAATTGCGCTAGATTAAGATTTTATAGCAGAAGGTAATAAAGTAAGTTGAAGTGCTGAGAATTCCTTAGGTAAGCCCATAAAATGAATAGTACTAAAGATATATTGATCAATAATGATTTTAATACTTAAATAAAAGGAAGCGCTACTTCATTAAATTGTTTAATGATTATTTCCTTATTTTATTAGAGAAATAAAATATCTTAAACATGTGCCTCTATATATTTTCCGCCACTGCCGAGTGCGTGGTAAATGAACACTTATAACTGCATTTAATTTGTTTATTAGTAAATATCGAATCGAAATACATCGATATAATATATTGCATATTTTATACAGTACCAGTACGGTAAAGCCACGCTGCAGCTTCGCCAGCTATGCTCAGCTGCAGTACGAAAGAGTCGGCTCTACCAGAGTGGACCACGCTCTCACAGAATACCAGCGTGAACATCAGAACAATACTGTGTGTGTAATATTTATTTGTTCTTTATTGCATTCCTTAAAATAATAGAATACGACCCATGGAGTGGTGACAATTTGAGGTAGGTGTAGCAATATTGAATACAAACAAAACAAAAATGATAATTTTACTAATATTTTATAAAACAAATAAACTATAAAAATGTCTAATATATATAGATAAATATATACATTTGTATATGTATTTACATTATACGTGGTAAAGCTATGATACAGCTATATTATGGTTGTAGAACGAATAGTTCGGCTCGACCGGGGAAGGACCACGCTCTTACTGAATACCAGAGTAAAACAGCAGAACAATACTACTGCTATGTTTCGCATAGTGGGTGTAGATAACCGGATACCAATTTTGCTGCTAAAGAGGTCCCATATTAGTTCTTAGAGGTGACAATGCATCTGCATTTTGATTCCATCACAGCCACAGAAATCGTAATAAAAATATTAAGATTTCTGTGATAACAGCCTATTGAAAGTACACTATTGAACAAAGACCTACCCCTGATTGCTACGATTGGTAGGGTTGACAAATGCAGATATTGCTTATTTCAAGCTGTTTTCAGGAAGGTATTGCCGGCCATTACCCATTTCAATTCTATCTGTCGCCCCTTACAACACTTATGGAATGATATAAAAGTGAATTTTCTTACATCGCCACAACATGGCACTTTAAATGAACAATATTAACAATTTACAAACATAAATACACGATAGGTTCTTGTTATAGAAAAATATTTAAAAATTGTCATAAATAATATGAACATGTCCGCAAAAAAAGTAGTACATTTAATTTATAACGAGAAAGGTGTGAACTTTGATGAAACTTTAAAAAACAAACACGTTGTCGACACACTAATGCAATTAATTTTAATTACTTTAAATATTGCTTTACCAAGTCGAGCTTTTTAGTTTGCCTCCAGGGATCGCGACTCGTAATGCAGTCGAAAAGGGAGTGACTGAATACTTTTGTGAAGACGTTAAAAATTTATGGGCTCACTTTTCTTTGCTCTTTTACTGTCGACACCCTGTAACTCTATGTAATAATTAAGGTGGAAACACGTCTCGCTAGCTACTGAATAATTTCTAACTTTAGTTACGGCATGTATGCAAAGAATGACCACTACAATACGAAATAAGTTTTAGCAAAAATTTAAATTCCAATTCAAAGAACTAAAAATAATAAAATAATATCACATTCTGAAGTCGGTACTAAGCTATAGTATATAAAAGTATTAAAGCTCTTTGTTCTGCTTTTACTTTATGTTTTAAAGTTATTTTTTTCCTTTTTCAGTGGAGTGAGGACAATCAGAATGTCGCCTAAATAATTATAGTAAAAACTTCTTTTCTTATTTTGCTACTTTTAGGGACGGATTTTTTTTTCAAATGTATATGAAACCACCCCTGAAATGCAATCTATTGAATAAAAAGCATCTTCAAATACGAAATCAAAAAATCAAATACAAAATAAATACGAAAAAAATAACATAATAGATAAATAAAAACATATTCTCTTTTTTAAAATTTGCTAATAATACAAGCAGTCACTTTTGGAAATAATGGAAAATATTTTATATAAAAAAATATGGATTATGTACTCGGATAGCCTTCGTAGACCTACGGTACGAACACTTCATCATTTCGATACACCGAAAGTCAACTTGGCATCGTTGAAGGGACTAGCACCGCCCAAATTTCGACGAAATCAAAGGCTTTCTCGTAGCCCACATATGCAAGGCAACGTGACAGATTAAGTTCTTCGGTCTACTGTACAATTTGCCGAAGGGAATGTATGTGGTTTATGGTACTGAAGCCGTTTAGGAAACCTTTTAGGAAATCTTTACCAGACCATAAAAGTCCACTGCTGGACATGAACTTGATCACTCACTCTGAGCATGATTTGCTTTGATCGCTACGTTTTACAGGCTAATTGGCGATTTCAGATCCGAATAGACACCCTTAAGTCTATCGGAAGCTGTGAGATCTTTGTGGGATACTATAATCGCCTCTTTCAACACGATGGATTCGTTGACGTCGTTACCACAATGTATATATAAACTATTATAGTATGGAAATATTATAATATGATACTGTATTGTAAGTTATTACCTATGCGAACTAAGATGGGACCTCATTAGTAGTAAAATGGGTCTCCGATTAACTACACTCACTACACGAAACACAGCAGTAATGTTCTGCTGTTTCACGATGATATTCTGTGAAAGCGTAGTCCCTACCTTGGTAGAGCCGACTCTTTCGTGCTGCAGCTATGTATAGCTGGTAAGCCTGCAGCATAGCTTACAATGCTGATAATATTGTATTGTGGCAGTGTAAAAATATCCAATATCATATTATGTCGTGTCGTATACGGCGACCGAGTGAAACTGCAATAGGAGATGCATTGAAGCAGCAGCTTCTTCCGGATAACAACACAAAATTATAAACAAATTGCGGTTATCAACCCGCTTGGCAACGATGAAAAAGTCACCTCTATGAGGCATCCTATTAGCAGAGGACTTTTATATGACGGTAGTCATAATCATTATGACCCCTTATACCAGTCTATTACCTGTTGTGAATATTCTAGATTCTAGTTTAAGTTCCATTCATAGCATCATTATTATATTTACTGGCATCAGTCATTTAGATTTGTAAACAACTGGCAACATCCTTACCAGTTAGGAGTCATTCCCGTCTCGCTTTTTAGATGCTTTAACCTTTAATCGGTCGCAGTAATTTAAAGATTAGCTGTGAAAGCTTGTGCGTTGGGTGTTGCCAACATCGTTGCTATAATATGTGGTAAAATATTATAGCATTTAATAGTATACGCAAAAATGACATACAATGCGACGAAGCAAAACATATGCTACATGAATTAAATTATTGAAATTCATATTGCAATAAATATTTTTATGAGATATTTTAGAGTCCGTGCGAAATTTTCTCCTAAACGTGGCGGTGTAAGAAAATCTACTACTTCATATCGCATCATGAGTGTTGAAAAAAGCGATAGCAAGAATAAACCTAGGGTTTTAGGACCTGTATCGTGAAGGCAGTTTGCATGCGTAAATTTCACAAGGACAAACATAGAAATTCACATAAAAATTATTTGTAGGCTTTACAACTATTTGTTTCGTACTGGATTCGACCCAAGACCCTCAGCGTTGCAACTCATTGCTAAATCACTGCGCCGCAGAGTCGTCAAAATAGGCCGTTATAAGGATACAATGTTGGTTGCCTCGTTTTCATCTAATTTAAATTTCTTTAAATAAATAAATAAGTCGCTTGATCTGGAGTCGATTGACTCCGAAACCGCTGAAATCGATAATCGTAATACTAAACACTGATGATTGACCATGTTCTGGGTAGTGAACAGAAATATCGTGAGGGTGCTATATGTCTGTAAAGTTAAAAATTTCAAGATTTTTGTTTGTCTACCGATTTGCACGCCAGCAATGTTTCCTGTTCCTATTTTCAACCGATTTTAAAAAAGGAGGAGGTTCTCATTTCGTCGGAATCTTTTTTTATGTATGTTTACCGATTACTCGAAGACTCCTGAACTGATTTGGAAAATTCTTTTTTTGTTTCAACGGATACACTTTCCCGGTTTTTCAATTTAAAATTTTATCAAAAATGGTCGAGCGGTTTTAAAAAAATCAACAATAATTTATTTTTTATATTGAAGTCGTTTATATTTTTTTTAATTTACCACTTGTATCTTTAAAAAATGTTACTCCTACAATAGGCCATACAAACACTTGCTCCGTGCGGGATTAGAATCCGCGGCTCTACGACTAAACGCTTCGCTATAGTGCTACTTAGCCAGCAATTCGATTTCCTTCCCCATAACTCTCTGAAAAATGGAAAATCTGTACCTAACAGTGAGGCAAGTAGCGGTTACTATATTTTATAACTTTAACAAGGATCGGTGTATTTCATCTAAGTTTTAAAGAACTTTCTAGATAAATATTCTTTAACAAAAGTTATAGCTTTTCATAAGGTGCTCTGTAGGTCCTTTTGTCACCTTTTCTCATATATGCACAAAAGTTTGTTAAAAGCCCATTAAACTAATATACTTAAAGTTTAAGCCCATTTCCATTCAATATGTAAGTTGGATTTTACTGGAGTATTGGCTTGGCGTCTATCCAAAAGCAACCGCTTTAAGATTTAGTTTTTAAAAGAGAACTAGCTTTTCAGACTACAAAATAAATAGCGTTTTAAAGAACTAATTACTTTCCAATGACATTAGTATTGCAATAAACGTAAAGTTCAAAGATTTACAAGAGACATTAGGTAAAATTAATTTTTAAAACTATCAAAATATAAATAAAAAACTAATAATAGGATACTGTAACAAATGATTACTAAGTAGATCATATATTATGGTTGTTGCACGAATGGCTGGACTTGACCGGGGAAGGACTACTTTCTCTGCTGTGTTCGATTGGTGAGTATAGAGGACCGGAGACCCTTTGACTTGTAATGAGGCATTCCATCTTAGTCCTCAGAAGTGGCAACGCATCTGCATTTTGATACTTACTTGAAGATAGATAAAGTTGTCTATGGATCACAGCATTACTTTTCAGGTGGACTCTGTGCTTGCTTATCACTCCTTTTTATAATAAAAACACAAAGACATTAGGCAACATTAACTTTTGAAGCAATCAATTTTAGTTAAGGTAATAAAAATTGGTTGACAGAATACTGTGACATATTATTATCATCTACAACCTTTTTAAGCTGCATTTAAGTCGTTGAATGAAGCTATTACCTTGTTTTATAATAGTTATTTTATTAAATAATATTACTATGTTACGATATAAAATCCTGAATTCATTATCTATATGAATATAGTACGTGAGGGTAAAATGGTCATCCGGTTAATATGATAACTTTCTTGTAACTCAA
Source organism: Parnassius apollo (assembly GCA_907164705.1). NCBI lineage: Eukaryota > Metazoa > Arthropoda > Insecta > Lepidoptera > Papilionidae > Parnassius > Parnassius apollo. Next base: position 3,577,735 of record CAJQZP010001686.1, read on the forward strand.
AAACTACAGCCTTGTTTGCATAGATGGTTCTGTGATACGATAGCTTTTCATCAGGCAAGTCAAAAGGGCGCTGTTTTGTCGGCGCCATTGTGACGGTTAACATTACTAACAGATTTTTTAAATTGATTCTTCGAAATTTTCGTAATAATGACAAAGATTGTTTGCTATTTTTCCTTAACATATTATATAGTATTAGACCTTGTGATTTTGTCTCTGTCCTCCTCCTAGTTTTATTTTTATAGGGCGGCAAAGCTTAGGGTGATCATATTACCCTCACGTACCTTAATTGTTAAATAAAACTAAATTTTAAGGGCTTAGTCGCGTTTAATTAAAAAACTTTTTTTTAAATCCCGACGTTTCAAACTTAGTAGCATTCGTTCGTCCCCGGAAGGGGGTCGGGGGGAGGGGAGGTATTAAAGATCCCGATATCGTAGTTAAGTCGAAGTACGAGTATCAGCAGCTTCTAATTAGTATTATAACTTTGGGTACTTTCGTACTACTATTTATTTTGTGCTGTAGATCCAGTTCTCGTAGAAGCCAGGGTATTTAATTGAGAAGATACCAAAGCCAGACAGATAGCTTAAGTTCTTTTTGTACGACTTGGAGTAGATGTTGATGAGGTCACGATAAAACCTCAGTCCTTCGTGATCGTAAGAACTGTAAAAGTCTCGAAAAGTCGAGGTTACAAACAAGGTAAAATTTGTGTAGTAAGTTTTTATCAATTTATTATCGTAACCATTATAGCCATTTAAACTAAATAAATTGTTATATTGGGAGACATTTTCCGTAGTCGTCACGTTCAGCAAACGCAATTTCTTATTTTTTAGATGCTATAAGGGTGACGCTGCTTCCAATGTCCTGGTTTATTTTCTTCTGTCGTGCCGTACAACGGTCTTACAGCCAACATGTGGATATTAAGTATAAAGGATATTCTTCCACTGCCGCTGCACGGTCTATATGAGGTATCACATTAATATAAGAAAAACCTAAACGAACAATCGTAATAAAAATACGCCAATATAAAGCTTTTACGACAGAAATCACCCGAATAAAATTTCCACCCGCCTAGCAGCCGATCGATTAACTTCCTTAATACTCTCGAAACGAGGGGGCATTAGGTCAGAAATTTTGACAGCCTCCCATTCCTCACTTAATTCATAAATTAATTAAACTCGGCCCGGCTTCGGAGACAAACTTCGCTGTCATTTGTAATGATAAGCAGGCTTCATTAGGATTCACCCCGGCGCCCCGCCTGACCCGGCCTAACGAATGGGTCACTGCGGATTTATCTGTGTAATGCCTTATTCAGCTAATTGTCTTCACTACATCCGAGCATGCTTCTGGGGTGTGGAAATGATTTCCCGGGAACTTAATAGGGCTATTTTATAATTCTGTTCACTTGGTACAACACCTACTGTTGCCGTCACAGCTTAATATAGGCCTCGTCCACAGATTGTCTCATAGGGGAATATTTGGCGTAGTTGCCACGCTTGGTAAGCAGATCGGCAACCGCAGAATTTTATTATTTTTGCTGCTGCTCACTTCCTGGTTTGTCCCTCTGACGCGTTTTACAACACTCGTGAACGGTATGAGGTTGCGGATGTTCTTAAACTGCCTCTACATAATCAAATTATTAAAAATAAAAAAGAAACCTCTGTTGCGATTCAGACTCAATTTTAATGAAACTTTACTATTTTCTTTAATTTCAATAATAACTTAATAAATAGAAAATGTATAAATCGCAAATTGATGCGTCTAATACTAATCAAAAAGTGACTATACTTCGGCAACGATATTCATATAGAAATATTTATAATCAAGTAGGTTTTTTGAATTCATTATAACAGTTCCACATCTTCAAATTCTGTTAAATAGCAGAAGAAATGTTTGTTACTACATACGCCACAAAGAAGTAAAGCTTAGGAGCAAAGATTTTAATGAAATTGACGCCTAAACCAAACATTGCTCCCGAAGAATGTGAAGTGTGAAGCAGGCCTCTAAAATTGTTCCCGGGGAATCAGCAAAATTCATTTTAGTCTTAAAGTATTATTTAAACACCGGTTTTCGTAAGATTTTAAGTATTTCTTTTAAAATTAAAATTTGCCTATTCTATTTGTAATTTACCTTGATGATAAATAAATTATTGCTAATTGACATTTTAAATAATATTAATACTTTTTTTTATAGAATAAGGGCGACAAACGAGCACACAGTCCACCTGATTGTAAGTGGATGCTGTGGTCCATAGATATCTACATTTATGCTCGATTAAGAATCAAAATGCAGATGCGTTGTTACCCCTGAGGACTAAGATGGAATGCCTCGTTGCCTGTAAAAAAGGGTCTACGGATCTCTACACTCACCATACGAAACACAGCAGTAGTATGCTGCTACTTTACGCTGGTATTCTGTGAGAATATAGAAATAATAGTAATATAAAATAATGAGCTAATAAGAAAGGACACTGAACAACTAAAAATGGCCGTCATTGTTAGAGACCCAATCAAAAAGTTTATCCAAACAACGAAAAAATCTGTCACAATCGTTATCGAGGCGTTTACGGATATGGTTTGGAGGAAACACAACAAAACTATCAAACTAATTAATTTCTGTGACTAACTATGTAAATGCACGTAATAAAGTGCCCAGAGTGTGTTGAAAGCCAAACGAGACACACGGCGGAGTTAATTGAAAAGCACAAAATTAAACTTTTAATAAGTAAAGCCGACTTCAATGAACTAAAAAGAAATTATATAATTTCGCACTCCGAAGTTGATGCTAAAACATATTGTATAGAGTAATTATATCCCCGACTACGGAATGTAATATTATTTAATTATTTTTAGTTTTTTAAGAAACAGAAACTTTTTTATTCAAAATAGATTATAAATAATACTTAATGAAAGTCACTCTTTTTCTTAATTTACCACTGGTTTCAAAAAACACATTCGTTCTCGGAAGAACCAGTAAGAAACCCAGCGGGACTTTAAAAAAACTCAGCTTACAGTCATATATATCCTACAACAAAAAACAAATTAGAAATAGCTTGGTAGCGATCACCTCGCCCTGAGGGGTTATTATAAACATCCATAAGGAGGTTGGCTTTTAATTTCTATAGAAATTTTATATTTTGATATTAGGGAAAATTTAATATTTTGACCCAAGAGTGAAGTAACACAAGATAAAGTAAAGAGACTAGAAGATTAAGATTAGAATCTCGGCTACATATCCTATTTACCACCCTCGTAGTTGGAGCTTTTTTTCCAAATTCAAACAGAACTACTCCTAAAGTTTTAAATATTCATTTAAAAAGAATAATCAAAATTGGTTTTTAACTGAAGAAGGTATACTAGAAAGACATACAGTCGAGTCTCCACATTTTTTTAAATCAACTAAAATGTATTAATATGTTTTATAAAAATTGTTTATTATTTCAAAGTACTTGTATTAAAATGCTTGTTTCATAAAGGTTTTTGCTTGAATGCTTAAAATTATTAAATGTCTTTTATATAGAAAACTACAACTAACATACGAGATAATATGGGAACTAAGCATTTTGTGAACAAATTGACATTTCAAAGTTAAAATGAATTTTAACTTTGAAATGTCATTTTATTTTAATATATTAAATAGTACATGTGAGTCCTTACAATATGTATAATTTGAAATATATTTTAATTTTTTTACACTGTATCTTACTTAAATATGTAAGAAAATATTTCATACTGTAGTATTAGTAGAGCTTCGTTAAACATTTAGTTAAAACTAGTACCAGCCATTCTAATTTACTCGTTTAATAATTGTAGTAGCATGATCCTTCGTACCAGGAGACCATAAGTCGGAAGAGCAATAAACACGATTGCCCGACAACATACGCTAATGAAATTTATAATCCATAAAACCGTGGAGCGAAACCGTTGTTTTATAAAGTGTAATAATCATAAAATTCACCGCTGCTGTCGGACGTACATACGGTCGTTCTAATCGCGCGTATGCTTAGAGCGTTTTAGGAAGCGCTGCGATATCAACTTTAATGGTCTATGATACAAAACATAAAAATAGAAGGAAGAAAGGTAATAAAAGAATTGACGAGGAAGTTTGAGATCTGTTCTAGATCAGGTTCTTACATAAGAAGAAGTAAATTTTTTTTAAACTTGGCTAACGAATTTCGACCTTAGCTCAACTTCCTGCAGATTGGTTTGTGGTACACAAGAAATGAGAAATTTGAGCATTTTCAAAATTATCGGTTCTTTATTACTAATATTCTTTTCAAGCGCTCCAAGTACACTAAAAATGCCTTTTCGAGGAGTGGTTCAAATGTCGAAAGGTAGATTCAAACTATTAAATTATAATGATTCGAAAAATCAGTTTTTCTAATTGCGACTTTAAAGTAAGCTGTCCGTGCCCAAAAGCGTTTTGCTACAGTCGCTTCAAAGAATAAAACATTAATATTCATACCTCTTTATATTCTGATAATACCAGTGTTTGTGACTTGAATGATTAATTAATCCAAAATAAAATAGATGAGTTTTAAAATACTTCAATTCGTTCAACGAAGACGTACGCACTATTTTGAATAAATGTAACATAGTATTGAAGTTGAACATTTTTCCCACTGACTCGCAAATTTATTATTATTTATATGTCAGAATAGCGCGTGGCGATAAGATAACGCAATAGCAATTTGTAATCTACACTACCGCTGCAGCAATTTAGATAAAGAGCAGCACAGGTGTAGAGTATTCTATTATCTTAGATCGCACACTGACGAATGAGTTTCTTTATGCTAGTACAATAAAAGTTTATTTTACACTCTATCTTCTTTATCATCCCGTAAAATTCTATAGCAGGTCATGGATCTCTCTATTTGGTCACGTTTTTCCTTTTCCTTAATCGCACTATTTGGCAGGAAGATAGGCGATCGGAGTACCAGACGTCTGATATCTTTGACGTTGCTTCCCGTCACCGTTATCAGAATTTTATGTTTGATGAAAACGAGATGATTATATAGTGATCTATCAGAAGCCATTAGATCTTCCACGTCACGTCGAAGGTAAAATGAACGTCGCACGAATAAAATGTCGGGTTTTCTTAGGCTGCTTTCATCTAACCACCTTTTACAGAGATCAGGGCCAGAAAGGTTGACAGGTAGAGAATGTCTCAGGCTTTAAGTTCGCCTATACATAATTTTGTATGAAGTTTAATGAATAAATATAAAATATCTTTATATCCGTCGAACATGCGATGTGTTGTCAGGATTTCAACTATTTATGGTACATGGAAGTAGTCGATGTGATACAAAATAGGTTAGTAAAACACCGTGTGTTTTGTTATACGATGTATTAGTATGTAGTATGTACTAGAAGAGTCGGCAAGAGAACGATCATATTGTCGATATATTGAAGATGAGCCAAATTAAGAGAATCCTTAACATGCGAACGAGTACATGCGTAGGTTTATAGATGTAAAGGAGGCGAGAGAAGTGTGTCAGGAGCGTGCCAAATGAAAGTCTGTAGTCTCTGCCTACCACTCTGAGTGACAGGCGTGAGTGTTTGTGTTACGATTTACGAGTGAATCGATATACGATGTACGATGTACTAGTGTTTTTTTTTATAGAATGAGGGTGATAAACGAGCACACAGTCGACCTGTTGGTAAGTGGTTGATGTGGTCGATCTATTATGGATATATACATTTATCCTCATATTATCATTTACAAGTTATGTTTTGATTGGCATCTCATTTCTTTTTGTAGACAGTACTCTTCCTTTCGGCTAGTCCACATATACCGGTACACTGATTCATTCATTTTAAATGTAAATAATAGTAATATATAAATATATAGGATATTATGGATATATAAATTTATCCTCGATTATGAATCAAAATGCAGATCCGTTGTCACCCATACAGTCATACTAAGATAGAATGCCTTGTTTCTAGTATTAAGGTTCTCCGGTTCTCTACGCTAACCATACGAAACGCAACAGCATTGAGCTGCTATTTCACGCTAGTATTCTATGAAAGCGTGGTTCTTCTTCGTTCAAGCAGAGCTGAATATAGCTGCATATAGCACGGAAGGGTCAGCAGAGTGTTATAAAGCTGCGGCATGGCTCTACCACTGTTAGAAAAGTGTGTCGATTCTTGTGTAATATTACGCAAAATGAAACAGCAAATTACATTTATAGTTACTTTTTCACAATTTCATTTTGAAACTGATTAAATGTTTAATTAAAGAGTCGAATAAACAAATGATCGGAAGTGTTGAATGGGAATGGTTATTTAGAAGCAACGGAGCAGCTGGGAAAAGCGGAAAATCCGTCGATTTCCCCCGGTTTTGCATTAACACCCAATGAATGCACGCCTTATTGGAGAGCGGCGGCGGTTTGAAGAAGTTTTGCACTTACAATAATTGTTGTTCCGTGCAAAGAAAAAAAATCTTCTAAAGTTGATTACACGTTACATTTATAATTGTAAAAGAACTTTGTAAACAAACGTCATTATACTATGCAGTGTATTGAAATATACGTTTACATATACAAGATATAAATAAAAACTTTATATTCTGAAAAATCTTATGTGATTATTTAAATTGGTTTTTATTGCAATATAATTTTTGACGGGGCACAGTGGCTTAGCAATGAGTTGCAGCGTTAAGGGTCGCGGATTCGAATCCCGCACAGAAAAAGTATAAGTTTGCCCTACAAATAATAGTTTGATATCCAAACAATTTTTTCGATTCTGGATGTTTGTCCTCATGAAATTTATATTTGTAAACTGCACCCCGATACAGGAGAAATTCCTAGTATGGAGGTAACGTATAATAAAATAAAACTAAAATTGATATTAAATAGTTAACGGGGAAGAAACTGAACATTGAACAACGTCTTGATAAATAAGCCAAAACTATTGTTTTTATTATAACCATGTTTCGTCAAATTAAAGGGCAAAACCTTCTACACACGATATATTACTAAAATAAAACTAAAATTGATATTAAATAGTTAACGGGGAAGAAACTGAACATTGAACAACGTCTTGATAAATAAGCCAAAACTATTGTTTTTATTATAACCATGTTTCGTCAAATGAAAGGGCAAAACCTTCTACACACGATATATTACTAAAATAAAGCTAAAATTGATATTAAATAGTTAACGGGATAGAAACTGAACATTGAACAACGTCTTGATAAATAAGCCAAAACTATTGTTTTTATTATAACCATGTTTCGTCAAATTAAAGGGCAAAACCTTCTACACACGATATATTACTAAAATAAAACTAAAATTGATGTTAAATAGTTAACGGGGAAGAAACTGAACATTGAACAACGTCTTGATAAATAAGCCAAAACTATTGTTTTTATTATAACCATGTTTCGTCAAATGAAAGAGCAAAACCTTCTACACACGATATATTACTAAAATAAAACTAAAATTGATATTAAATAGTTAACGGAGAAGAAACTGAACATTGAACAACGTCTTGATAAATAAGCCAAAACTATTGTTTTTATTATAACCATGTTTCGTCAAATGAAAGAGCAAAACCTTCTACACACAATATATTACTAAAATAAAACTAAAATTGGTATTAAATAGTTAACGGGGAAGAAACTGAACATTGAACAACGTCTTGATAAATAAGCCAAAACTATTGCTTTTATTATAACCATGTTTCGTCAAATGAAAGGGCAAAACCTTCTACACACGATATATTACTAAAAATAAACTTTATTCACGCTCGTTTCTCTAACAATACAGATGACAAACTCAACGCCAAGTGCTAATGCGACACACACGAAACTAGTTTGCTTAAATTGGCATAAACTACTCTCGTTATTTTATATTTTTGTTTCCATAAGGAAAAATACGATGACAGTTAAATCAGACGAATTTTTTACTCGGGTGAAAATAAAACTGACTAAGTATAAATAATTGTTTAGTTTAGCCAAGCAAACCAATAATTTTTGAAGTGATATGTTAAATGCTTCAGCTGTATACAAGTCTGCCAATATGATTGTACCTTTATTTGCAGGTTATTCGTTCATGCATTTATTAATTTATTATAGACTATCTCTTCCGAGTTGGAAAATTATGATTCCTCTTTCTTTGAACGTCCGTACATAAATACCAAATTTATATTTTATTTTATTCACATGGCATACCTAACTTACAGAATAGCATCCTAAATAACAGAATAGTTTCTTAACCTCAGTCTACATACATCTACATACTGGTAAACACAACATGCACTATAACCATGACTTAAGTACTAAATTAGGTAAATAAAGTTAACAAATTTAAAAAAAGAACGTAGTTTATATGTATAGTAATAAAATTCAAAAGCTGTTGAACTAATGAAATTAAAAATAATATATCGAAATTTTGACTTTCAAATATCGAACGCATTACAACTTCTAAATAAGAATTAATTATTATACAAATTTTTATATAAGGATACATTTTCGCATGCCTAAGTTCAGATTGTGTCTGCAATCAGAATCGTCGCATTATATCTATTATGAAAAGTCTCAAGCCGGAAGAAAACAAACTTGTAGTTTTTAGGATTAACTCTTTTGTGTCTGGCCGCTTTGTCTGTTTTTGGACGAGATGAGGGGGGGTTGTTTATGTGATACGCTACTCCACAAAGGGACTTTTACTGTTAAACATTTAAGACTGCATCGGAGTTAAACTAAAACTGAGTAAGAAAATTACTTTAAGTTATGCTAAAAGTTAATTGTAATATTAAATTTAAAATGTTTAATCATGACTATTCAAAATACATTTATTCATTCAGTTATATGCTTATAAAAGTCCGCTTCTCCCACAGATTGCCCGATGTGGGGAAATATTTGCCATAATTATTTATGTAAGATTGCCACCACACGTTTTTGCAATTGAGTATTGATATATACCAACTTATGTTTATATGATATTACAAATACGTAAAAATTAACAGACATGAGCCTTGAGATTAATAAGCTTTAATTGAAAAATGATTTCTCAAAATATTCGGAGAAAGTACGTTTTTTAAAGTTACTGTGTAATTATTATATCTCGGGAATTTCCTAAATCCTTTATTGCTGGCAATATTGTTTTTTTATTACTAAGTTGTGTAACGCAGTCTTAGCTTTTAAATAGCCTAATTTCATGCTTACGATGATTAGGTACCACGTATTAGGCCTAGTCAAATAATGAACTAAGCTTTAACTTATTTCATGTGGTTTTTTAATTTGGTGGACGTGCTGATTTTTTGACACATTAGGACCTACACGATTTAGTTAAATAGGAACTCGTACATAAGTTTGGCGAAGCGTAACATTCGGAGTTTATGTGTTTGAAGATTCTTTTATTTAAATGTCAAATTGTATTATAGATAAGCACAATAGTAAGAAAATATTTCATATAGTACGTTAGCAGTTAGTGGTTTTACAAGCAAGTTTCAAACATTAAAAAAGTAATTAACGGATTCTTTTGGCATCCGTAGTGTAGAGAAACATTTTTTTATCTTCTCCTGCTAGTTCATGAAACAAAATTGCACTAGAACCGTATATATCTTCGCACAGTCTCTCAGGTATCTAACTTATTACGAATGTAATCACTAAATTTATGAAAAGAAAGATATTGTGCTAAACAAAAGTGCTTAACAAATATTAAGTATTGACAACGTGTAAACGCTTACACAAAATAAAGTTCATTAAAATTAAAATTTAGATGGTTACGAGTACTATCATTAACTAATTTACGTGTAAATTAGCCTTATTTAAGACGTCAAAAATTTAATTAATATTATTATTTTTATATTTAAGATTAAAACTTCAACCAAGTACGAATTTTTACGTAAAATTATTTACTGTGTATCAATAATAGTGTGCACTAAGCATAATTTTCAGGTATTTAATTAATCTAAGACATTTAAATCAAGTGTAAAAATTTCGTAATGCACTCGAAGACTCAGACGACTTTTCTTAAATGACACCAAATTATAATTGAACTTCATACAGCCTTTCACAAGTCTATTCTGAACATAGGCCTCCCCCAATGAATGCCAAAAAGTACGGTACTGAGCTACCTGGATCCATCGACTTCTTGTATGTCTTATCAGGCCGTCACACCATCTAAGTAGATCGCTCTACACTTCGCCTACCGGTACGAGGCTGCCACTCGAGAACCTTTGTCGGGTTCTTCGAGCTATATGGCCGACCCATTGCCACTTCAGCTTAGTAATCCGTTGAGCTATGTCGGTCACTCTGGTTCTATGACGGACAACCTCATTTCTAAGTTTTTCACGCAGAAAAATCCCGAGCATAGCCCTCTCCATAACTCGTTTAGCAATTTTAAGCTTCCTTATACGGCCAGCAGTGAAATATCACGTCTCAGATCCATAAGTCATCACTGGCAACACACACTGGTTGTATAATCTTGTTTTCAAGTTTTGTGGTATATCTGACGAGAAGATGTATCGTAATTTCCCGAACGCTGCCTAGTCGAGTTAAATCCGTCGATTGACCTCTTGGTCGAAGTTGGACTTACCTACTCTGAATATTTGTTCCATGTAAACATTCTATTCTTGTACACAACTCGGAGCTTAGTGGTTCCAACAAGTGCGGCATAGGTTAGACTTTACACATGATCTTTGTTTTGTCCATGTTCATCTTAAGACCTATCCGTTGGGAGGCACCATTAAGGCCATTGAACATTGTGCTTAGTTACTCCAGCGATTATGTGACTTTGAAAAATTCATGTACCACCACCACATGATGCGCCATCCCTATGGCAATCCCTAAGTCCTAAGTCTATTTAATCAAAAACTATTCATTAAAAATGGTTTTCGTTTGATGAAGATATCGCGGCAAAAACATACGCTCGAATTGAGAACTTCCTTTATTTTTTGAAGTGGACTAAAATAGAATCTACTTCCGTTCTGTCAGCAAGTCTAAAAATTGAATCTACTTCCGTTCAACGTCAAAAAACCTTGGAGTCTGAGAAAAATAAAAGTGGAAAAGAAGATATAAAATTTGCTTTCGCATATTGTTGTATGTAAAAATAGTCTCTTTTAAAAGAAAAGGTTTCCATGAGGACTAGTTTATTTTATATGTCATGTACATCGTCTTTACCGATTTTAACACCTTATTAAAACGGTTAAACGTTTACGGCATTTGAGTTTTAAAAGGCCGGTTTGCTTCATAACTTACTCAAACTTTTGACAGGCATATACGGTACTGAAAAGGCTTCTATAAAATCTTTTACTAATTAAAAATCTAAATAAAAGTGCTGCGTCAGTAAAATACGGACGTGATATTCCTGAAGTAATTTTGTGATAAGGAATTTTTGTCAGTTAGCAATGTATTTGAAACGTCCTTTTTGCCATCTTAATTATTATAAAAATATTTTTTGTCAAATACATTTTTATTTGAATAAAACTAAATTTACGGATTTTATCGCGTTTATTTCGTTACTTTTACTTTACCCAAACTTAAGCATACCGCTGCAAGACTTCATAATACTATAAGCTCGTTTTGCGTAAATCGGACCAAAATTAATATTCAAAAACTGAAGGTAGCCGGACTAACTATGACATTGGGACGTCAAACATCTCAGTCCCCCCAGTGACCATGGGTGCTGTAAAGCACCCGAAACGTCGGGAATTAAAAATAAGTAAAAGTAATTAAATAAACGCGATAAAATCCGTAAATTTAGTTTTATTCAATGTGTAGTGTTCGCGTAAATTTAAGAAATCATTACATTTTTATTTGTTTTCAAGCTTAATGTGTTATCAATGTGGTCTGATAAACCTTAAGTATTTTTGAACTTGTGATATCTACAAGTATGATAAAGTTGTAAGCTCATTGTCCGATGGACCGGCAGGCATACATGGTCAGCAGTCACACCTTCACACTAGACCAACAAGGCATTTAACTAAGGTTTAACAACAATCGAATTCAACTAGAGGGGTATATTCTCCTAATGGAATTTGATAACGAGGACTACTTGTATATATATTCTTTCACTCTAACTTTACTGTGTCTTTTTAAAAATCTATCAATATGTGCATGCTAGTTGGTATAAACTTGCAGCTTAGAAGATCTGTTCATAAGCAATACACTTAGCAGTAATTGTGATTATATGATGGTAATTATCATCACATACGGAAGCCACATAATAGAAGAAACCTACTTGTAAACGGAAATTCATCTTTCAATCTCTTTTCAAGTGCCACAGCAGCCACTTACCATCAGGTGGACTGTGTGCTCGATTGTCACCCTATCCTATAAAAAAAAACAGTGTATGGGATTTCGGCTCGGTATATTTTAATGGATTTTCCGTCTTCAGTCACGTAGAGCCTCGTTCGTTAGCTATTGTTTAGAGTTCAGACGAGGTTTGGTGTAACCTCCTTTTTTACTTCTTCACTTTGATGATAATTTCTCCTTTTCAACTTATTAAGTATAATTTTAATGTCACAGTGACTTATTGAAGCGACGCGACGATGTACCTTTCATGACTTTTAAAAATTCCTTTTCACACGCCAATTTTCACTTGACTTAAACCGTTGGTCATAGGCAATTAGTTGATCTATGTACTTCTAATCTATTTATTATTGTAACCTATAAAAGTCCATTGCTGAACATAGGCCTCCCCTATAGATTGCCTATTAGGAGGATTATGCCATTGTTGCAGCTGTTATCAGGAAGATGCTCCTTTTTTTTTCTTTTTTTATAGGATGGGGTGACAAACGAGCACACAATCCCCCTGATGATATGTGGATCCTGTGGCCCATAGACAACTACATTTGTCCTCGGTTACGAATCAAAATGCAGATGCGTTGTCACCCCTGAGGACTAAGATGGAATGCCTCGTTTCTAGTAAAAAGGGTCTCCGGTTCTCTACACTCACCATACAATATACAGCAGAATTAAGCTACTATTTCACGCTGGTATTCTGTAAGAGCGTGGTCCTTCCCCGGTCGAGCTGACCCATTTGTGCTACAACTATACTTCTAATATAACTGCAGCATGGCTCTACTACGTTAAAGCCTGCCCATCTCCTGGTTTAGTTTCCTTCTGCCGCCTCTTAAGACATCCTCGGGATGATTTGGGTTAGTGAGTATTCCTACACCGGCACCACACGGCTATTCTATGTAGGTACTTGTGTCTGATAAAATACTAAGGATAAGAAGGGATTGAATACAGTGTCAGAAAACGGTGACAGTCACAATACTGTAGGTATTGTGCCCAACGGTTCGAGTCCCGCACGGAATAAATGTCTTTATGATCTACAAATAATTGTTCCGGGTCCTTTACTTTACTTACTTTAAATAACCTTCAGGATACAGGTTAAAATCTTAGTTTATTGGGTACGCTTTTAAAAAGAAAAAGAGAAAAAAAAACAAAAAAAATTACCACTTCTTGAGCTGTGTGCATTGACTTCATATGACATTCGAAATGTACGACATGAAATATGGATCCATACTGAAAATGCTACATAAAATTAAAATGTTTATTTCGTTTTGAATAAACTTTTAATAAGTCTCCGAAAAACATAATTTGAAATGGTAAACATCCTGAATACATAGTATCCAATGGGACATCCTATTGTGAGAAAGACCGCAATAAAACAGAAGCTCGCTGTAGATTTGCCTCAGTTTGTTGCGAAGAGGCACTACGCGAACACGAAAAGTCACTTGTTAACATTTTTTGTTTCAAGCTATTAGGCCTTTTAACATAAACTACTTTTTCAAATAAAAGAAATAGCACTAAAGAAAAGATAATTGTGTTATTAAACCCTCTTCCAAATTTTAACGTATACTAGAGAATCTTTCATTTTTAACACGCTTTTATTAGCTTGACCTGTATGTATGTATGTATGTATGTAACGGAATCTTTTAAATTCATTTTCACCTACTTCTAGCAGTCTGATTAACTTGAAAATTTGCACAGGGTCAAGCGCCGTTGAGAATAAAATAATCTCGTGACTTTATATTAAAGTCCTGACTAGGATCATCAGGATAAAAAATATACTTAGATTTCTACTTTCTAGTTCGATTGGTATTAAAGCACGTTTTTTAAGTTTTTTTTTAAACTGTAATTTATTTAACGATCAATTCTACTCATAATTTACATCATTTATCTTTTATGGAGGTAATAGTTACGTAAGCTATTGGTCTACCCAACATTTATTTATAATGTAACAAAATAGTTAAGAAAATGACGGTAAGTGACTACTGCAATCATGATCATCTACATCCAAGTTCAAAGAAAGCGGGTTGTAAAGGCGTCGTTGAAGATTAAATAGAATGCCCCTCAGCCTGTAATTATAAAGGCTTGCTTTCCTTTCAAAACGGGACATAACATAAGACCCACAGCAGGAATAATAGGAAACAGAAAGGTAAGAAAGTGCAACCTAACCACACGGAACAGGAGCTTTACTACGAGTACATATAAGTCGCCTATGCCCTTACAAATCATAATGCGTGCGTTTGTTAGTGGTCGTTTAACTTTTATCACAACAATCTAATGTTATAACTATACTCTAAAGCTAAAGCTATACGTTCATAGAAATAAAAGAAATAAATAAATAAAACTATACTAGGATATACTTAATGATTTCTTATATTTACGCGAACAATGCACATTGATTAAAACAACTTTTACGGATTTTATCGCATTTAATTTCTTGATTTTTTCATTCCCGACGTTTTGGGTGCATTCCAACATCCATGGTCACGGGGGACTGAGGTAACTGCCGTCCCGATGTCAGCATTAACCCGGAGTACGTTCAGCTTTTTAATTATTATTTATGGTCCGACACATGCAGAATAAAATTACTGTAGTAGTAAGTAGTAGTTACTTTAGTACTGCGTATTAGTAAGTTCATTATCATAACGTCAGTCACCTCAGCCACCAGTGACCATGGGTGCTGAAAAGCACCCGAAACGTAGTGAATTAAAAAGCAAGATATTAAACGCAATAAAATCCGTACAATTAGTTTTAACCAATATACTAGGATATAATAGGTGGCGCTTTCGTCAAGCTATTCATGCATGCTTTATAGATTAAAATTACTCATATTCACATTATAGGTTGGATTATTGCCAAAAATAGAAAATCACAAGATCTGAATCCCGTAGCGCTGTGTTCGTCTAATTATTTAAATTTTTTATTAAACTTTAAGAAATTCGGAAGGAATTTAGTGTGACATTCATCCCGCCGCTTACTGGAAAACACACTAGCTGGCCTAGTTTATATATAAAATAGTAAACAAAGTATGTCTAGGTCATCTGTTTAATTGCATGAATAATAGAAATGATAATGGTACCTTTTAAGTTCTAATGAAAATACTTAAGTAGAGGACATAAATAAAACTTAAAATGCAATAGTTTTTCAGATTGACTCCCCTCGTACTCAAATACATATTAAAAGCTAAGGGCACAAGGAAACGACGAAATACAAAGAATTACACACAAAAGGTAAAAGGAAAACGTTATTTCTTGTCTTCTTGAACCTGACGGTTTATTTTATAGTCCGTCTGTTGCTCTGCAATCTGCTTAACATGTGCCAATTTTAGGAGAAAAACTTATTTTATAGTTCCTTAAAATTTTGTTTGTTTTTATTTATTTATTTGCCGCTTGTAAATATGCTAATACGTAAATATGTATAGCAAAGGTATGTACTTTATTTGCCTTAAATCTATATTGGAATAGCTTCTATTTTATTAATCCTTATTTACGATATAAAAAGAAAGAAGAAAGAAAATATTGTAGTTTTCTATAAGATAAGGGCGACAAAGGATCACGCAGTCCATCCGATGGAAAGTGCATGCCGGGGTACATAGACACCTACATCCGTCCTCGATTAACCATCAAAGTGCAGATCCATTGTTATACCTAAAGTCAAAGAAGGAACGCTTCGTTTACAGTAGAAAATGTCTCCGGTTCTTTACACTCATCAATGAAAACAGCTGATTAAAGCTGCTGTTTTAAGCTAGTATCCTGTGAGACGGGAATAACCACGGTCTTTGTTCGGTCGAGCTGACCCATTCGTGCTACAACCATTCTACGAGTATAGCTGCGTTGTAACTCAACCACAAACTATTTAGTAACAACAAATTACCCAGTAGATCAGTATTTTCCTAATAAAAATACAGTAAAAGCAAAATCACAGCCAGCCCACTACTGGACACAAGCCACCTCTTATTTAATGTCCTAATTTATGAATAAAATATTAATATTTTTAAGTTGAGCTTTTCAATTTATTATAATCCAATATTTAATTTACAAACAATTTGTTAAAACGGTGGTGTAAACTAGCATTATTTATTTTTTTACACACAGTCCACCTGATGGTAAGTGGTTGCTGTGGCCCATAGATATGTACATCTATCCTCGATTACGAATCAAAATGCACATGCGTTGTCATCCATGAGGACTAAGATGGGACGCCCGTCGTTTCCAGTAAAAAGGTTATCCGGTTCTCTACACTCACCATACAAATGCTACTATTTTACGCTGGTATTCTGTGAGAGCGTGGTTCTTCCCCGGACGAGCCGACCCATTCGTGCTACAACTATACTACTAATACAACTGCAGCATGGCTCTACCACGTATAAATTATACACTTAGCCATCTAGCTTTTGGATATGATTTATTGTTTTCGATGTGAAAAATGCATGAATCTGATTTTCCTAAGTAAGAATATAAAATAAGAATAAAGAATATAAAATTTTCTGTTGGGTTTTTTAAATGTCGCTGACTTTTTTACGGATGTACATCAACTTCTTCTCTACAAGTCAGTAAAATTTTACTATTTTACATAAGCCTCACCCGTTGTATAGAATGGAACAGAATATTTTTTTTTCAATATAGATACAAGGGTATTAATGAAATTAATTTACGCTTTATGACTGGTTCGGAAAAAACCTCTGTCCTGAGAAGAACCGGCAAGAAACCCAGCGGGACTTTTATTTCACATTTATTTACAAATATTCATATATTTTTATTTATACGTGGTAGAGCCACGCTGCAGGTATATTATGGTTGTAGTTCGAATGGGTCGGTTCGACCGGGGAAGGACCACGCTCTCACAGAATACCAGCGTAAAATAGCAGCTTAATACTGTTGTGTTTCGTATGGCGAGTGTAGAGATCCGGAGACCTTTTTTTACTGGAAACTAGGCATTCCATATTAATCCTCAGGGGTAACAGCGCATCTGCATTTTGATTCTTAATCGAAGATAAATGTAGATGTCTCTGGGCCACTTCATCCACTTACCATCAGGTGGACTGTGTGCTTGTTTGTCACCCTTATTCTATTAAAAAAAATATAATATTTTAAACAAATAAATATGAAAACATTTAGAAACAGCATGATAACCCATAATAGGTTTCGGTTTATATTTTCTTTTTATATATTTTTTTCTCATATTATGTTTTTTGATATTTTTCTTTTTATATTTTTTTCTAATATATAGAATATAAAGAAATTTCATAGTATGTGGTTTAATTAACTAGTTACTCCATCTCTTATTCAAATTTTAGACTCAATTTTCTAACTACATTGGGCACTAAATATTTTTATCGACAAACATAAAATATTTATGGTGTAAAGTTTTCTTGTTCAAGAGTTTGATCTTTCTTTTAAAAGAAGTTGAAACCAATGTAAAATACTTTGACTTAAATTTATTCAATAATTATGATATGTAATGAAATAGAAAGATCTGCTTTGAGGTTTTCATTTATAGATTTTTTTTTTGACTTTTTCATTTTCATTTTTAGACTCTTTTGACTCTACCATTAAAGAATCAATTATTATATGTTATAATATAAATAAAAAGAATAATAAATTTATTAAATTTTCTTAATATATTCGCGTTTATTTCACGAATAAATAAACAGGCATGAATGCAAGTACCTTATGAATTATAAATGACATAAAATTTAATGAAAAACTATATTGAATTAAATTCTCGATGACTTCAGCGAAAATATCACAAACCTCTTTAAATTATTCATTTAATTTAACACTTTAATAAATTAAAAAGGTTAGCACTTCACAGTACACGTGCACTGTACACACGATGTCGGAGCGTGCGGCTGCCTGGTACACGTCCACCGCCCTCCACATCAGACGCGCTACTAACCGCCCTGAACTTCAGATACTCTATATCTAGTTCTAGTTCATCTCTCATACCCTTTTTACTTCCTGCTCCCGCTATACGCCTTGTAAGCACGAGCCGTCTTAGTTTAAATTTCCTGAAATGTGTTAAATGAATGGTTTAAGGAGTAATAATATGAAAGTAGAGTAGTGTACCTCTATGGCTTTATAAAGTAAAAATAATACTTGTTTGCTTTTAAAATTTATAGAAAATGATTCTTCAAATAATAAAATGTGATTATTTAAAAACATTTTCTTAGGATTTTTCCTAAACTCTATAAAATAGAGACTTGGAGAATGGTTGAAAGTCCAATTAGGCATTTAATCAATACGCTAAAAATAATAAAAAAATATATATATATATATATATATATATATATATATATATATATATATATATATATATATATATATATAATATAGTGACTATAAACGTGCAAAGAACATTCTTGATTAGTAATTTTTGTAATACTGGAGTAACTATATTTATATGCCTTTTTGTACCATTTGTGGTCATGTTTTGGTTTTACGCTCTATCTGCCATTTAAAAAAAGTTTAAAATCAGTTTAAACTAGAGTCTGAACTAAAGTAGGTTTCAATGTATGTAGTCCAAAGAATTAGAAAAAATTGTCTGAACTAAAACGAAAGGTATGAAATTTGACAGCAAAGGTCATATTTTGCGAAGACTGGTCCCGTGGCTAAGGAACTTCTATTGAGAGAAAGAATCTCTTTAAACCATAGTTTAAACCCGAGAATAGAATATCAACAAACCACACTTTTTAATAAGACAGTTGTGTCAAACAGACAGACAAAAAATAAAAAATAAAAAATAAATATAAGTTATTACATTTGTAAAAGTTATTGGTTACGTTTATTTTTTTAATGGCGTGTGATGGTGACTTTAGAGAATTCATCACCTGATTTTGGTCTCGTGGGTATCGTATAATAAGGCATATATGGAAAAGATGTTATGGCTTCCGATAGATGGCACTATAACCAGTTTGCTTAAGTCGGGTGTAAAATACTCAGACTGCGTACTGGTATTGCGACTGGTACCGAGCGGTCGACGGTCGTCAAGCGTGACGGTTAAAGGCAATCTTCTGCGCAATGGGAGAGGGAAATATTCAGCAGTAGATTTTTATTGGCTGAAAAAAAGGAGAATAAGTTATTACTCATGTTAACCATTTTATTACCACTACATCACAAGTATATCACTGAGGTAGCAAGCAGTATATCACCTTTTAGGTGGTAGTAGCCGCACATGGGGTCGGTTCGGCCGGGGCAGGACCACACTCTCACAGAATACCAGCGTGAAACAGCAAAATAGTGCTGTTATGTTTCGTGCAGAGGTTGTAGAAAACCGAAGACTCTTTTTACTGTTAACGAGGCATTCCATCTTAGTCCTCAGGGGTGACATATTGAACGTGGTAGAGCCATGCTGCAATTATATTAGTAGTATAGCTGTAGCAGGAATGGGTCAGCTCGACCGAGGAAGGGCCACGCTCTCACAGAATACCAGCGTAAAATAGTAGCTTAGTGCTGCTGCGTTTTGTATGGTGAGTGTAGAGAACCGGAGACCATTTTTACTGGAAACGAGGCATACCATTTTAGCCCTCACGGGTGACAACGCATCTGCACTTTGATTCGTAATCGAGGATAGATGTAGATGTCTCAGAGCCACAGCAACCCTTTACCATCAGGTGGACTGTGTGCTCGTTTATGACCCTATACTATAAAAAAACAACGCATATGTATTTTGATTCTTTAACTAATGATAGATGTAGATATGTATGAGTCATAGAAGACGTTTATCATCAGATAACTCGTTACATAACGGGTTTACGTCTCCATAGCGCAGTGGCTTATCAATGAGTAGCTGCGCTAGGGGCCGCGGGTTCGAATCCCGCACGAAAAAAGTATTTGTATGGCCTACAAACAATTGTTCTGGGTCTGGATGTTTGTCTTTGTGCAATTTATATTTATAAACTGTCTCCACGGTACAATAGCAAAACCTAGCGTGGGAGTAACATTTAAAAAAAACTTGTGAGTTCATTTGTCACCCTTATTCTATACTAAAGAGGTATTATAGGTTATTTAAGGCATAGTTATTAATAATGAGACTCGCTATTACATTAATATTCTCCAAAATGGTACAACAACTAAAATATTGAAACCAAGTCCTGAGCTAAGCTACTAAAACTTAACACAACTACACCCTTAAACATTTTCTAAAATCTCAAGCCTAGCATGTAGCATTTGGATATGTTCCAGTGGTTTGCGGTGGGCGTTTGTTGTAGTAAATCTTGGTGAGGAGTTGGGTGTGCGGTGAAACCGCGGTAGAGACGGGAAGTATTGCTATTGTTATTTGAAATAATATTAATGACACTTAAAACTATGCAAACGTGTACATTCATTCTATTCTATGCAAAATATACGGCGTTAATTTTAATATTTATCTTTAAATAATTCATATAGGAAAATTAGCATAATATAATGGATATAAGCTTATTACTCAATAAGATGAACTCTAAAAACAATACCTACAGTTAAAAACGGTGAAAAATATTTCTTAGCATCTCTATTTAATTAACTTGTATTTGCACAAATATGGTTAGGTAAGTATAGTAAAGTATTTATAAATGTAAAAAATAAATAAAAAATGTACGATAATAGATAATGTAAACGAGAACAATTTCTGCCAAAAAAACTGATGATTAATAAATTGGCAGTCTATAGCTTCTAATATGTAATATTGTACGATTTTTATTTTTAAAAAAACTACGACACAAAATAATCTGGGTTTTTCTGTAAAGAAATTTTCAATATCAGCTCGGTGTCAGGAAGTTGCGGCGTTGGACAGCACCTATATCCTGCAGCAAATCTGGTGACACATCAGGTTCTTCTGGTGTGTCAGATTTCCTTTACAATGAATTATGAGAGTGAAGGAGAGAGCGCACCTGTATTGCGCACACACTGATCGAAATTCGGTTTGGAGAACATTATTACATATTTTAATAAATATAGAATAAAATTACAAGGCAGTGCCACAACCTTCATCACCATAAACATTTTGAAAACAGTCTAATACTAGTCATGGGCCTGTCTTAAGCGCAGTAATTGCCATATGTTATTATCAATATATTGAGGTTTAGCGATCGTATTAACAACCGCCTTACAGCAGCTCTTGCACCGGATTCCTAATTGCATATTCCTTGCCAACAATGTTATAAATTGATCCGTTTATTAAATACTCTACTTCAAATTTTACGCTCAATCCCATACTTCTATTGCTTTATTTTATGTTATCTTACACTTAATAAGAGACTTGGGTAAAAAATATACATCGAAATATCGATATATATTTTATATTGTCGATATTTTAAATCGCGGTATATCGAAATCGTATCAATTTCGATATATATTAAAATGTTGTATGAAACATTAAGCAACAAAAGCAATATATCGACATTTATCACGCAATATATCACCATAAATTATGTCATAAAAACATCGATAAATTTCTATACACGTATATAATCAAAGTAGTAGCAGTAGCTACTCCTCGATTGCAAAAATTGTAAACTCCGTATAGGAGACCTGCCAAGCATGGCAACTATGGCGACGAATAATAATCTCGTCAAAGCCTTATGTGTTTCAAAGCTATCACTTAACAGCGCGATTGAAAATACTATAACGACATCTATTGACGCCGTTGTAAAACGTA
The DNA here is from genome assembly GCA_907164705.1 of Parnassius apollo. Taxonomy (NCBI): domain Eukaryota; kingdom Metazoa; phylum Arthropoda; class Insecta; order Lepidoptera; family Papilionidae; genus Parnassius; species Parnassius apollo. The sequence goes on from CAJQZP010001686.1 coordinate 3,599,611, forward strand.
TCGCGAACTCTTAATGCAGTGGCGTGGCGGTATAATATCATAACGTGGGCGTCGTAAGAGGTGACAGAGGGAAATGAAACAGGAGATGGGCAGCAGCGTCTTCCCAATAACTACTAAAAATAAAAATAAAATGCGATCGCTAAGCCGTTTGCCAAGCATGGCAAATATAACTCTATATACGCATATATAAGGTATAAGACAAATATCCCCCCCCCCCTCTCCCAGGGGCAATCTATGGGGAAAGCCTGTGTTCAGCAGTGGACTGCTGTAACGGTAACGGTAATCCAGTTGAGTACACCAATACGAGATAACCTCATACATCCAATACAAACCGATTTAAGAAATATTCATTATCTTGCTATCCTGGCAGTTTTAAGTCAAGGAACCAATATAATGTCATATAGGTGTATGCAAATATTACTTAAATGTTATTTCAATCTTTTGAAAAATTTACTTAATAATATGTTTGCTCACACAAGATATATGACGAGATTCAGCGTGCCATGAAATTAAAATGGATCCATGTTAGCGAGCATTATATTTTCTCTATGGATACGTCAAACGGAGATCATTTGAGATAAATTTGCAAATTTGAATTTAGCAAGCTGTAATTTCGTTTATTCTTCTTTAATAAATTAAAAAATAATATAATCCAACGGAAATTTATGCTTAATATTTTTTAATGAAAAATTTACAGTTGTTTTTAGTGTTGGTTAATTTTCCGAAAATACAAAATCGTGAAATTTTTGACAAGTAATTTTTCATAGAAATATCAAAACTATTTTTGATATTTTCCTGTTATCCCCCGTAACGTTGGCTTTTACAAATAACTTAAAACGGTTTTTAAAATTAGTTAAATCACATGATAATATTCGTAAAGGTAATTTTATTCGACGTAAAATGCTCGCGTAATTATAATTTATTAGTTTTATTATAAAAAAATTTAAATTATTAAACATTTCTACAATTTAAAAAAATCAGTAAATTACCCAGCACTAGTTAAGTATACATAATTCATAAATTGATTGTATCAATCATAACGATTTTTTTATAAATTCAATTGCTTTCCAGCCAGTATTAATCCAAGAAACAAATTTAAATGAAATAAAAAAACTTAATCTTTAATCCTGCAATTTTCGACAATAAATTTTCCTTACAAATTTCGAAAATATTTTAAATATTTTCCTGTTTTTTCCCGTAACCATGGCTACTACAAATTACTTAAGACGGATTTAAAGATTAGTTAAATCACACGTGATAATACTCGTACAAAGTAGTTTTATTCAATTTAAAATACTCGTGCAATTCTTATATTTATAAATTATATCGTTAAAATTTCCACAATTTTAAAAAAAATCGGAAAACTGCGCAACACTAGGTAAGTGTATAATATCAAGAGCCATGTAACTATGTTAGAAAATTTTGAAGCTTAAAATAATCTAGTCTAACATTTTTGTACATGCGGAATTAGAGTAAAATATTTAGTGCCTATACCAGTTGCAATTATCTTATTGTAATATTTGAGTAGCAGAAGAGTTGATAGTCGCATTACTATCTCCAGACAAGCACAGCCAGCAAAGACTCCAGAAAAGGATGCCTAGCTCCTTATAAACAAATGTATGTACCACAGCTGAGAACAGGCCTTCGCTCAATTCTGAGAGGAATTATGTAGGTAACAATTAATTTTGCAGTACACTAGTAACCCGGGTACACCGCCGGCACCAAGGTAAAGTTAACTCTAGTAACAAAATATTTTTATTCAAAATTGGTTTAAAGTGCTTTGTAAACATTTTTTTGTCAAAAAGTTACAGACACAAGACCTTGTGAGGAAGAAGATGCGAGAACTCAAAAATAAGTTAAAACATGTTTCTCCTGAAAAAGGAACAAAAAGTTTGCATTTGCAATAGAGACAAGAAGGTAATTATGAACTGTGATTTCCAATGCCTAATTAGTATACGTTAAAATATTTCGAAGCAATGTAAATCCACCAATACGCACTATAATAAATAGTAGTACTAACGTACTCCACGCTAGTACTGTTATTTATTCTGTGACGAGTAGCTTGCTCCATAATCCTCTCAGAAATGATAGAAGGCCTATGCTTGACCTGACATAAATAAAGGCATTGTATGTACAATAGGCAACCTTTTCATATTTTTTTATTAATAAGTTTACTCAGTTTTCTGTAGCTATCTTAAATAGTTTTCATTTCACATTTGAAGTTGAGAGTCCTCAAATAAATATCAAATTAAATTCAAACCTATTGATAATAATTATGAATTCCCTATTCTCTTTAAAATGGACACCACTCAAAATTACGATTATGTACTTATATTTCTGTAGCTTGCTAGACTACGAATAACATTTAAAAGTAGCGGGTGTGAATAAATAAACCATTGAAGGTATTTAAAATACATTTCTTTAAGAGCTGTGTGTTTACGCACGCACCAGGTGCATCGCACCCAAATGCACCCGTTTTCTGACAATATTTTATAATTTTAATCATATGCCATAAAATCTATGGGTACCATGAAATAAAAGGCATTCATCTGGAAAATTGTGGTACTTAAATTTGAAGGTTATGCTTCATTGTTATTATTCATAATTACTCGTAAATATTGACTTTAAATGACTACTAAAACTCCCATAAACTTAAAGAAACACTACGTAAATAAAAGTTAAGTTAAAATGACTAAACACGAAATAGTCATGAACTGTGATGATTTTAAATAAAATACTTCTTTTAGTCCTGAAATAATTGTATTTTCATACGTCTGCGAAATTTTAGATTATTCAGACGAGCGGAAGTTGATGAAAACTAAATTATAAAATTCCATTACATTTATACATACATATAGATTAAACTAATAATGAAAATAACATGCATCAACTACAATATCTCACAAGGATGTTGTTGATCCTTGTGAGAATAGTAGGTCATAGTCATACCGTATTTTCTGCAAAATTTAGGATTAATCAGACGTCTAGAAATGGGTGAAAACACAATCATAAAATTCTATTATACTCATAGACATACACACAGACATACAAGTCAAGTTAATAAAAGAAATAAAATCAAAAACAACACATTGATTAACTTTGTGAGAGCACTAGGTAACACTCATTCAAAAAAATATTGTATTGTATATATGTCTGCAAACTTTTTGATATTACAACTCTATGCACGCTCGTTACTATAAAGTAAGTCTTTAGTAAAGAGCGTTTGACGGATCGTGTAGCATAGCATACATCATAGCAAATACGGTGTTGTATTGTAATGTCCCTAGTTGCGGACGTTTAAGTTACACAGGAAACGAGTTGACACGCCGCACGCCCCGTTCCACGCTTTCCATTAAGATTTTAAGCTTAGAGACTTACAGTAAAGCACCTTAAAAAATTGTCAACATAAACATTCGCCGTCATAGCTCAGATGGTTAGCGCTCGCTATAAATTACACGGTACGCGAGAAACACGGGTTCGAACCCCGCCGGCACCAATGCAATTTATAATTGCAATTTTAATTGCCGATAACCAACACGTGATAAACGTGCTTGGCGGTGAAGTAAAACATCGTGGGAAAACCTACAGGTCTGAGATATAAGAAAAAAAATATTTCGAAGACACAAGTTCGCCAACACGCATTAGGACAACGCGGCGGACATTTTCTTTCCCTAAAACCTCTCAGAAGTAAAACGAAGCCTGTGCACAGCAGTGGGACGAATGGAGGCTGTGAGCTGTGACTTTAACGAAGAGAAATAAATAGTTTCAAGTGTTATGAACCAATCCCTGTTAGACATACTGTAATCTATTTATTTATTATTAGCATTATTTACTATTTGCTAATCTAATAGAAACTTTATGCTCAGCCTCAGTTCTACCCTGCTAATGTTTCACGGTATCTCTTACTCAATAACAAGGTAAGCATCGATAGCTACTCCTCGTTTTCAAAAACTCTTAACTCCGTATAGGAGTCCTACCAAGCGTGGCAACTATAGGCGACGTTAGTATATTCTTAATATTATCTTATGTGTTTCAAAGCTTTCACTTAATAGCACGATTAAAAATACCACAGCGACATCTATTGACAGAATTATAAAATAACTTGAGTAAAATAAATTACGAACTCATGCGCTGGCGGTGTAAGAAGTTCACCACTCCATACTTCGATCAATACTATAATTGATCGAAGACTCCATATCATCCCGTGGGTGGCAAAAGCATCTTCCTAAAATAACTACTAAAAATAAAAATTGCTAACCCGCTTGCCAAGCGTGGCAACCAAGACAAATACCCCTTCTATTAGGCAATCTATGGGAGGTCTATGTTCAGCAGTGGACTTTAACAGGCTGTAACTATAAAGGGTAATGCAGTTGAAATTGTACACAAATAGGAGATAAATTCAATATAAACTTATTTAAGAAAATTTTAAAAATTGATTGCATTAATCATTACGAATCTTTTTTTTTTAATTTCAATTGCTTTCCAGACAGTTTTAATTCAAGAAACAAATTTAAATAAAATAAATGTGTAGTATGCAATATTCCTTAAATGTTATTTCCATCTTTTGAAAAATTTATTTTAAAAATATCTCTGCTCACAAAAGATATATTGATGAGATTCAACGTGCCATGAAATTAAAATGGATCTATGTGAGCGAGAACTATATTTTCTCTGTGGATACGTTAAATGGAGATCATAATAAATTTTACAAATATCAAAAATATTTTAGATATTTTCCTGTTTTCCCCGTAACCCCGGCGTCTACAAATTACTTAAATCGGGTTTGAAAATAAGTTAAAACACACGTGAGAACAATGGTAAAAATAGATTTATTCAATGTAAAATGTTCGCATAATTCTTATATTTAATAATTTATTTGGAAAAATTATTTACAAAAAATTATTAAAATTTTCCACAATTTCAAAAATTCCACAAGTTATTTTTATTAATTAAAAAATTGGTGAACAATCCACGGTTGTTTCTAGTGCTTATTTATTTTCTGAAAAATCAAAATCGCGAAATTTTCGACCAGTAACTTACCTTACAAATATCAAAAATATATTAGATATTTTCCTGTTTTCTTCGTAACCATGGCTACTACAAATTACTCAAATCGGATTTTAAGATAAGTTAAGTCACGCGTGATACTATTTGTAAAAGTAGTTTTATTCAGTGTAAAATGTTCGCGTAATTGCTATATTTATAAATTTTATTGTTAAAATTTCCATAATTTAAAAAGAATCGGGAAACTGCGCAATACTAGTTAAAGTATATAGTATCGAGAGCCATGTAAATAGGTTAGAAAATTTTGAAACTTTAAATAATCTAGTCTAACATTTTTTGTACCTGCGGAATTAGATTAAAATATTTTGTGCATGTAACAGTTGCAATTATTTTTTTATAATATTTGAGTAGCAGAAGAGTTGACATTTGCATTAGTATCTGCAACTAAATTCCGTCGAAAAAGCGTTGACATTCGTGAGGACTAGGATGGAAAGTCACATAAATTGCAATTATAATAACTCTATTCCCCTTATAACCGGAATACAACAGTGGGTTGAAGGACCGAGGGACTCCAGCATGGACTCCAGAAAAGAATTCCCAACTCATTGTAAACAATAGTAAGCTAATTAATGTATGTACCACAGCTGAGAACAGCCCTTCGCTCATTTCTGAGAGGAATCTCCACCGGCACAAAGGTCAAGTTAACTCTAGTAACAAAATATTTTTATTCAAAATTGATCTGTACAAAGCATTTTTTTAAAGCAAAAAGCATATAGTCAAAAACTACAGACGCTAAATCTTGTGAGGAAGATGCTGCGAGAACTAAAAAATGGGTTAAAACATTTTTCTCCCGAAAACTTAAAAAGTTTTTATTTGCGATAGAAACAAGAAAGGTAACTGTAATTTCCAGTGCCTATTTAGCATACCCTTAAAATATTTTGAAGCAAAGTAAATCCACCAATACGCACTATAATAAATAATACTATCTACTAACGCAGTCCACGCTAGTACTGTTATTTATTCTGTGACTGAAGTTAGCTTGCTCCATAATCCTCTCAGGAATGATAGAGGATCTATGCTTGGCATGTCGCAAATAAACGAATTATTTTAAACAATAGGCAACTTTTACACATTTTTTTTATAATAATTTTACTCGGTTTTCTGAAGCTGTCTTAAATAGTTTTAGTTTTACATTTGAAGTTGAGAGTCCTCAAATAAATAACAAATTAAATTCAAACCATCATCATCATCATCATCATTACAGCCCTTCACAAGTCCACTGCTGAACATAGGCCTCCCCCAAGTAACGCCACAAAGCACGGTCCTGAGCCACCTGCATCCATCGACTTCCTGCATGTCTTACTCATGTCGTCTATAGTGATGCCTGCCATCTAGTGGGGGGTCGCCCTACACTATGCCTACCGGTACGAGACTGCCACTCGAGAACCTTTCTTCCCCTACGGTTATCGGTTCTTCGAGCTATATGGCCAACCCATTGCCACTTCAGCTTACTAATCCGTTGGGCTATGTCGGTCACTCTGGTTTTACTGCGGATATCCTCATTTCTGAGTCTATCACGCAGAGAAACTCCGAGCATAGCATCGCTGAGCGACCTTGAGTGTCCTCATACGGCCAGCAGTGAAGGACCACGAAGTGAAATTCATACGAATCGATTATAATTATGAATTCCCTACTCTCTTTAAAAGGAACACTACTCAAAATTACGATTACTTATAATTATTGCAGCTTGCGAGAATACGAATAACATTTTGAAGTAGCGGGTGTGATTAAATAAACCATTGAAGGCATTTAAAATACATTTCTTCAAGAGCTGTGTTTTTGCCCACGCACCAGGTGCACCGCACCCAAATGTGAATAACTTTGAAGGTTATGCTTCATTGTAAATATTCATAACTACCCGTAAATATTGACCTTAATAAAGTACTAAAATTCCTTTAAACTTAAAAAAATACCGCGTAAGTAAAATTTAAGTTAAAAATAACTAAACACCATTACATGTATACATATAGATTAATCTAATAATAAAAATAACATGCATCAACTACTACATATCACAAGGAACACCACAGCTATGTGGTGATCCTTGTGAGAATGTTCGGCCATATTCATACAGGATGGTCATTGGCTATTAATACGTATGCAAAATTTAAGATTATTCAGACGTCTGAAAGTAGGTGTAAACTGAATATAAAATTCCATTACATTCATACACACATAGATACGTACAAGTCAAACTAATAAAAGCAAAAAAAGACTGAAAACTAAAACGACACAATGATTGACCATGTGAGAGCACTAGGTAACACTCATAGTCAAAAATATTGTATTGTACTATATACGTCTGCAAACTTTTTGATATTGCAACTGTATGCACGCTCGTTACTCTAAAGTAAGTCTTCAGTAAAGAGCGTTTGGCGGAGCGTGTAGCATAGCATACAGCATAGCAAATACCTAGTTGCGATCGTTTAAGTTCTACAGGAAATGAGTTAACACGCCGCACGCTCCGTACAACGCTATCCATTAAGTCTTTAAGCTTAGAGACTTACAGTGAAGCACCCTAAAAAAATTGTCAACATATTAGCTGTGATAGCTCAGATGGTTAGCACTCGCTGTAAATTACACAGTACGCGAGAAACCCGGATTCGATCCCCGCCGGCACCAATGCAATTTAAATTGCAATTTTATTTGCTGATTTATCACGTGCTCGGCGGTGAAGTAAACATCGTGGGAAAACCTACAGGTCTGAGATATAAGAAAAAAATATTCCGAAGACACATGAAGTTCGCCAACACGCATTAGGGCAACGCGGCGGACATTTCCTTGCCCTAAAACCCTCTCAGAAGTAAGATAAAGCCTGTGTCCCGCAGTGGGACGTATGGAGGCTGTGACTTTAATGAAGAGTAATAAATAATTTCAAGTGTTAGGAACCGATCCGTGTTAGATATACCGTTATTTGTTAGACATGTGTCAATCATGCGTGATTCGTTCGTTTGAGCAGGTACTCTTAAAAGTATTGATGGTTCATTCATTTGTTTTTGAATATACCAGTACAATTAATCACAAACAATTGACGGTACATTTTCAACCCGCGATTTTTTTAAATTGTGAATGACCCGTACACCGACCGAATCCCGAATGATCTGAATAAACAGGCGAATCGAATTAACAATGCGGACTGCAGAGTATCAGGAGTATTTATTATTTAAGGGTTTTTTTTATTATAATATTGTTACTTAAATTAAAGATTATTTTACATTTTATTATATTTACTTGTTAAATCTATAAGTTAAAAATATCATTTCGTAGAGTTTACTAAAAATAACACTCCAAAAGATTTAATGATAAATGATTTATTTAATGATAATTTTCAATCACTTTATATAAGTATAAGATAGGTAAAAGTTTAATTTTGTAGCAAATAAATGTTACAATCCCTATTTTAGACACGTTAAGTAAGATGAAATTGTGTATTGTTAGGAATGAAATTTAAGAATATATAAATTTATTAAATATTTAAAATATATGAGAACTTGAGGTTTTTCTTGTTATACCATCTAGCGTCGATTGTTATTACCACCTTGAAAGTCAATAAGTTTTAGTTCGATAAAATGACTTTATTACCTATAGCATGTAGTAGATGGCGCTATTACAATTCTCAAATTTTCGGTTCCCAATGGATCTTACAGAGTATTGGAGCCTGAAATGATCCATTTGAATGATCGATCCGAATGTACCAGTACGCGTGACGAAATGTATTAGAATGATTCGGTCGCTAGAAATGAATGATTGACAGTTCTACGCTCAGTACGCTGTACGCGGTACGCTCCTAGTCATATATCTTATCTCATATTTTTTACTTAATGACAAGGTAGTAGCGATAACTACTCGTTTTCAAAAACTCTTAACTCCGTATAGGAGTCCTACCAAGCGTGGCAACTATAGGCGACATTGCTAGTTTCTTAACATTACCTTAGGTGTTTCAAAGCTATCACTTAATAGCACGATTTAAAATACCACAGCGACATCTATTGACACAATTATAAAATAACTAGGGTAAAATAAATTACAACTAATGCGCTGGCGTTGTAAGAATGTTCACCACTCCATACTTCGATCAATACTATAATTCAACGAAGACGGCATATCATCCCGTGGGTCGCAGCAGCGTTTTCCTAAAATAACTAGTAAAAATAAAAATAAAACTACGGTTGCTAACCAGCTAGACAAGCGTGGCAACTAAGATAAATATCCCTTCTATGAGGCAATCTATGGAAGGTCTATGTTCAGCAGTGGACTTTAACAGGCTGTAACTGTAAAGGGTAATGCATTTGAAATTGTACACAAATACGAGATAAAATTCAATGTAAGCATATTTAAGAAAATTTTAAAAATTGATTGTATCAATCATTACGAATGTTTTTTTTTTAATTTCAATTGATTTCCAGGCACTATTAATGCAAGAAACAAATTTTAGAAAACTTCAAAATCGTGAAATTTTCGACAATTAATTTGCCTTACAAATTTCGAAAATATTTTAGATATTTTCCTGTTTTCCCCGTAACCATGACTACTACAAATTACTTAAGACGGGTTTTGAGATAAGTTAAGTCACACGTGATTATATTCGTAAAAATAGTTTTATTCAATTTAAAATATTCGTGTAATTCTGATATTTATACATTTTATCGTAAAAACTTCCACAATTTAAAAAAAAATTCGGAAAACTGCGCAACACTAATTAGTTTAAGTATATAGTATCGAGGGCCATGTAACTAGGTTACAAAATTTTGAAGTTTTAAATAATCTAGTCTAACATTTTTTTGCACCTGCGAAATTAGAGTATAATATTTAGTGCCTGTAAGGACTCCAGAAAAGGATTCCCAGCTCCTTGTAAACAATAGTAAGCTAAATTAAGTATCTATGTCCCACAGTTGATAACAGGCCTTCTTTCATTACTGAGAGGAATCTCCACTGGCACCAAGGTCTAGTAACAAAATATTTTTATTCAAAATTGATCTCTACTAAGCACTTTTATATTCAACAAGTTACAAACACCAAACCTTGTGGGAAAGAAGCTGCGAGAACTCAAAAATAGGTTAAAACATGTTTCTCCCGAAAAATTAAAAGTTGCAGTTTTATGAACCTGTCTTAAATGGTTATAGTTTCACATTTGAAGTTGACGGTCCTCAAATAAATATCAAATTTAATTCAAACCGATAGATGATAATTACGAATTCCCTAATCTCTAAAAATAAACACTACTCAAAAACAACTATTACTTATCATTTCTGCAGCTTGCTAGATTACGTATACTTTAAAGTAGCGGGTGTATAAATATATATAATAATATAACGGGAATACTATTTAATACTCATGGTAAAATTATTGTAGTGTCATGTCTGCAACCATTTTGATATTACAACTGTCTGCACGCCCGTTACTCTAAAGTAAGTCTTCACTAAAGAGCGTTTGGCGGATCGTGTTGCATAGCATACATTGTAGCAAATACCATAGAATACCTATAGTATAATACATACACAATAGTACCTATAGTATAATACATACATATAATAGTAGTGAGCGGAGCCCGTGTAGCCACTAAAATGTCAATTCACACGTATAAATGTCAACACGAGATGTGTTTTGACGTAACAATTGTTTCCAAATTTCGCATGCAAATTATTTATAAAATATCTAATTGCACAATATTTACGTATAAATATGTATTAAAATTTAAACGATTTTTTAATGATAGTTTTGACCATTAATCAAAAGTTTAAAATTAATTTACTGTCTGTCAAAACAGCAAATCGGGTTTAAAGTAGTGATAATACGACGTAATTGCTTGTATGTGTGCTCCCGGCGACGCGGAATCTTGTACAAAATAAGTTTGACAGCCATTATATTGCGTATTACAGTATTCGATGGCAAATACTGTGTGGTATTGTAGTGTCCATAGTTGCGGACGTTTAAGTTGTACAGGAAACGAGTGACCACTCCGCAAGCCCTGTTCCACGCTCTCTATTCACAATTTAAGCTTATAGAGTCACAATAAAACACTCTGAAAAAAATTGTTGACATATGAGTTGTGGTAGCTCACATGGTTAGCGCTCGCTGTAAATATAATAGTAAGCGGGCAACCCGGGTTCATCCCCGCCGACATCAATGAAATTGTTAAAAAATATTTGGTAAACATGTGAAGATCGCCAGACACGCATTGGGGCAGTGCGCCGTACATTTCTTTGCCCTTAAACCCTCTCAGAAATGCCTGTGCCCAGAGTGTGACGTATATAAGCTTGTAACTTTAACATTTAGGAAAAGAAGTAAATCGTTTCAAGTGTAACGGTATCTATATTTCACTATGCTTCTTAGTATAACGAGTATGTTTACTTTATTATGTATTTAACCCATTTCAATATTCCAATATAGTTAGGCTTATGTCAACATTAGGTCGTTTCACTTCTATCCTAATTCTACCTTACTAGGATGAATGGAATGCACGTAGTACGTTCTGCGCTACTCTGTACGGAATAAGGAAATAAACATGATAATAAAATAACATTACATCGTAATTATTTTGTTGCAGCGGTAAATGCATATGTTGTTTCGGGTAATGACCTCATTACTCCGCTATAATTTCCCCATTACGGTCTAATCAAGTTAAATATAACACTGTTCGTTTTAGTAAAAACTTTTTCGTAAATCATCTTTTAAGAAATTACGTTGTTAGAGCCACGCTTTTGCGTATTGTGGGTCGGCCCGAACTGGGGAAGACTACGCAAACAAGATTTTTATTACCGTTAAAAGCAGTTTAATGATACTGTATATATATATACTTATTTCATTTCATTACAGCTTATCAAAACCTGAACTGCTACTGAACATAGTTCTTTCCCTTAGACTAATATTATTATATCGGTATTCTATAGTTGTAAGATTTGCATGCCATTAATACCTAATAGCTGATTAAGCGGATTTTTAATTACTATGAACATCTTAAGTGTACCTTAACCATATGCAAATAAATATTTCATTTTATTTCATTTAATTTCATGTATTGCTTCATAGAGTGTAAGTATTTTACCATTTTTGCCACGCTGGGCAAGCGGTTTGGGAAACGCAGGTTTTAATTATTCTTAGTTGTTAACGGAAAGACGATGCTGCCTATCTTCTGCAGCTTTATGTTATTTATCGCGATGATATGAAATATAATAGATTCATACCGCTATATTGCTTATTATTTTATAAGGTTTAGCAAAGAATTTAGTGGTTTATGGATCTGCAAGCAACATTTAGAATATAGTTTTACAGATAACATAATATAAAACATACAAGCAAACGCCTTTATTCCATAAAAAACACCTTAGAAAGAACTCCAGACTGAATTCTATACATTATTTACTGAACGATTTTTTTACCATCTGGAAAAAATAAGGTGTAACAGGTGAACGGATTAGAAGCCTAAAGTAAAGTAAAGTTACAGCCTATATACGTCCCACTGCTGGGCTCAGGCCTCCCCTCATTTCTGAGAGGGTTTAGGGCAAGGAAGTGTCCGCCGCGCTGCCCAAATGCGTGTTGACGAACTTCACATGTCTTCGAAATATTTTTTTTTCTTATTCCTCAGACATGCCGGTTTCCTCACGATGTTTTCCTTCACCGCCGAGCACTTCAGCACTTAAAATTGCAAACCTATTAGTGGCCAAAATCAAATAAAAAACGTTTATAACGAAAAATATTTATTTTGTTAATCTGGGCAGGACTAGAAAACATAAAATGAAACAAAAATTTTTTTTAATTATTTTTTTATACTTTTTCAGGGGTGTACTTGTTTCAGTACAGCGGCCACTTATATGTGTAATTTTCCGAAGCATGACTTTTCAATGCAGAGTGTTTTCAAACACTTCTTGCATCCCTATCGGACCCTTGCACGGCAAATGAGGCATCGTAATTGCTTTTCAAGCATCCTTGGGTAGTGGCCTGAACCATCTTGAGTCAGTCCTTTGACCAAAGAAGAATATGATCTGGCTCTTTTTAGAGTTTCTTGTCGCAAATAGTATCTGGCAAGACTATGTCGAAGCAAGAGTTGATCCATCTATCCATCCTTGCTCATAAACATGTAAACGCCAAGCGTTTGAAACGGCCATGTCCAACAAGTATGTAAATAAAACTCACCACCACTTTTTTCCAGGAATCCCGATCCTGTATAATGATATGGACTGATCAAGGTCATCGACTCCACCTTTATTGTAGTTTTCAAATAAAATCGGAATCCTTACATCGGTTTTCTCTATTATTTCTGGGCACCATCTTTATACCGTGCTCATTGGTTCAAAGTAATCATAGTTAGTAGTACAAATACGCCCCATTGATTGAATTTAGTCGTCAGTATGTCGGCTAGGGATCTAATTTTGAACATTTTATTTCTGGAATTTGATGTTTCATCATTACTCACAAGATGAAGATACGTTTTTATTTTACGAAATTTATTCCTCGTCATAGCTCTTTCCGTGTAGTGGCGGTTAAGAATATCCACTACCCCATATCTTCCCGTGGGTGTCGTAAGAGGCGACAGAGGGAGACAGGCAGGAGATGGGCAGCAGCGTCTTCCTGATGACAACTGTGACGTAATAAAAAACTGCGGTTGCCAACCCGCTCGCCAAGCGTGGCAACTATGGCAAATACCCCCCCAATGAACAAATACACAAACAGACGGCCCCCAGTCCCCGGCGGCCCCGCTATTCCTGGCTACGGTGGCGACCATGGTAACGGCGGGGCAGGGGGGTGCTAAGAATCTCCGGTGGAGGTTCGGTTGCCACCTACGACGACTCGACCTGGCAACATATAACGCACGCACCCTGAGGACTGACGAGAAGATACTGGAGCTGGAAGAAGAGGTAGACAAGTTGCGCTGGCATATTATTGGATTATCCGAGGTCCGAAGAGAGGGGGAGGACACGGCAATCCTCGAGTCCGGCAACTTGTTCTATCACCGGGAGGGCAACCATCTGTCCCAAGGAGGTGTCGGATTTATCGTCCACAAATCTCTCGTCAACAACGTTGTAAAGATTGGGAGTGTGTCGACGAGGGTCGCGTACCTGATACTCAGAATCACCAAACGGTATTCGCTGAAGGTCATTCAGGTTTACGCACCAACCTCGGCACATCCCGATGAGGAGGTGGAGGAAATGTATGAGGATATTTCCAGAGCCATACATTCCTCCAGAACCTACTACACGGTGTTGATGGGAGACTTCAACGCAAAACTGGGCACAAGAGAAAGCGGTGAGCTGAAGGTAGGGAAATTTGGAGTAGGGCAACGGAACCGAAGGGGCCAGCAGCTGGCCGACTTTATGGAGAAAGAGGGACTCTTTATGATGAACTCTTTCTTCCAGAAGCGGCCCCACAGGAAGTGGACCTGGACGAGCCCCGACGGTTCGACAAAAAATGAGATTGACTTCATTATGACGACCAGACGCCAACTGTTCAGTGATGTCTCAGTGATCGCAAGGGTGAAAACTGGCAGCGATCACCGAATGGTTAGAGGCACACTGAACCTAAACGTTAAGTTGGAGAGGTCTCGTCTAATGAAGTCAACGCTCCGTCCCCCCTCGTGCTCTAATCCAGAATCCCGAAACCTTTCAGCTCGAGTTACGTAACCGCTTCCAGTGCCTAGAAGATTGCAATGCAGTGGACGATATGAACGACAAGCTCGTGGAAACTGTCCATGCGGTCGGAGCTAAGTTCTGCAAGACCCGCCGCAGAAGAACACAAAAACTCTCCGATCACACTCTTAATCTCATGGCTGTTAGACGGGAGATGAGGCTGCAATCGTCAACAGATTTGACAGCATACAGGCAACTGAACAGACAGATCTCCAAATGCATACGGCGAGACTTACGCAACTTTAATACTTCTCGTATTAAAGAAGCGATCGAGCGGAACCAGGGCTCCAAAGTCTTTGCCAGAGATCTGTCTGCCAGAAAGAGCCAACTGTCAAGGCTGAAGACTGAGTGTGGCAACATCGTTTCCGGGACACCTGAGATTTTGAGTGAGATTGAGAGGTTCTATGGGCAGCTGTACACATCATCGTTGGAGCCACACGCAAGTGTGAGTAACGATACAAGAGCAAGTCTTATCCGACACTATTCCGATGATATCCCGGACGTCAGTCTAAGCGAGATTAGAATGGCTCTCAAGCACCTTAAAAACGGCAGGGCCCCAGGCGAGGATGGAATTACAGCGGAGCTTCTGAAAGCGGGTGGAACACCGGTACTTGAAGTCCTTCAGAAGCTCTTCAATTCCGTCCTCCATGGTGGCACTACTCCAGAGGCGTGGAGCAGAAGTGCGGTGGTCTTGTTCTTTAAGAAAGGCGACAACGCTCTCTTAAAGAACTACAGACCGATTTCCCTTCTGAGCCGCGTCTACGTGCTGTTTTCGAGAGTCATTACGAATCGTCTCGCACGCAGACTTGACGACTTCCAGCCTCCCGAACAAGCCGGTTTCCGAAAAGGCTTCAGTACCATAGACCACATACATACCCTGCGGCAGATTGTACAGAAGACTGAAGAGTACAATCTGCCACTTTGCCTGGCGTATGTGGACTATGAGAAAGCCTTTGATTCCGTCGAAATTTGGGCGGTGCTACAGTCCCTTCAGCGGTGCCAAGTTGACTGTCGGTATATCGAAGTGCTGAAGTGTTTGTACAGTAGGGCTACGATGGCTATCCGAGTACAGAACCAGAGCTCGAAACCTATCCAACTGCAGAGAGGTGTAAGACAGGGTGACGTTATATCCCCGAAACTCTTCACCGCTGCATTGGAAGACGTTTTCAAGCTACTGGACTGGAAAGGATACGGTATTGACATCAATGGCGAGTACATCACTCACCTTCGATTTGCCGACGATATAGTCCTTATGGCAGAATCGCTGGAGGACTTAAGCACTATGCTCAATGACCTCAATAGTGCCTCCCAACGGATAGGTCTTAAGATGAACATGGACAAAACAAAGATCATGTTCAATGTCCATGTCACACCTATGCCGGTAGTTGTTGGGAGCACTATGCTCGAAGTCGTTGACGAATACGTTTACCTGGGACAAATAGTCCGACTAGGTAAGTCCAACTTCGACCGAGAGGTCGATCGACGGATTCAACTCGGCTGGGCAGCGTTCGGGAAATTACGGCATATCTTTTCGTCAGGTATACCTCAATCTCTAAAAACTAGATTGTACAACCAGTGCGTGTTGCCAGTGATGACTTACGGATCTGAGACGTGGTCCTTCACTGCTGGCCGTATGAGGACGCTTAAGGTCGCTCAGCGAGCTATGGAGAGGGCTATGCTCGGAGTTTCTCTGCGTGATAGACTCAGAAATGAGGATATCCGCAGTAAAACCAGAGTGACCGACATAGCCCAACGGATTAGTAAGCTGAAGTGGCAATGGGCCGGCCATATAGCTCGAAGAACCGATAACCGATGGGGAAGAAAGGTTCTCGAGTGGCAGCCTCGTACCGGTAGGCGTAGTGTAGGGCGACCCCCCACTAGATGGAGTGACGACCTGGTAAGACATGCAGGAAGTCGATGGATGCAGGTGGCTCAGGACCGTGCTTTGTGGCATTACTTGGGGGAGGCCTATGTTCAGCAGTGGACTTGTGAAGGGCTGTAATGATGATGATGATGAATGATAGCTCTTGAAACTAGAGCAACTCTGACATCCTCATCCCGTCATCAATATATTACTTCCCGAGGCAATTTGTGATATTCCGACAAAATCAAAATACCAATGAACTTCTTCAGGTCTGGTAAATCAAGTTGAAAAGAGTGTCTAATGTTTTGATTAGCATACAAAATACTATTACATAATACAAGCTGTAATACTTATTCATTCAGTATTTTTTCAAAAATCTGTACAGGATTTTGGTCTTTCAGCTGTTCCTTAATAGCATTTTGTTTGTCTTGTACCTCAGACGTATGCTGATGGACAAAAGTTTAGGTATAGTGAACATTTTCTCCAGGCTGAAGTGTACTGCCACTGCTGAATGTTAGGCTTCTGACGAAATCCTTTTACGGCCAATGGTTCTTCTTCTCTAAAATCATACTAAGATGAAGAAGTACCTTCATTGCGTACCATAACTTCAATATTTTCGAGCACATCTCGTGACAAAGTATAACAACCCTATCTTCATCAGACTCTTCCATTTAGTCAGTCACGATACAGGAATCAGGTGGTATTATCGCCAAATCATTTTCACGGTCATCATCATCAGACTCTGCAATTGCTTCCTCAGGTGCTATAAAGCTATTTATACCGAAAAACATCTTGCGACTCATTGTTGGTAAATTGAAACAAAGTTGTATTTTTTATCTATTGAAGTAACCAGGTACATTAGTAAAAATCTTCATCTAAAGTTAGTAATGAACAATAACTGTTTCAAATTTGTAACTCACATTATAGACTACATTATATTTAATTACAATTATTACAAAAAACAACATTTACACAAATAATAATAATAAAATGTTATAAAAATTCTACTCACTTCCACACTAGTCCAATAACATGAAATCCGGTTGTTCCAAACGACACATATTTTAGAAACACCCTCAATTTGCATGACTTAAATAAAATATGAGTCTACCCTCTATTTCAATTAATAAAATAAAAACTAATAAACCCTCACAGATTTAGTCAATTAATTTTTAAATAACTGTACTCGTTTGAGTACAGCGACAGAGAATGGGTTAACAATTTCATTGGTGCCGGCGGGGATCGAACCCGGGTTACTCTCGTTCTGTTATATTTACAGCGAGCGTTAACCACTGAGCTACCACGGCTCTTAGAAGCCTATGGCACTAATATTTTACAATTTTATTAAAATTTGTTTTTACTTTTATATATATACATATATATATATATATATATATATATATATATATATATATATATATATATATATATATATATATATATATATATATAAGTATAAACAAAAATTTATATGGAAATTTATATATAAATATATATATGGGGTGGTGGACACCATCCCATATCTTTTTGAAGGTGATATTGGTTCCTGTAACTACTGAATTAAAACCGATGTCAGACGCAGAACCTTGACTTCTGGTTTGTCGACTGCAGATAGATGCCAACGGTAGCTGTCGACCATCAGCGACGTCAACAGACAGTTGTCTGTGTAGTTGGCAAAGTGCCGCTCGTCTGTAAGAGCGCTTCTCGGCTAATTATAAGTCAGAGGCGTAATTTACAAAAAAAAGAAGTGTTAATTTTTTTAATAGTATGCTTTTACACTGCCGTTTCTATCTCTTGTGACAATTGAGTAATTAATTCGAACTGTCTTAAAAGAATCAAATAATTTTACTATTTACATTCCGTGCCAGATTCTAGGATGGCGTTGTAATTAGAAGCGCGAAATGCGACCAGTCCTCGGACAAACAATTTCCTGTATTAATTAAAGGAAAGACGACCTGGCGTTTGGGACCGACTCATTTACAATCCTTTATCGGTTGTCTTTGGAAACTCCTTTAGATGTTAAAAGGTTTTTTTGATGTCAGAACTTTCAGAGGTAGGCGAAATGGGAGTGAATAATTTTAACACCGGACGTAGATATACAATATTATTGTTTTGAGGTTATTTTTAATATAATGACAATAGCACGGCCTAACTATTAATAACAGTCGGGAATAGTGCGATGCGGAGCAGGGCAAGACGCGGGTGGAGCGCTCTTAAAGGGAAATATAATCTCAAATGGCTTAGCAAGATCCTTCGTTATGCCGAAAATATTGCAGCATTAATTTTGAAATAAATATATGGTAAAGTTGAGGATTATGTTAGACGAAAACACGATTTCGTAAAATTTTCTCGATAGAAAAAAAATCCAAAGTTACCTCCAAAATAAACAATAAACCGCTGTTATTCATAAAATACTTTAAATAAGATCATGAAACTTTGCATAGTAACTGAACTAACTATAAAGCAGTGCTTATCTTATTTACTTTTTTTTAAATACCATTATTTTCACTGTAAAAAAGAAATTACCTAAACTATCGGCCTTTTGAAGCGCGATTCCTGCCGCACAGTCACTTCGCTTCGGCCTTTGAAGGGGGAGGTTGTGTCGCTTACGATCAGAATATACATTACGCAACAGGACAACGTAAAATTAAAATGGGAAATAACCGTAATAAAAATAAGAAGCGACTGGCTTGGCGTTAAGAAACAGGCATAAATATGATAAACCTAATGAAATAAGTGTCTAACGACCTTTCTACTTAGAGTATTAGTGATTACAAACATATCGGTACATAGCATACGACGCGCGGGCAAGTGGGGACGAAATTAGAATTTGAGCTGACTTACTCTATCCCCTTAAATATATCATAATCTATATAAAATAGTCTTGCGTGTCACCGGTTAGGTGCACGAAATAAACCTCTTTTTGTATTACGTAAAGTTAAAAAGAAGTATGCTTCAAATAATTTTGTATCTCGTACATGTAAAAATTTTAACATAATATATTTTGAACTAGATATTTTTCACCTTAAATATAATAGTTATAAAAAATATTGTCTAATAAAAAAAACAAAAAAATAAAAATAAATCTTTACTCGCCATGTTTACCGCTCTCCCCTTACCAGTCATTTCACTATCTGTTCATACAATGCTAAGCTACGGCCCATTTCTGGCATTTTACGTAGTGGACGCCTACGTCATCTACGGGGTAAGATTGTAGATGCTCAGATGATCATTTGAAACTCCCATGCCACCACGACACGGCAATGCCTCTAGAGAGTGCAATGAGCCACAGTTATCAACTACTCTCATGCTTCTGTTGTATTTATTAATTCACCTAGTGCTAGTTGTACAACTTAACTACATCTACCGGTACGGAGGCTTTTATTTGACAACTGAATTACATAATGCATTATTCATGTTTATCCAGAAAGAAATTAGTACATGTGTCGCATATCGCTGAGCAAATTGAATAGAATCAGAGACAGTATACAATTCATTTTCTATCGACTTTACTGAATTGGAAATTAATGTGAGTCGATGGCAGGTAACTGACATCACAAAGCAAACGCGACACTGTAAAGCTAATTGGCCCGGATTACCAGTGTTGAAATCTATTCACTGTATTCACAAAAGGGTTTTTTGTTTGTTATAATTCGGTGCTCCTGTATCTGTACCTACAGGGTAAGTATAGTATTCATGCACTGTTAGATGGATTACGTATAGACAAAACGGAGCTTAAATTTCTATATAATAACCTCCCAATTAGCGGAGATTGTCATATCAATAGAATTATATTATGTTACATGTTTTCTTTGATCGTTGAGCTTATAATTGAGAGGTGTTTGGTTCAATTCCGCTATGGAGTTGGTTTTAAACCAACCAAAAGGAAATTTAGTTTAATTTAGTTGCATTTAGCGAAAGTCGAAGTAAATACCGAAGTGTTAATTTAGACTTTCACTAAGTACGTTTTATCGCGTATGTGTTACTGCAGAAATGGGAAGCTCAAACTAATGCCTTATTGTTTTATTTTCTCTGTTATCATTCCCAACAGCAGCAAGCCGGAAACAGTATACTGCTCTACATAGGCCAGACTATAGAAGAAGAAAGAATTTACGTTAATCACAGACAAATTCAGATCTATGTTCGTAGTTTTGATTGTCGCCCTTAGCAGGCAGTCGTAGTACTACAGGGGTTGTCAATGGTTCGATAGGTGGGAAAAGTACATCTATGTGAATTCATAAAATTTTATAAAGTCTCTAAAAATATAGTAGGACTCTAAAAATATAGTAGGAGGCATGGTAGCTTAACAACCGTGGTAAAAAAAATCATAGTACGTAAGCTACCCGGGTCCGATCCCCTCTGGCATAAAATGAAATTGTTAATTGCAATTTTAAGTGATGATTTACCACGTGTTAGGCGGTGAAGAAAAGCATCGTGAGGAATCCTGCATGTCTGAGAAATAAGAAAAAAAATGTTTTAAGACATTTTTCAGACAAGTTCGCCTACACACTAAAATTGTCTCAGAAATGAAAGAAGGTCTGTGCCCAGCAGTGGGACGTATACAGGTTGTCCAAGAAGTCGACGTCGAGCTAAACTCAGGTGAAAGGTCAAGTCATAATAGTTAACAGACAAATATAAGAAAAATATATGCCATGTATTTTAAAAATTACAAGCTTTTATAAAAAAATCGAGAAAATCTATACCATGTGCGATTCGTTAACTCCTGTTGCTACAAATTTTAACTTTTTTTAATTTTCTTTTTATCATGTAATCCTGAATAATGTTTCTGAAAACTGTTGCTTAAAAGTTACAGCCACTACTAGTACTACTAACTACTCCAGTCCATAAGGAAATGTATTTTTTTCCCCAACCAAGTATTCAAAATACTTTGCCCGGTCTTAAATGACTGTACTGAAAAGAAAATGTAATACATAAATTTGGCAAGTAACTTTAAAAGTTGGCACATTTAATAAGGATTTCCTACAAAATAGTATAATACTTGCAAGATTATTTGTTGAATTATGTAATTTTTTGAAGAAACCCAGTTGTAATTTTCCTTACCTGTCTAAAAATGATTTTGGTGTCCTCCATGGCTTTTTTCAAGCCTGTTACTTAAGATTCACCAGTATCATTATGTATTTATGTATTCTGTGACGGAGGGACCCAGTTCTATAAGTGTGAGCGAGACAAAAATCCTCTTTTCAGGTAGTCCAAAATCACATCGAGCCATAGTAATTTTGACTCAGAGTATTTGCAATTAATTAATCCACTAGTTGTTAGCTTTAACATCAATTTTTTTTCTTTACATTCGTAAATTGAATATTTACATCATGGATTAGCGATGTTTACCTAATAATTGTGCAATTAGAATAAGACTATAATATTATACATTTAGATTGTATATGCTAAGTTGTAACAACTGTCAGTAGACCTATTTCAAATAAATAAACTAAATAATACACCCCGGATTTATATTAATCGTCGAGTTTGGCTGGTGGACTGCAGATCGCGACTTTGGTCGCTGTTTTTATTTCAAATTAAAAACGTTAAGCGAAATGAGCGCCAATTTCTTTCACTTTAAACTAAACTCTGGTCTACTTAGTTAACACGAGTCTACCTAGCTAAGGATTTTTGTAGCTTGGCTAGAAACTTTTGCCGTTGCTTCCCGTCAGCGACATCTGACGTAAAGAAGAAACATGGATTATAGATACTCCTACGCCGCGCACGGTGCGGCTAATGTAAATTTTGTTTATGTTTACAAAAGTATTTTAGTAAACTAATGTTCTCGTAATAAAAAGTCTACTACGTGGCAACAATCTTTACCGAAAAGAAAATTAAGAAAAATAAAACGAATTTTAATTAAAAAAAATTCTTAAAAATAGAAGCATAAAGAAGTCTTCATTTGCAAAGGAATTTCGTAAGTAATGAAAAGTCAGTACAAGGACCCCTTTTCGGCCACCCCTCACAAAAACACAAATACCAATGGTGCATTAAGCTCACTTAAATTTATTTGCCTTATAATATTTACCTGCCCACTGACCCGTTTAATTCGTACCCCAGTCCCTGGGGACGTGACCTCTGCCGATGCACTGCCACGTCACTTCAAACAGTTGTGATTTTCATGACTCTAATATTCACTTGCAAGTTTTTATGTATATTGTCGTCTTTAACTTTGAGTGAATAAAGATCAAAATCCTTATATTACAGAAATAAACTCAAGTTAGGGCAAAGTCATAGGTACAAAGAATAAAACGAACTTTACTAGAGTAGAATACGGTGCAAAATAAGAATTTAGTGCCTTTTCTGGGGTATGACTGCACAGGGGTGAGTAGAATGCAAAGATGCGTTAAAATTTGGAAGCGACATTGACATAATAATTACATGTTTACTTTATAATATAGGTGTAACAAACGAGCAAACAGTCCAACTGACGGTAATTGGATGCTGTAGGCTATGTAAACCAACCTATATCTATCCGCGACTAAGAATTTAAATGCAGATGCTTTGTCATCCCTTAGGACTAAGACAGAGTGCCTCGTTTTTTTACTGAGTCTCCAGTTCTCCATACTCACCCTACATTACACAGCAGCACTAAACTTTAGGCTGGTATTCCGTGAGAGCGTGGTCTTTCCTCGGTCGAGCCGGCCATTCATAGTGCGCCTATATTAATATAGCTGCAGCATGGCTCAACCACGTAAAAATGAGCAAAATACGAGTGTTCGCCGAAGAATTTCATACATATAACATAGAGAACGATTACTTAATGATTTTGGTGTGAAGATTTCTTCAATAATATATGGATAGCGTGAATAAATTTTGTGAGAGCGTGGTCTTTCTCTGTTCGACCGATCCATCAATGTTGTAATCGTAACATAGTTGCAGTGTGGCTCTGCCAGGTATAACTTAAAATTTACTTATAAATTTATTACGAGTAATGTTAGCACAAAATGTCACGATAAAAATATTCAGCAAACCAGGTTAATCTCCACTTGAACCAACGAAATTAAATTTTTGCTATTTGAGTGCTGGTTTAATACCTAATAATAATAAAATGTCCTACGGACCGAATTTCGGTCACGACCGCCTGCCTCAACGGATACTAGCTCGGCGTAGGACAGGATTATAGTGCACAAGTGTATGCGCAAGCACAGGTGCACTTTCTATTCCGTCACTCTCATAATCCGTTGATACGGTAAACCAACACGACCGGAGGCAGACCGTTGGTCTAGTGGTTGTAGTAGTGTGACTGCCAATCGTGAGCCAACGCCAAAAAATAAATTATCGAGTTTTTCCGTCAAGAAATTCTCAGTAGGTGCCCGGGGTGATGAAGTTGGCGGTGTCTCACTACCGTGCCTCGGAAAGCACGTAAAGACGTTAGTCCTGCGCCTGATCTCTCTCCGATCGTGTCAGTTTACCGTCCAAACAGATTATGAGAGTGAGGGAATAGAGAGTGCACCTGTGCTTGCGCATACACTTGGGCACTATAATCCTGTCCTGCGCCGATGGCTAGTCTCTGTTGAGGCAGGCCGCCGTGACCTAAAGTCGGTCGGGAAGACATTATTATTTATTCTTAAAAAAAAGTTACATTCCCAATCCGAATAATACTTTCTCCCGTATCGTGAAGCGTTTTTCGTAAATAAGTTGCGCATTGACAAACATATGTCGGATTCATTAGATTCCGCAGCGCGACAGCAAAATAGCTTAGCCAGCGCGTTAACTAGCCGCTTTTAGATGGAATGTGTGCTGTTGCACAGAAGTACCGGTATGGTCGAGATGAGCCAGTTGATCCTTAAACTATACTATAGACATCGATTTTATTCGTAACACTAAAATGTTAAATTTTTCTAGTTAGTAATGAGTTATTTTGAAATGAAAACTTTTATATTCAATTAATGTTATAAATCATACTTTTAGAAATTGAATATTATGTTTAATTTAACACTGGTTTGGAATACCTAACCTCGGTAGAACCATCTTGAAACTTAGCGTAACATAATTTTTTTCGAAATAGCTTGGTAGCGATCAGCTCATTTACAATTAACTTTCATAAACTCCTATAATAAACTAAAACTTCATATTTGTAACTAGTATTCTGCTAAGATGCAACAACGGTATACAATATTATTTTAAATAAGTACTATACGCAAACACAACAAGTATCTCACACGTATTTCCTCTCGCATATTAAGTTCCCTCGGCATAGTTCCTCGGTCTTTAGAAGTAGTTACAAATATACAGCCACCCACCGCTGGAATAATAAGTGGAGGTACCACCACTACGTAATCTAACGACATTAGGGAATTTCGTAATAATTTTGAAGATTTTTTATAAAACGAACAGAAGGGACGTATATCTATAAAAAATTGAACATGTGTATATTTCTGATCATAATTTTAATAAATATTAATTTAATAAAATATACACAATACTTGTTACTTTGTATTTGTTATCTTCTGTACCTATATACTTAAACATATTTGCTTATATTTTGGCACATCTCACATGAATTTCAGATTTTTAAAAAAATTGTCTAAGTTCGCGGGTCCCTTCCCTTCCACCACGGTTTTTGTTTTAATGTGTGTTTGCTATTTGCTTTCTTTTGTTAATTAGTAGTTTTTTTATTTAATTGTATTGTGTCATGTGTATAGATATAAGTGTTGGAATAAATTTTATGTTGTTAGACTAATTGTTATATTTATTATCATTCTTGTTCGCCAATTACTAACATTTTAACCGACTTCAAAAAGGAGCCTCCTCCTTTTTTATTTACTAAATTCGACTGTATGTTTTTTTGTGTGTTACTTCAGAACTTTGTTATTGGTTGCATTGATTTTGATGATTCTTTTTTTTAAAGGTAGTACTCTTCGTGTGGTTCCATATAAATTTGATCAAGCTCTAACAAGTAGTTTTTTAGTTATTCTTAATAATGCGTGTATAATTGACTTCGAATACATTGATGATATTCTCATTTTGTTTATATTGAAGTTGTTTGTTTAAAATTTTTAGTTTTACCACTGTTGGAGAGACACTTTGTAAAATAAATATATCAATATTTTCAATTTATCAAACAACACATTGATTCATACCACTAGCTAGTATGTCGTGAAGAGTGTCGATAGAGGCGAATTTCCGACGTCTTGTTTGACACAAACCCGGCTGCTGTCAGTTCCCATCATATCGTGTCAAGTCCCCTGTTACACGGGCTCAGTTAATTGACTCTCCATTTTAGGGATTGCTGGATTAGCGAGGAATTCCGAAAAACATTCGGGATTTCATCCCGGGTAAGTCTCGTCCTTTTTACGCGGGTTTACGTAAATGCTTTTAAAATATTTTCTTTTATTGAATTGAAAGGGAATTCTGAAAAGGTTAGCTGTTAAATTTATCTATTTGTATCTTCATACAATTATCGCGTATGTATTTATATGTTTATACGCTTTTGTTTGTAGTAGATAAGTCAATTGATGACTGCATCGTTGGTCTAGGACTCGTAAGCGCTACTGCTGATTACGAGATCCCGGGTTCGATTCGCGGGTCGATCTAGTAATCAGTAATTAGATTTTTCGTCCGGAGTCAGTAAGTTGGCGGTGTAAGCACGTAAAGCTGTTAGTTTTTCGCCTGATCTCTCTCCAGTCGTATCGGATTACGGTCACATTGGGCTATGAGAATAAGGGAGTAAAGCGCTCACCTGTACTTGCGTAAACACTCGTGCACTCTAATCTTGTATTGCGCAGTGAGTTTTATTTGCAGAATCATAGATAAATCGAATCAAGTCTTTCTTATGTAAAAGCCTATTTCAGTCGCAGTAAATAGTCAAAATGTCGAGATTTTTTGTAATTTGAACTTCCATAAAATCGTGCCTATTAAAATAACCTCCACGTAGGAAGTTAACTAAAGGGTTTAATTAAATATATTTATAATTTAAATATATTTTTTTAACAGTTATCCCCCGCACTAGGATTTTCCTTTATTTCGTGGCGGCTTAGAAAGAACCCAGACATATTGTACATGGACAAACATTTAGACGAAAGATAATTGTGTTTAGTTTGTACAAACACATTTTCCGAGTGTGATCCAGGCTACACGCTGCGAGACCTCGGGTTTGAATCCCAAAAATCCAGAACGTTCAAAATGCTTAGCCACCACGATACCGAGCCGTCGTCAATGTAAAAAAATTATTAAGTTAAATAAAAATATTAAATCCATGAGGTGCGATGGAAATTAACATTATATGTTCATTTACGCATCCATCAAGTACAGCCTATAAAAGTCCACTGCTAAACATAGGTCTCCCTCATTGATTGCTCCATGGGAGACATTTTGCCATAGTTGTCACCCTTGACAGGACTTGTTTACTGGATGTAGCTGCCCATCTCCAGTTTCAGGTTCCCTCTGTCGCCTCTTAAGACACCCACAGGTGGATATGAGTAGTGGATATTCTCACATCTTCACTACTCTTATTTATGCGTGGTATCTACGCTGCAACAATATTATAGTTGTAGCACGAATGGTTTGGCTCGACCGGGTAAGGAGTGTAGATGTCTACGGGCCGCTGGACTGGATATGGGTGACTGGACTGCTCTGCTCTAACTGGAGCTACAGGTAAACTGTGCGCTCGTTTCTTAGCCTTATTTTATAAAAAAAAATCTCAATCGTAAAATAATAATATATAGTTGGATACTTTTAAGTATGATAATAAATAAATATCAAAATAAATAAATAACGATCTAGCAAAGACACAAATAAGTAGGACGCTCCACACCAGTGAAGTTGCTTGACATAGAAATGCCAAATGCAATAAAGCCAGAATGTCTGTAAAAATGAATCTAAGAATCCCTATTTTAAATACTTGATAACTCAAAATAGAATCGTATTTCATTTGATAAGGCGGTCTCGATTTAAACGAGAAAATTTTTGGTGAAAATTATCAATTGAAATTGTGAATAGAAAATAACGTATTCTAATGTTAAAAATATTTACTATGCTAAAATATCAGTTCTTAGCTTTGTAATATCATCCATCAATTTTTGTCCTGTCGCATAGGTGTTGGAAATAAAGATGGATCACTTCGAATTCATTCCTAAATGTGATGCATTAGAAAATATATAAACGTCACGCAACAGGAAAACTTTTTTAACAGAATGGATCCGGGATTAGTCACAATCATACCTTAATCTTTTTTAAAGTGACAGAGACTCTTTCTGACGTTTGATATTTTTTAGTTATTATTTTCTATTATATTTGTACGTACAAGTTATTTCAAAAATATTTAAGACGTCGCAGCTTACCTGAAACAAAAAATATAAAAATTAGTAAATAACTTTATTATAGACCCGCCTTACTTTATTATTGCTTCGCTTGTATAGAATATATTAATGTAGCGTTATTTCGATTTAAGAATATATATAAGATAAGAAAGATAAATTTTGGTTTTCTGTAAATTTTAATATAAAATAATATTTTTTTTGACATAAACGTAAAATTAATAAAGAAAAATTAAATAAAACACTACGAAATTTCAAAATATTATTTGTTACACACGTAATACTCTATTCACTTTAGCGTCCATTTTACATGACGTACAAGGAAAACTTAAATCTAAAATTAAGACAACAGCAGACTGCTAAAATAAAATAAAAATAAAAGAAATGGCGGGCCGAGGAAAATGACAAGTAAATGCCTCATGTCAAAAGTCAGGGCAGGAGTTGGGAGGGTCGCAGCCAGCGGAGTGAACGTAATTTCAAATTGCCTCCTTGTACTACGCAGCGGGTTCAGTTTTTGGCACCCACTTTAATACGAATCGTACCGTGAAACTCATGAAAACGCCGTGATAAAAGAATTCAGCGATGGCACATCATTATATTTACTATATTAGTATGAAGAACAAAAATAGGTACGATGGTGTAATAAATATGAATTGTATTATGTTAAGATGTTACTTATTGTCTTTGCACGAACGTAAAAAATAACCTAACGTTACACTAAAAGCGTATGAAGCATCCTAGGTCGTACAATTTCGTTTTCTCATTCGTAATATACGCAGCGACACATACATCATGCGGCGCGCCAGTCTTGCGCCGGATGGAATTTTATACGTGGTAGTGCCATGCTGCAGCTATATTGTGGTTGCAGCACGAATGGGTCGGCTCGAACGGGGTGGGACCACGCTCTCACAGAATACCAGCGTCAAATAGCAGCTTAATGATGCTGTGTTTCGTATGGTGAGTGTAGAGAATTGGAGACCCTTTTTACTGGAACCGAGGCATTCCATCCTGAGAACTGTCAGAGCTGGTAACGCATTTGCATTTGTCTTTTTAATTGAAGATAAATGTAGATGTCTACGGGCCACAGCATCAGATTAACATCAGGTGTACTGTGTGCTCGTTTGTCACCCTTATACCATAAAAAAAATATCTGTATTTTTTAACGTTCATAATTCCTCGTTAACTGTGGTAGATCTGGGGCATATAGTTCCGCTTAGCAGGAGCCCCTCCGAATATTATGCATTTGGCTATGTCAATGTCGGTGACCATGAGGCCTTACTGGTTTTACTTCATACAGATTATAAAAAAAGAGCAAATAAAAGTAATAAGTATTTAAAAAAAAATAATATTGTTATAACATGTAATAATCTCAAAACAATCATGGATAATAATCTCTCGTATATTTTGATTTTTGAATTTAGAACGCGGGGGCTATTTACACTCGAGGATGCTGACAAAAGCTCGACTTTAGTGCGAACTGAATTGAGATCCGCCTGTGGCCTCGCGCCTCAAGCCTATAGCGTTTATTCAATAGCATAGAATGGAAAAGCTGCCGGGTAAATATCAGCGACCGGCTGGACAAAATGAACAAACTGTTCTATAAAATATGCATAACTTAACATGAATAGGCGGCTTTAATATTAAATTTAATGCAAAACTAACTTTTTAAAACGTATAGTACATATGTACATATAGTTTTTAATAATCATATGCACGTTTAATGTGGTGTGAAGTCTTTAATGTAATAGTACACGTGTTAGACTAATGTGTCGACCGATAAGATTTAGTTCCTACCTACGTTATATAAGTGGTGCTGAGATTAGTGGTGAGGGGAATAGCGCACGCAATTGGGGGAGGTGCTCTTCAAACTAGGTAAGACAAATCATATTATTTCACTAAGCGGATATAGGCAAAGTAATTCTTACCAACTTGGATTTCCGCAAGGTAACGCCTGATTCTATTAATTATCCTACCAACGTACTGCTATGTGAAACTGCGTTAACTACGTCATTCCCTACTACACGACTAAGCGAAATAGACGAATAGTTGTCTTAGGCCCAAATATACGGAAAGTTGCAAAGAAAAAATTATATGATTTCCGCAAAGTAACGCCTGATTCTATCAATTATAATAATATTATTATTTCAATTTCTGTGGGCCTTCCTATTTACGTTCTGTTTCAGGTACCAGGTCTTTGTACCATGCAATGCATTGATGTGTGACGTCACGTTTGACCTTCGCCTAATTAGTTTGATTAACAAATACAGTCATCACCATCAAAGTCGACTAGATGCCTGTTTCGTTATTATGTACGTCGTTTCATTTTGAAGTAATTCGATCACCGCAGCGTTATAACCAAAACAACGATGTGACTTCCTGCATCTTACCACGTCGTCAATCTATCAAGTGAGGGGGATGCCCAACACTTCGCCTGTCGGTACGAGGCTGCCACTGGAGAACCTATACTTCCTGTCGGTAGTCCTTTCTCATACGGCTAGCAGTGAACGACGACGTCTTAGAACCATAAACTCATCACTGGTGATAGAACCATAATGAAAATTAGTGGCGGTGTAAGAGTATCCACTACTCCATACCATCCCGTGGGTGTCGTAAGAGGCGACAGAGGGAAACAAATCAGGAGATGGGCAGCAGGGTATTTCTAATGACAACCACAAAATTAAAAAAAAACTGCGATTACCATCCCGTATATCAAGTGTGGCAACTATGGCAAATATCTACCTCATGTGGAAATTTGTGGTTCAGGCCTGCGTTCAGCAGTAGACTTTTGTTAGATTGTAACGGTAATCAGAATATATGAAAACTTGCGCTTTTAACACTTAGAGTTGGAGTGGTTTCTTCTTCAGAGAAATCAATAGAAAAATATATTAACAAGTTAGGTATTATTTATTTCTCTGCCATTTCTTTGGTCGGCTACATTCAATTGACCCCATCGATCTTTATTAAATTACCACAATAGAAAGAAGTGGAAACTCGTTTATCTGTTCCCGTTTCTATTTTTCCGTTTTTGTCGAGTTTTTTAGGTGAGGTCGCAGTCGAATATATTTAGTTTTGTCACTTTACCGTAAACAATTGAATCGCAGTTTTTATCACTTCTCTGAGCTCGTAAAAACATAAATAATTGTCTATGTCCTACCTTTAACAATTTAATATGATCAATATCTGATTAATATAATATTACAGCTCAAATCTTTATTTTTGGATTCATTCTAGTTTAAATACCTTGTGTCTACAATTAAATATTCTTTAATTAAAGCTCATTCTTTTTGTTTTAACCTGCAGTCAATGGATACCTGAAGCCAACTTTAACAAAGATGGATGCAGATGCGTTTTCATCTCAGAGGTCTAAGCCTGCCATCTTGTGCGCCTCAGAACTTGTATTATACTGGCTCTTTGTACCTTTCAGAAAACAACAAAGCCATTTGGCGGCAAAAATATATAAAATTGGTGGGGGACCCAACCACAAGAACTCCTAAAGAAAAAATTTAAGATAGTTGATATTTATAGTTAGATAAAAGTTAAAGTTATATCCTCGGCACAGGCTTCTTCTCATTTCGGAAAGGGTTTTAGGGCAAGGAAATGTCCACCGCGCTGCCCCAATGCGTGTTGGCGAACTTCACATAGCTTCGAAATAATTGTTTCATTACTCAGATATGCAGGTTTCCTCACGATGTTTTCCTTCACCGCTGAGCACGTGGTAAATCAGCACTTAAAATTTCAATTAATAATTTCTTTGGTGCCGGCGGAAATCGAACCCGGGGTGCCCGCGTACTGTGAAATTTACAGCGAGTGCTTAACCACTGAGTTACCACGGCCCATTTACAGTTATATTTAAAGGCATTATTCATATTTATAACATTTATTTTTATGGTAGTAATATTAATAAGGATGCGATGCTTCGTTATCCTAAATTTGTTGGCAGTCGAACAAATAATATTTCATACTTCTTATAACAAATGGGCATATAAAATACAAAGCGCATATTTATGCGTTGTGACTAATTCGATACTCACCATTACTCCCGCCACCGAAAAAAAAATCATAAACTTCAAATCCTGCATTTGATTTTGATCCCAACTGCAATATATTTAGGTATTAACATCAAGATCGCTCGTAAAGATCAGAGAGAGCGTGTTGACGTGATCATTATCCCGCTCTTTATGTTGACGCGTGATTGATTCGTCGCCGCAAATGGATACAGTCGCTGTAGCGAGAGTTGCTTAGTCTGGAATTTAAGCCATGGAATAATAATTTTTAGAATTTGAATTGTAACAAAATATCACTAGTCTTTGAAAAGATATCCGGTTCATATACACCAGATATGAATACAGGTACATAATAATGACCCCCAACGATTACTTCGTGTGTGCGAACGCACATTTATTATTACCCTTTTTATAATAATAATAAAAATAATAATAATAAGAACGTATGAAAAGAGAATGGGCTCCACGGGAGGTTACAAGGCTCTACATGAGCCTTTTGTAGATACAGTTACCTCTCTTCACTGGTTACGTTTCGGTGATCTCTTTGATTAAACCGAGGGCTT
This sequence comes from Parnassius apollo, assembly GCA_907164705.1. Classification (NCBI taxonomy): domain Eukaryota; kingdom Metazoa; phylum Arthropoda; class Insecta; order Lepidoptera; family Papilionidae; genus Parnassius; species Parnassius apollo. The sequence goes on from CAJQZP010001686.1 coordinate 3,631,990, forward strand.
GGTCTGTGAAATACAGGATCGGGATATTAATACTAATCCTAAGGGATGGCACCGTCGATATCTGTCGAACTTGTCGCCATCCCGGTGAATCACTTAGGCATGTCACCTCCGGTTGTTCAGCGCTTTCTAACTTTGAGTATTTAAACAGACACAACATAGTAGTCAGGATTCTCCACCAGGAGCTCGCTCTGAAATACGGCCTCGTGGATTGAAAATTCCCTTATAACAAGTACTTGCCGGAAGCCGTACTCAAAAATGACCGCGCCTGGTTCTACTAGGACCGGGTCATAATTACAGACGGGACTATTCCTTCGAATAAGCCTCATATTGTGCTGATGGACCGGCCACAGATAAGGATATTTTTGGTCGACATTACCATTTCGTATGATTCCATGTGACAAGAACCTAGTGAAAGCCGAATCAGATAGGAAAACAAAATATCTGCACTTGGCTCACGAGGTGACTGTCATGTGAGGTGGTCTACCGATCGAAATTATTCCTGTAGTCGTCTCTGCGAACAGGTAAATCCCGGTCAGCCAGAGGTCATCTGAGGCGACTATATACAGAAGGCGGTGCTCGTGCGGTGCGGTGCGGTGCCCAACTAGATGAGAAAATTAACTATATAACCCAAAAAATATTAATTATTATATTTAATTAACCCATTACCACCATTAAACACAAGGCAAAACATTATTCTAAACTACCTTCATCTAACATATGCTCGTTATCAAATCATCGCTCTCTTATGTAGTCTGTCGCCATACACTGTCCCAAAATATTAATATTATGTTCCTGAACCGCTTGGCACTAAAATCGAACGCGAGTAATTTTGTTTTTAAATGAGGCATCTTTCATGGATTGCACTAGAGTGTCGTTGCAGGGTCAACCATTTTGTGTTTTAAAGTTATAAAACAACTAAAAACATCAATTTGCAAAGTCCACAGGAACATACCAGTGTACGGAGTCTTTCTTGCCGACAGAAACAGGTAAATGATGAAAAGGTGGTAGCTACCTAGATTGACTTCTAGGTACGTGGTAGAGCCACGTTGCAGCTATATTATGGTTGTAGCACGGATAGGTCGGCTCAACTGGAATAGGACCACGCTCTCACAGAATACCAGCGTAAATAGCATCTTAATGCTGCTGTGTTTCGTATGGTGAGTGTAGAGAACCGGGGAATCATTTTACTGGAAACGAAGCATTCGATCTTACTCCTCACGGATGACAACGCATCTGCATTTTGTAAATGTTTATGGACCACAGGAACCACTTACCATCAGATGGACTATGTGCTCGTTTGTCACCCTTATCTCATAAAAAAAAACAAAGAAATAAAGTCCGATTTCATGATTTTTAAGGTACAAATTATTTTATTTATTTATCTTTTTAGGTCATTTTAATTTTTTTTTATAAAATTTGGTTATATTTGAGTGGTATGTAAGGAATATGTCAAGCTTAACATTTTTATTTTTGGTTATAGAGTAAGGTAAAGGTAAACATGCGCGCAGTTTCCACCTGACGGTAAATGGATACTGTGACCCATAGACATCTACATGTGTCTTCGATTGAGAATTAAAATGCGGATGCGTCGTCACCCCTGAGGGCTAAGATGGTACGCCTCGTTTCCAGTAAAAAGGATCTCCGGTTTTTTGCACTCACCATACGAAACACAGCAGCGTTTTATTTATTAAGCTGCTATTTTACGTTCGTATTCTGTATTCCCCGATCGAGCTGACCTATTCGTGACGCAGCGCAGCCTCAAAATAGCTATTGTGGGGCTCTACCACGTACAAATATAAATATATAATACATAACATATAACACATAACATATACATAGTTACATAAAAATATTACCCCCTATTTTTGATATACCCTTTAGGGATGGAATTTTTTCTTCAAATTGTTATACACCATCCTCAAGTATGAATTACGAGTATATAACAAAAGTTATTAAAATCAGTTCATAATCTAAGAAGTTAAACTGAAAATTTTGCGTAACCAAGTTAAAATAATTTGTATGTATGTATTCTCCATTACATTTCAAAATACTTTTATATTCATATAAACTATTTTTGAATCATACGGATCTTATACTATACGGTCTCTCTCCTAAATAAGCCTCTCATCATATATTTCATATCTGGGAAAATAAGTAAGTCGCATGGTGCAAGGTCTGGACTGTGTGCGGGATGAGTCACAAGCCCCCTCCCCCTTTTCAAAAGTCAAATATTACTTTGTTTTGTTCGCGGTGTACGCCTTTGCATTGTCATGGTGCAATAGGATGGGCTTTCTTGGATGCTTGTCACCACTCAGCATTAACGGTATTTTGTTAATTAAGTGTTATCATGACAGAACCCGTCTGGGAGAGAAAAACGTAATAATTATTTTTTCCTCACTTCTTGCCTGCCTCAAGCCAGGGCCGAACTTTTACTTCCATAACATGAAGTTCGCAACTTTAAACATTGGACTTTCACCGAAATTGGTTGCTATTAACCGTTTTCGCAAAAACTTTCGCACAAACCAGGCAATCATGAATCATTGTTGGTAATTTATGTTCGTCGACGAACAGCAGACCGTCGGATGCGTGGCTCCTGTTTTTGCCGGGGGCGAACCGATAATCTGGAGGGCCGTTACAAATGCGCCCGGATTTGCGACACGCCAGGGGAATGACGCGATAAGTGGGATAATTTCCTACATACATACTTTATGCAGAAATAGGTGTATGATAGATATAGTAGATAAGAGAAAAGGTATTACAATGTATTAAATAAATGTGCTTTTTAAGTGCAATTTTAAGTACTTAATTACCACGTGATGGCAATGAAGGCAAAAATCATGAGGAAACCTACATGAGATATAAAAATATTTTATAAAAAAGTCTTTTTAGAAAGGGTTATTATGATAAAAATTGTAACATTTTTGATAGTAACCTCTGAGAATAAGTTAATCGCTTCCAATCTGTTTCATAAATTAGTGTTGCAAAAAATTGCTCAAATTATTAAAAATTTCATAATCACAATCATCATTATTACAGCCCTTCACAAGTCCACTGCTGAACACAGGCCTCCCCCAAGGTATGCCACAAAGCACGGTCCTGAGCCACCTGCATCCATCGACTTCCTGCATGTCTTACAAGGTCGTCATTCCATCTAGTGGGGAGTCGCCCTAAACTTCGCCTACCGGTACGAGGCTGCCTCTCGAGAACCTTTTTTCCCCAACGGTTGTCGGTTCTTCGAGCTATACGGCTGGTCCATTGCCACTTCAGCTTACTAATCCGTTGGGCTATGTCGGTAACTCTGGTTCTACTGCGGATATCCTCATTTCTAAGTTTATCACGCAGAGAAACCCCGATCATAGCCCTCTCCATAGCTCGCTGAGCGACTTTGAGCGTCCTCAAACAGCCAGCAGTAAAGGACCATATATATAATATATAATAATACTATGAAAAAAAATGTTTCGCTGGGTTTTCGTGCTGGTCCTTTCCAGGACAGAGATTTTCTGAAGCAGTGGTCAAAATAAAAATATATTTTTAATAAGAATAAATTAAAATATATGCTAAACAATATATAATTATTCTATTCTATATCGAAAACATAATTTAAAAAGAAAAGAAGAAAGAAGGAAGAGAGCTTTGTCCAATAGGCACAGACACTATACTAACATAGGCGCAGCATATTTTAAATAAACACACTTAAAATATTTCTTGTTGTTTTTTCAGTCGTCTGTAAATCGTATCCTGACGACTGAATTACTAATATTAAAATAATACAGTGTAATTTTCATTTTATTTGTGTTGCATTTTATCCTACGAAAAACTTTTTTCTGGTGACTGTAAAATCGGCACTTAATCAGCAAGATAAAATTGCACTTTTGATTAAAATTTATTGTTGTAGTGTTAATAGTAGGAGTCGCACTCAGGATGTTCAGTTTAAATTTCAAAGCTTTGCAATTTAAGGCGAGTTGCTGCTCTCGAAAAATACTTTATTGCTGTAGTTAACAGTAGTTGTTTAATTTTTCAACCATATTGCTGTTACGAGCGAATAAAGAGCGTTTAACTGTCGAATATAAATTTTGGAACGTCGATAGTCGTCGATTTTTAACGTAATAAACGTTACGTGTAAACACAAAAGAAAAATGAACGGATAGTCTAACCTGCACATTTTAATCGTACATATGCGTCTAAATATGTTAAAATGTGTTGTTTTTGTACTTTTTACGATAATCCTTTTTCGAATTATGTTGAATATCTTTTTTATAATAGGAGTCGTGAATGTTGCCGTTTTCACAGAAAACCACTTGTTTTAGATAAAACGTTACCTCTACACTAGGATTTTCTCATGTATCGTCGATGCAGTTTACAAACTAACGTGGCACTAAGACAAACATGCAGGCCCGGAACAATTTCCGTGCGGGAATCAATCCCGCGACCCTCAACAACTCGATAAGCCACAGCGTCTCAGAGTCGTCATTTTTAAGACAATATTCTTCCTTCCATATAAAACGATTATGTAAAGTATTTATGCTTTGTATAATATCGATATTAACAGTTTATTTAATTATATGTTATCGTTGTTGACCACGCGTTCGAATGAAACGGTTTGCTACATCGTTCATCATGCGTACATCAAAGGAGTGGAATAAGTTGTCGGTGTCTGTGTTTCCATCCGATTACAATGTGTCTTCAAGGCGAGAGTAAATAGGCTTTTGTTAAGTAAGTGCGCTTCACCATCTTAAGCTACATCACCACTTATACCATCGGGTGGGATTGTAGTTAAGCGCTGGCTTAGAATAATATAAAAATAACAAAAATAAGTCGTTAGAAATCTCTAGATCTAATAGTATTGCAAAGGCATGAGCGAATAGCTTCCGATAGATTGCGGTGTAATCATTTCATTTTACTCAGTTATAATGTATTGAAACAGAAGATGGCGGGCAGCGTCAAAGGTGCGGTCGCTAATCATCTGAGAAGCGTTGCGATTAAGACGACGTTTCGGACTACTCGTATCGCCGGACTGATTCGAGTGAATGCATAATTTCTATAAAAATTTTAAAAATCATCCGTCATAAGGTCTAAAATTGCGTAGCACCCGCGACATTTAAAACCGCTTAGACATTGTCATAATCTTAAAATATTTCAAAAAAATTATTGATTTAAGTAATCAAAATAATGAGCAAGTAAATTACGAATATTGATGTTATGAATATATTTGAGTAATTTCCAAGCATATAGATTAAGTAATTTTGTTGTAATTTAAACTAATTGTAGTGATTTTCAGAAGTATTTTCGCAAATAATTATGATCGAGTCAAAATTATACATTCGTGTTTTTGCACAAGCAAATTCAAGGTCAATTCATACCTACATCAAAATTCCAGATTTGTTAGTGGTATCATAGTCCTATACTATTCAATGAAAGAAGGTGCATTTTTTAAGGAAAATCCTTCAAACGGAAAAGTTCCATGTCCTGTAGTGGACTAGGACCGATAAAGAAGAAGACATATCCAAGTATATTAGCTCTAAGAGTTCATCTGGCTTAGTACCAACTTCCTAACATTTTCCCAACCTAAGCAGCAATGCTGGGTGCATTCTTTTCCAGGATAATTATTTACAGGTTAGTGTAATATTTCATATTATTTTCACGGATGTCGCTGATCGGGCTCTCCTTATTTTTTCCTAGAAAAAAGGATAAAAGAGCATTCGGCTCGCCTAATGGTAAAGTGATCATTGTCGCCCATGGACATCTGCAACACTAAAGGAAATGCAAGTGCATTGTCAGCCTTTTAAAAAGGATAAGCTTTTCTTTGAAGGCCCCTTAGTCATATTGGTAAAGCAGGACAATGGTAAATGTTTTTTCTATAGCATTGGATAACAAACGAGTACACAGTCCACCTGATGGTAAGTGGATGCTGTGGCCCATAGACATCTACATTTATCCTCAATTAAGAATCAAAATGCATATGCGTTGTCTCTCCTGAGGACTAAGATGGAATGCCTCGTATCCAGTAAAAGGGTCTGCGTCTCTACACTTACCATACGAAACACGTCAGCATTGCGCTGCTATTTTACGCTGGTATTCTGTAAAAGTGTGGTCCTGTCACGGTCGAGCCGACCCATTCGTGCTACAACTATAATATAGCTGTAGCGTGGCTCTACCACGTAAAAATCGTAAATTGTAAATTTCACAGTATGGTCGAGCGTTGCAAAAATTTCTCTAAAACGCACGTCAGCAGACTGCCGACCATCGCACTGAGATGGTTGACAGTCTTTTGTGCGAGGCTAGCTCAGATTGCCACTCATACTACTTGGTATGATGGAGTTGTCTAAGGGCTGCAGATGCCATTTTCATAGTGGACGGTTAGTTAACCCTTAACCACTGACGTGTATTTACATACATTAAAACTGACGTACGTCTAACGGACGTACGCTTTTTTAAAATACGAGTACTCGTAGTCTTTAGACAGAAATTACTTATAGTGCCGTACTCGTTTTATTATTTATCATTACTTTAGCATATATGGTACCCATCATATAAAAAAACGACATTGGTACTTAAAATATTTATTTATATTTCAACTTAAAAACACCGAAAAAATCAACTAAAACAAAATAAGCCTTATTTGTAAAGTCTCAGAAACCTGATTTATCAGTCTAAAATCATCACAGAACTGATAATATCTAAATATCTAGATAATAATCTTTAATAAAAAAAATTAAGTGACACTTTATGAGGAACTTGATATTTTTAACGGCATGTGTTACAAGCTGGTTTCGAACACAAACATACAGGTTTCTTACAGACATGCCATGTGTACGAAGTTTTTCTATGTTTTTATTTGTAACATAAATGACAGTTCTTACGGACGTTGAGGCGGTCATTTTCAGGTTCTTCCTCCGTTCGAGGTGTTGCAGCTGTACCGAGAATGCGAGTGAGGAGCTGTCGAAGTTCCAAGGAAATTTGTGGAATTATTATGCGTCTTTCGAGATGCCGACGAACTAAACTTTTGCCTACGTTTTTCATGAAAATCAATCGGTCTTCTTTTCTGTACTTTGACAGAAAAGCATTTACTGCAGCAACAATTATTATTCTATAAAATATTACCACTGGCCAACGTTTGGTGCACCTGGAGCAAGAATATTTAGCGCATTTTTTATCTAACGAATCTACGCCGCCTTTTGAGGAATTGTAAGATGAAATTATCTTCGGAATTTGTTTTTGAGTATCCATTGCTTGATCATGATGCATAGTAGACACCATGATTACTGTTTTCTTTCTTTTAGGTACATACGATATTAAAGTTATATCCTTAGTAAATCCGTACATTCAACATCCAAATAGCGTTTAGTAGAAGCCATTTTAACTCTAAAACAAAGATAAAACCAAAAAATTCAAACTTACACTAACACTGACGCTACGTCCCACAGACGTCATAAAGTGTATATTTACCTATTCGAGGTACATAGCATGGCCTTTCACTCCCGCTGCGCTTGCGTCACTAGATCTTAGGAAGGTACAGGAAAGGACAAGTATATGCGCGTGCGATCTAAGAAGATATTAATGTTTTAATTACGCACCTAAGTCTCTCCGACGTACGTCAGTGGTTGAGGGTTAATCTTCACCTTTATCATCAACACTACAGCCTATTAAAACCACTGTTGAACATATGCTTCCTCTATAAATTGTCCCGTAGGGGCGATATATGCGTTAGTCACCACTCTTGGCAAGTGGGTTACTGACAGCAGTTTTATTATTTTGAGTTGTTGCCAGTAAGATGCTGCTGCCCGTACCCTATTTCAGTTTTCTTCTGTCGCCTCTTACGACACCCACGGGATGATATTTGGGTCCAATCAGAGTCTGAGTATGAGACCACTAGGTCTCGGTTTCATTAATAATATTAAAAACAATCATTAATCTCGCGAAGACAGCTTAGTGAGTCACAAGTCCTTACTATATTTCTTTTAATCAAAGATAGCTTCTAAAGATCCCACTATAACTAAGTTTCTGCTGCTTTAATGAGGAAAATATTGTAAGTTACGACTTGTCTCGACTTAACTTACTTAGCGGGTGAATTTTTTCTCGGCCTATTAACACAAGCAATAATCGCACTGAGAGTACAAAAAGCAATCCTGTTAATCGAAACGGCGGCCGTTTGTTACCGTCGTACGACCGGCAAATGGACAAATCAGATTATTTCAGCCGCTATGAGTCCGTAGATAACATTTTTCTTGAACGCAATTCATAAGCAAAAGCGATTTAGTTCGTGAAGTTAGTAGTTACAATGAAATGTACACAGAAATATTACAAAGGTATTATTTGCATTTTGTTTAACTTATTTTCAGCCTTTAGAACTGGTTATAGGAAAGAACTTAAGGAAAGACTTAGAAAAGACTGTGTCAGTAGACATAAATTTCTTTGAAGATTAGCTTACACTTAATACGTCTACATATACTTAATAGGAACAAAACAAACACAAAAATCTTAAAAAAAACATTGTAGCTCAGGGGCTAAGCGCTTACCGTAAATTTTTAGTTCTAATGCAATCCGATTTCTGGCTAAATAATAATGAGTTAGTAATTAAAATTTTATGTTCTAATTTTGCGTGGAGCTTCAAAAATCCTGAAAGTTTAAGAATTAAAGTATTTTGAGGATATGTGAATTTTGCCAAGAAGTACCAAATAACATTTTCTGAGGACACCCGAAGTTTGGTAACACGCACTAGAGAGAGTAGCGGATTATTTGCAAAAATCACTCATTAATATGTGGGAAGCATGTGTTCAGTGATGGGACATATAAAGTTGTAGCTTTACAACATGCTCGGTAGGCAGTTTCATCAGGATATAGAGGATACCCTCGCACTGGGAATTCGGCTGCCCAACGCCAGTCTGAAGTTTTAGTTCAATGTTTTTGTGTATGGCTTTCCTGACATCAGTCTATCACCAGGGCCTAGTGCTTCAGTCAACTAGGTGTATCGCGTGCAGGTAAAGGAAGTACTAGATAAAAAGTCATATATATATATTATACCTCGTTACTTTTATCATAATTTAATTAAATGGAGCAATCTAATTGCTAGCATTGGTTTAAGTTAACATTTATAACTTAACGATATTAACTTAATTGATTTTCCCATACAGGATGAATTTTAAGTTCATATCGTATTGTTAAAACTACAAGAATATGGTGAACGTGGCATTTAATTAAATAAATATTTTACAATACATATTGGCTTCAATTTTGTTTTATTTTTATTCATTGTGTACTGGCTTGTTTAATACTGCTTTTACAAGTTTTCATAGTTTGTTACAAGTTATAACAGAACAGATAAAAATTTTGTAATACTTGCTTTAATTTTCTATCATCATATCATCACAACACCCTGCTGTTTTAACACGCGCCTCTTATGCTTTGAACCACTCTCATCGCAAAGCTATAAATTAAGAGATCCCCACTAAGTCCCCATCGGTTCGCGCGCCCCGCGGCGTTACTCACCGGCCTTTAAGCGAAGACATCGGTCCACTTGAGTGGAAATTATCTTAGGTAGATTATCCTTATTGTTACATTTTTCTTCGGCCCCCAATGACTAACTTGATTTAGGAACTCTCTTTACCTATAGGTTTATTGAGATGCATTACTCCACTTATGTTTAGCTCTCATACCACTTTGTAGTTTGCAGAGAATTATTTTGCAAGACAATAGTATAAAGTATAAACATTTATTTATGGTTTTTTTTAACGTGTAGGAAATGAGGTTCAGTCCTATGTTTATCAAGTGATTTGAAAACTATGCATATTGATCATGTATTTGTGTTTATTATTTTTCTCATTAAAACCAACAACTGATGGAGAAAAATATTAAGGCGCTACTACTAGCGAACGGCCTTGAGCTTTCAGTCCTATACACTCCACGCGCTCTCGCTACCACATCGCGTAAGAAATACGCCCAAATTTTAAAATATTTTCTTTATAAAATTGAAATTTGATTTTATTTCCATTTTTCTTTTTCTCCATTCTTAATTTTAGTCCATTGAAAAAATTAAATAGATCAAAATGTTCATTAATAAATTGCTTATCCAATATTGTCAATCGCAAAATAAAATAATGCTTACTTTATGAGTTATCAATTAATACAAGACATGCAGGAAGTCGATGGATGCAGGTGGCTCAGGACCGTGCTTTGTGGCATACCTTGCAGTGGACTTGTGAAGGGATGTAATGATGATGATAAAGATGATGATGACATATTATCAATAATTATTTCGCATTTCTGTGGTTTACTCGTAGTTGTAGTAAGATTTATTAAGTATTAACTCCTTTAAAAAAATATTGGAATTGGCTATTATGGAATCAAGATTATGTAGAAATTCAAAAGATTTTTTATTAGTTGATATATCTTTTTAATAACAAGTAGATAGCTCCTAAAACCTCACAAATAACGAACGAGCAGCGCGGCAACATGCTCAAACACGCACCTTAACGCATTTAATATGTGCTTATCCTGAGTCTGATTTCTCTCCGCTCGTGGCGGAATTCGCCCCTTATTTTCTCTATCCCATCGGACTATGGGAGTAAAGGAATAGAGAGTACCTACATCTGTGTTTGCGTACACACTCGTGCACTACAATCTTACCCTGTGCAGATGGCTAGGCTAGTCTCCATTGAGATCGAGCCCTGTAGCCGAAATTCGGTCTGGAGAACATTATACATTTATAACATATACAATTTAAAAGATATAACTATAATAGTAGGGCTTACTTTGTGGCCCACACTTTAGTGCTCCAAAACTGCAAAGCGCTATAATAATTCTGCAACCATGTATCGGCTCGAAAGTTATAGCCATCGAGCTGAAACATAGCTCGCGTACGCGCACGCACTGGGCAGCAGAAAGCCTATTATCTAAAAAATCTTAAACATCTTCTAGTGCTTAATCCCAGAGTGAGTTTATAAACAGAATTCCTTCTGCTTTTTTGTAGAAATATATTATTTTATTGTTTAATAATAATAACCATCAAAAATTATTATTTTTATACCTAAAATAGTGTAAAGGTTCATGTAAGTAAAATTGAATGCATCCAAAAGGATAAAACCTATTCTAGCATTACAATAGGGACGTCTTCATTGTCTGAAGATTCCTGAAGCTCGATGCTTTGCCAACAGATGCTGTCATGATTTAAAACACAAGAGACAGCGTTTAAAACACAGTTTTTAGGATTTCACATTCAACATATATATTTTATACTATATATGACACTCTCGTTTCATCAAAAAAAAAATATTTTTCTTTGAATCATCCCTGCATCAGAACCCAAAGTTTAGCCAGCATTAAGATGAATCTGAGACGTTAATTTTTAAAAATATATAATTTTTCCGTATAACGCAATTCATAATTAATCGACACATTACATATTATTGGGTTATGTAATTTTTCTATCTATCTATTATAAATTATTGATGCCCATCGAGGTATTATTTGTTAATCTAGTCAATTAAATTTTAAGAGAATTATATTATAAATATTGACGTAATGTTCTTATTATCATTATTATCATCACTGTCATCGTTATCATCATCATTCATTGGAAAATTTGAATACTTTTTCTTCTATTAATTAAAATACCTTATATATCATTCCGTAATTTTTATTATTCATTTAGACCACCACCTGCGGCGCTATCAAAGTCTAAATTGCAAATTTAATACAGTTATTTGCATGAGAAAAGAGACTATGTTAAGTCGTTTTTCCACTCAGTGATTTGTACTGTTTATCTAAGTTCTATCTAAATTAGATGTGTGTTTAAAGTATTTTGCGTAAACAAATACCATTCTTTTGTCTCCACGTTTGATTTAGCTTTTTACATTGTCTTTTTGCCATTAATTCGGTGTGTTAGCGAATTTACTGTCCATTTATGTTTAAGTTATTTATATGCTAAGACGTTTTGTTCAGAGAATTTATTTGAGAGAGATCTGTTATATTATTAATGGAGAAAAAAGAAAGACGATTTTTATTGTTGATTAACAGCCATAAAATATATTAAGCACATTATATTTTACACTTTATACATTGTACACATACGAATCTATAGCGCAGTGCATGAGCTTTTGGTTGCGGTGCCGCGGGTCCGAGGGTTTGAAACCCGCGTGAAACGAGGGTTAGTATATAGCCTATAATTAATCGTCCGACCGAAAATGAATTCACGGAAAATTACCGTAAAGTAGTAGTGATGTTAGAGACGAGAATCGGGTAACGTTTTTCAAGTTACAAGGTACTCTGAGTATTTAGGAGTACCTAATAATACATCAACTTCTTAATTCTTATCCGAGAATAAATGTGGATTTCTATAATATGAACTATAGCGACTGCGAACTCAGGGGATGCCTTTCAGTATGTATTGTTCTAAGGTTGTCCCTAAGATAACAATTTTTATTGTATAAATTCTTACCTACTAAAATAACAATTAAACTAATCAAAACAAAAAGTGCAAGGTATTCTTTTTTAAAGATTTCTTTTTTAAAGAGAGACAGTAAAAGCTTCTTGGAAACTTCTTTAGAAGTAAGAATTTCTGAGTCAATAAATGCTTAAAACATCAAAGTCGATCCTTATTCATTATACAATACAATAATTTTTATTGAACACTAATAACGTAACATAACAAGAATGAAACAGAAAAACAAAAGGCGGTCTTATTGCTATGCAGCAATTTCTTCCAGACAACCTAAATAGGAAATAAAAATAAGTGAAAAGTTAAATAATGGGTAGAGTGCACTATAAATAATATTATAATCTATAAAATTAAGAGAAATTTAATAAACGTGCCGGAATTTACTTAATTGACAGACTAGTGATCATAAAACGACAGGAATAGATAAAAGGAGGAGGGATGATTTAGATTTTATACATTATTATGGTCACGTAAACAATCTGTACCTAGATTCGTGAGAGAGTGTTCCCTTTTTCAAATAAAGGTACAGCTGATATCCTTTATCGCCGAGCACATGGTATATCAGCACTTAAAATTGCAATTAACGGTTTCATTGGTGTTGTTTGGGAGATCAACGGCGGGGACGTGTCGAACCTTCTCGTTATTGGTATGAATATTTTACGTATGGCAATTAAATATTATAATCTTTTATACTGTAAATATTTTACTGCTATATTTATATATTAGATTAATAAACGAATTACCAACAATAGAATGGAATGATTTGTCAGCGCTTTACCATCTTCCGCTACATAGCCTGAACACCTGCAAAAACTTACAAATAAAAAAACAAAGGCTACGCTGTTGCTCCTAAGCACTAATAGGAATAGTCTCTACGCAATGTATCGAAGGCCATAACATCCTTTTTTTTATACATTAAACATGATTTTCGCCTTTTGTGTCGACCATGTGATAAAGCCCAGAGTGGCGGCAAAATATTATTATTTACGCTGAATTTCATTGTTTTTTTTCGACAAAAACTCTTCATATCTCACAAAATACTGATCCTATAAGTATGGGTATGATCTCATTCGGTTAGCGCACAAATTACATAGAAAATGACATCTCACTCGCCTAGTTTGTACAATGTACATTTTTTTTAACTTACCCACCTGCCCATACCTAATACACTGCTAATATCTAAATTTTGGCGGAACTCGGCAGATTCTCATTTCTAGTGCCAAGATAAAGTTATAAACAAAGTTTCATTGATGTACATATTTTACCGACAAACTGTCATACTCGTATTTAGTCTTACTTTACCTTTAGTATAACCTATATTATCCCGTACGTGACGTAACAGGCGACAGAGGGAGACAAATGGGAAGATGGGCAGCAGCGTTTTCCTAATAACGACTAAAAAAAACTGTGGTTGCCAACCCGCTTGCCAAGCGTGGCAACTATGGCAAATATCCCCCCTATGAGGCAATCTATGGGGGCTATAAAAATAGGCTGTATCGGTAACGTGACAACAGAGGGTGATAGATTGTCGTTATACTCAAAACTCAATTATAGTATATCCACGATCTCACTGCGCTCAGATTAAAAGACAAATAAACTTTCGACTGTCCGTGAAATACAATACGTTAAAGTTCTACGCAACATTAACACCAGAAATTAAACTGTCCTCTTATTCCGGATGCGCCCGAGTCGTTCAAATTAAAGTAATAATCTCCCTTCCAGCTGATTAAACACTTTGATAGCGCCACCGATTGTTCACAAAATTACAAATAGACTTGACTGTTTATAGCTCAGCCTTATCCTGGCGAAATAAGGTCTAAACTCGCTTAACATTAAATAATCGACTGCAAATTAGAATATGTTCGATAAAACAAACGCATTGTTTTATCGTCCGGTCATATTTTATTTGGATGTGCTTTTAATTGACCCTCAAAAGCTGACAGTGCGATTGGCTCGAGTGCACCAGTCGATTGTCAATGGACATTCGATTGTTTTCACTCGAGTGCTGTCTTTGCGATGCCATTATGATTTCAAGAAAGTGGTGAGGTGTAGTTTATTATTTTCGTTGACGAAATGAAGAAGACAAATAATTAATTCAACTATTACCACATAATTTAATTAATTTAAACCCAAAATGGGTATTTGCATTATGAACCTAAAGTATCCGGTAAAAACGTTACCTGTTATTTTTACTAGAAAAATAATAGGTAACATTTTTTGTTCTAAACAAACATATAGATAAAATGTATATTCTTGCGACCGAATTCAACCATTGCGGCAACCTTTAAACTTTCTAAATATTTATTTAGGCAAATTAAATTTTATTAAAAATTTATTTCAATTAAAAAGCCGTCTTAATTATTCTTTTTATAAAATGTCTTCCCCTTCTCGTTAATGAAGTTAAAAAACTGGTTGCTAGGAATCGCTTCGTCTGGTAAAGTATTGTATTATTCAACGCGTCGCCTTCTGCTCCAGACGTGATAAGTCGCACTTGAGTGACCTAACTAAAACTGTTCTTTCATTTATATAATTAACCTACATTTTAATATAATTATGGACAGATTTTTCAAGACTCAAACAAAAATGTTTAAAATATATATATATATATATATATATATATATCAATAAATTGAAAATTACAATACTATGTATAAAATAGTCAGTTCAATTATTCAACTTTTATATACAGTCATGTATAGCATAAGAGTGACAAACGAGCACACAGTCCACCTGATGGCAAGTGGATGCTGTGGCCCATAGAAATGTATCCTCAATTAAGAATCAAAACGCAGATGCGTTATCATCCCTGAGGAGTAAGTTGGGATTCCTCGTTTCCAGTAAAAAGGGTCGCCGGTTCTCTACACTTACCAAACAAAACACAGCAGCATCAAGTTGGTATTTTACACTGGTATTTTGTATGAGCGTGGTCCTACCCCGGTCGAGCCGACCTATTCATACTACAATTATGAGTATAGTAGGTATATCTAAAGCGTGGCTCTACCACGTTAAAAATTGATGTTATATTTGATTTCATTATTAAATTTGATGGATAACCGATAGCGTTCTTATACTATTTACCCTTTTACGGTGAAAATTTCGTGAGTTATTCTGCGTCCGCAAAGGATCCTGAAATATGCTATTACAAGTAATAATTTTTGATTACATTCCGCCATGGCGACCATTTTATACCTACGTATATAATGGGAGTAACAAACTAATCTGCCAATGAACCACAACATACATAGACAACACGCCATTTACGAAATGAATAACACATCCTCAATGTCTCAATAGACGGGCGCGTTATCACATTACAATTCTTCAAAGGAGCTGCCTCGCACGTCGATGGGAAAATAAACAACCAACGCTTTTATCTTCAAAACAGAGGAATTGCTCCTGTGTAACTAAACAAACATTCCCGTTTCTTGTTTTTAGGAGTCAGTTACTAGCTTACAAGGTACATATGTTTGAAATCATTCAAACATCCTTAATTTAATCCGGTACAGCGCCCGCATGCGCGTGTTGTAGTGCAATGTCCATCACTCTCATAAATTTGATAATAGTGATGATTATTTGGCACGACTTAATTTCTCCCTCATCATTTACGTAGTAGAGTTGCGCTGCAACTTTTTACAGCTGCAGCACGAATGGAATAAGTAGCAGTGTGAAATGGCATAATAATATTGCTGTGTTTCGTATTTTTTATAGAATAAGTGTGACAAACGAGCACACAGTCCACCTGATGGTAAGTGGATGCTGTGGCCCATAAGCATCTACATTTATCTACGATTAAGAATCAAAACGCAGATGCATTGTCACTCCTGAGGACGTAGGTGGAATGCCTCGTTTCCAGAATAAAAGTGTCTCCGGATTTCTACACTCACCATAGGAAACACAGCAGTATTAAGCTGCTATTTTACGCTGGTATTCTGTGAGAGCGTGGTCCTACCCCTGTCGAGACGACACATTCGTGCTACAACCATAATATAGCTGCAGCGTAGAGCCAACCACGTACAAAACGTATGGTGAGTATAAACAACCGGAAAACGTTTTTACTGAAAACGAGGCGTTCTTTCTTAATCTTCAGGGGTGAGAACACGTCTGAATTTTGATTCTTAATCGATGTTTGATGGTGGATGTCTATGGGTATCCACTTGCCATCGGGTGGGCTGTGTGCTCGTTTGTGGCCCTTATTTTTTTTAAATAAAATATGAATGAATAATAATGTTTTAATGATGTGTGAAATCTGCCAACATGCATTGTGACAGGGGCGGTCAAGCTTTGGGGGTATTTTTATAAGGTATATTTATAACATTCTGTAATATTAATGTTCTTGTCATCATTACAGTCCATCACAAGTACACTGCTCAACATAGACCTTCCTCAAAGAATACCATAATGATGATGATTAAGAAACATAAACATAAATCAAACGCCAATGTGTGGCTTAAGAAACTCTTCATAAATTTGATAGGTGGGCAAATGTTTACATTTCTACGCGGCGTCAACGGGTAGTAAAAATATGATTTATGGTTTAATAAAAATAATGATTATATCATAATATTTCGGTAGCTTAAGCATCGCCGAGAAACTTGGAGTACGTAATTACAACGTTAAGTTAAGCCCATTACCAACAATTATTATGTAATTTTTATCATCTCGTTCGGCTATATTGTTCTGCTCTTTCCGGTAGGTGGTGCTATGAGTTTTACTTGACCACACTCTTCTGAATTTATTTATAACGACAAACAATTTATACCCTAATGCCATTCTTTATAAAGGGCGTGAAAAGCAAGAATTTAATTATAGTATGTGAACTGATGATGCATCCGCAACTTTCTTTGAGAGAGTTGGTTACAGGTACCAGGTAATGGGTAAAATGTTAGCATCCCAAATGTCTAGCACTAAACGAGATGGTTAATATAGCCATCCATAGAAAGCTATGAGATCTTTTGACATGTTCCAATTTCAAATTTTACGACTGTGGGGCGGAATGGGAAAGAATAGTGCTTACGTCACCGCCGACTTTGCTTTAATTAATAAAAGAAATAATGAGTTACAAAGTCATCTACTGACAACTGATTACACCTTCTTCCATTAGTGCACTAAACGCAGATAAAATAATTAATCGCGTTTTGGCTTGTGTGTTAAATACCAATATCGGTGTTGTTTGTATTTTTATAGCAATAAAAGCTACGTTTGAAGCCATTGAAGCGTCAGAAGGCGTGTTTGATGGTTCAATTTGCATCGAAAGTCAACGTTCCGGTCGTAAAGATCTTAATGCCAATTTGTTTGATAGCGTCGCCCATTAGCGTTGTTCGAGTTTCAAATCTGTTCGAGGTAGTTGAGTTAATCGAGTTAATGTTTTATTTAAAATACATTTGAGATGTAGATCAATTCAATGATATTACTATAATATATACTTATAAGTATATATAATATATACTTATGAATATTAACTAAACCAATAATGCGTGGTAATAAAATTTGCAGTAAAATTAATATTTATCATAATATATAAATTTGGCTATTTGTTTACCACGTAAACCCTCAGTTAGTTTGTCAATTCAATTTTATTAATAAAATAAAAGTTAAAAAGGCTAAAGGAACATGCTTTAGATAAAATTATTTTATAATATCCTTGTAAGCATGATCATGATACTACGATAAAGTTATTAAGTTATTGTTTGTCGTTGGTCTTCAAGTTGGTAAAAATTACTTAAAAAGATTTCGTTACATAGATTATATTAAGGGTAAGCATGTTAAAATATTGCTATAATCCTGAACCGATTTATTATGAGCATCGGATGAAGGGGTCACCTTGTTTCAAACTTAATGCATTTTATAATTAAATGTAAATCGTTAAATTAAACGTGTCAAGATTTTTTTGAAAAATGATATAATGTTAGTTATGTCTAAATACTACTAATAGTCGAATTGAGACGTTATACATGATACACGTATTTAGCAAGCGATGACGAAAAATAAGCTTTTAATGTAGAGTAATGTCTCCAGTGATATCAACAGGCGATTGTGTCGGGCGGCCCGCATTCGTGAGGATCAATTTCGATGGCCCAATTACCTTTCGTCGAATCATTTGAGACATACTGACATTAAGTTCCTCGCAATATACTGCGAATAATAATATTAAGTTTCTAAATAAACTTAGATGTTAAGCTTTTAAGAGAATTTACAAAGACCTTAAATTTTATACTTAACATAAGTTATTAAAATAGACAAAGCTTTTTTTTAATATAGCTTTACGAGTTGTACATGACAATTTTTTACGGTAGTCTACTAGACCCATAGCAGTACTCTCGATGTTAAGTTGTTAAGGCAGCCTGTGAACACCTGCAACCAATGATTAGATGGATTGCAGTCTTGAAATAAAACTAATATTTGGAATCAACAATCTGTTTTTAAAAAGTTTGGTAAACGAGCATACAGCTCACCTGGTGCTAAGTGACTAGTGCCGCCCATGAAAAATTGCAGCACCATTATTGTTCCATGCAGGATTTTAACCCACGCCCCATAGCATTGCAGCTAAACGCTTAGCACTGTGCTACCGAGGCTTCATTATAGACATTATTTTGTAATACCGTCCGTAACGTGCTACGAAGTACAAGGAGTGTTGTATATCGTTTTTGTTAGGTAAACGTTAAATCCGTGTGTATCTCAACACTCATTATCGATACTGACACACTGTAATTAGGATACGATCACGTCACTGGCTTCTCTGATAGGATGATATAAGAATGTCATTACTCAGCCAATGTTTAGGTTTTCGAAAGTATCTGTTTCATTCACACTCGGTGCTCCTAAATTTATGACGAAATAGTTTTATTTTTATAGAATAAGGATGACAAATGAGCACACAGTGCAACACAGTCCACAGTTTATAGAAATAGAAATAGAAATAGAAACTTTTTTATTCAATGTAGATTATAAAAATACTTATTGAAAGTCACTTTTTTAATTTAATATGCGTGGTAGAGCCACGCTATAGCTATATCATGGTTGTAGCACTAATGGGTCGGCTCGACCGGAGAAGGACCACGCTCTCACAGAATACCAGCGTAATATAGCAGCTTAATGCTGCTGTGTTTCGTATGGTAAGACCCGGATATCCATTTTTACTGGAAATGAGGCATTCCGTCTTAGTCATCAGGGGTGACAATGCGTCTGCATTAATATCTGCATTAAGCTACTTAAAGCTTTAACGCTGGTATTCTGTGAGAGCGTGGTCCTTTTTGGTCGAACTCGACCCATTCGTGCTACAACTATACTACTAATATAACTGCAGTATATGACCTACCTCCAAGTAACTAACTTAAAACTATCAAGTAATAAGCTACCTCTAAGTAAAGGTAACCAAAAAATTTATTAACGAGTACGGCAAATTAGATTTATAATATAACTATGTGATTGTCATTTTGTTGTGCTAATGCACATTATGATGATATATATGGTTATATAAACATAGTAAGGATTTCCCGTATCAGAGCCATGGGACAACTGTATTACGATTGCAGTCACGAATTGGTTGGCTTAGGTAGGGAAAGACGATGCCTTAAAGAAGATACAGGTGTATCTTTTCGTTGGTCTAGTAATTGTAACCGTGACTCCTGATCATGAAGTCCCGGGTTCAAATCCCGGGTCGCGCCAAAATCCGATATTGGGTTTTTCTGTCAAGCAATTTTCAGTAGAAGCCCGGAGTCAGTAAGTTAGTGGTGTTTCACACCTATGCCTCGGAAAGCACGTAAAGTTGATGGTCCTGCGTCTGATTATCTTGCATCGGACTAAGAGAGTGAGGGAATAGAGAGTGCACCTGTGCTTGCATATACAATCGGGCACTATAATCCTGTCCCGCCCAAATGTCTAACCTAGGTTGAGACTGGCCGCCGTTACTAAAATTCCGTCTGGAGGACATTATTATTACATATCTGCTAGGAATAGGTCTCCTCTTATTCCTAAGAGTTCGATCATTGTAGACCAGCGTACATTAACAGTACAATGCTGCTAAGTTTAGTATGGTTAGTGGCGAGCAATGGAAACCATATTACTGGTAACGAGGTATTCCATTTAAGTCCTTAGTGGCGGCAACGCAAAAATGCAGATCATTTGATTATACCACTCTGATTAGACTGCATGCGAGTCTGTAACCTTTATAAGTTTATTAAATAAAATTATATGAAACTAAATAAATAAATAAGTAAATTAGCCGAGTAGTGGCGGTTTAAGACTATCCACTATCCCATATTATCAGCCCGTGGATATCGTATGAGACGACAGAGGGGAAAAACCAGGAGATGGGTAATAGCGTATTCGTAATAACGACTAAAAATGCGGTTGCCAACCCGCTTGCCAAGCAAATATTCTATGAGACAATGTATAGTCGAGGCCTATGTTCAGCAGTGAACTTTAATAGGCTATAACGTAAATAAATAAATATCTATAGTGGTTTCCAAAAAAATATGTCTTATACTTATTAGGTCTTTAACTATGAACTTGCCGTTTTTATGAAGTAAGTTTACGTGTTTTTTTTTTTTCTATATTTTTTATTTCTATTAATCAAAGTAATCACCCATGCAATCGATGCATCTTTGCCAACGCAGTGGCAGTTTATTGATGCCCTTCTTGAATAAATCAGCTGGACGGGAAGTAACAAATTCTTCAAATGCATTTGAATTATTAAAAATGATTAAGATTAAACAAATGATTCATTATGGAAAAATAATTCAATGTTTTAAAAATAAAATTAATTAGAAATTAGAATTATTTGCCAAACAAAAATTATTTTGATTTGAAATGGCCAGTATTGCAGAACGGCAATTTCATAGGTAAATACTCGTACCTAATCTTTTAATCTGCTCGTCTGTCGCTAGCAATACGAATAAAACAAAAAAAAATCAGGTATAGCATTTAAGAGTAAAAACTTACAAAACTTATAAACAAAACTGCAGATATAACTAGGGAACAAAAAAGGGGCAGCCCCAAAGAGGCAGTCTATGAGGGAGGCCAGTGTTCAGTAGCGGACTTTGATAAGCTGTAATGATGATGATGATTTGAGAATATTGTCAAAGAACACTAAATTTAGCTTAGGTATTCAATATAAAAGACGCATTAACCTCTAAAACGCCAAGCGTCCAAATTTGACCGCTTCGACATTCCGTCAAAATTCAAGAGGTGAAATTTGACCACACCCACCCACAGCACTTTAACCCATAAGTACTTATGTTTAGACACTTATTTTCTATGAAGAAGTTTAGTGCATGGCATGGCATTATTGAATCAATATGAAATTTTCTATTCTCTAGTGGAATAAAAAACGATTAGTCTATGGATATTAATTTATATTCTGCGTTCATTACGTACGCCATTTTCATTTGGATGTTGTTGTGTTGATTTTTGGATTTTTCTAGTGTTTTATTATAAAATTGTAATAAAAGTTTTTGTGTGAATATAATTTATCTTTTTACGTAAATAATTTCGAGTAATATATAGAAATAATTGTGATTTTCACGCTGCCGACATACGATTGGTATGATTTTTTTTGTTGTCAAAATACAATAAAATCTTTTTGTAATGAAGTAAAACCTGACTTTTATTTAGACAACGGGATAGAGAATTTTGTATAAATTTTATAATGCCAAACTTCTTCCTAGAAAAGTAGTCTCTAAATATAAGTTTTAATGGTTTTAAGTGCTGTGAGTGGGTGCGGTCGCATGCGACCGCTCGGGATTTGCCAGGCGCATGCGACTGCATGGGAATTTTATGTGGATTGAAGGGTTAAAACCAAGCAAATGGATTGGTAAGCGCAGTTTTTTATAAATGAGACGTTCAAAAATGTTAAGTCCCTGTACACTATTATACCTACTCCAAAATAGGGAAACACATTTTAAACTGTTCTCAATTGTCCAAATATTTCAAAATGGCTTTGTTTGCTGGTAAAGCACAGGAAATTACACTTGAAATCGCAACACACAACAAATACCCGTCAAGGTGGTAAGCTGTCATTTATATTGATTAGTGACATTTGACATGTTCATTTCAAGTATTTGTGACAACTGACAGTTGTCTTTCTAATTGTCGCTTTATGGTATTTATTATGTATTATGTCATTGTATATAAGCACAGAGTAGCGAAATCGGTGAGACGCCATATTGAAAGTCGATAAAAATAATTGATAAACAATAATTGTTTACCACGACAGGATACATTTTAAATGAATTATCTGTATTTTTCGCTAATTCTACAGATTTTTCTCTTTTTTTTTGAGGTAGTGTACATAGACCTAACCCATTTTGGAACATCCGCTTTGAGTTGTTATCAGATAGATGCTGGCCTATTTTCTGTTTCAGTTGCGACACACACGGGACGATATGAGGTAGGAAATATTCTAACACCACCACTACACGGTTGGTTTAATAAAATAAAGATTTCTGTTTTAATTTAGCAAAAATATAAGGAAAATTAAATGCAATAATTTAAATTTTCAGAATAGCATATTTTATCGAATTGGCCAACGACATAGCTATTTAAGACAATTACGAAAATTATCCTCGGCCAAGTCTTTTCAGTAGAAATTTCAGAGCGTCCGTAATCAATTTAGAAGTAAATTAAGGAGTCTTTTATAAGATTTCGCTCCGTAATTATAAAAAGGCCTACTTTAAGTCGTCTCCCCTAATAGATAATATTTCAATAGAACCTCAATAATAAAAATGAATTGTAAAGAAACGAAAGAATTAAATATTTTTGAAAAATGTACCGCACTAGCTTCTATAAAATTGAATATTAATAGCAATATCATCATGGCACTATTTAGCAAGAACCGAGTTCCAGACCTTTTGCACTTATAACGCTGTTCCATGTCGCTTGACTGGGTACTGTATGTCTAAAGTAAATAAAATGATTACACCGCCATCTATCGGAATCCATGAGATGAGTAATTTCCCATCGCTTCCATCCTCCTAGCAATTTTTGATATCGGTGAAAACTTGATGATTAAATTTTCATACTACGCGATAAAGTACAATTAAAACCTCCTTAGTCTTAACATCAAATAATAAATAACAGTTACTAGATAAGTAATACTAATAAAATCTAAGATTAGATATTGAAAGCCATTTAACTTTTACCACTGGTTCGGAAAGAAAAACCTCTGTCCTGGGTAGAACCAGAAAGAAACCCAGCAGGACTGTTTAAAAATAATATCTTAACTTATGCTGTTAAATGTAAAAGTCTAATGAACTCGACTGTGAAATGAAACATTGCGAGGGAATAAATAAAATAAGGAGTCCACACTTTCACTTAGGCAGGGCACGAGAATCCATAGCTTATTGTGGTCAACATCTTTTCGTGTTCATACATTCATCATTCATATTAAAGTTCGCTGTGTATGTAATATGCAATTTTAAGCGAGTTAGGAATAGTTTCATTTAATAATCAGTTTTCTTCTTTTATATAATATAGTAATAGATTAATCCTTAAGAAAAAAATACCCGCTTGGTTTGTTGTTAGTTCTTCCCAGTACATAGGCTTTTTCCGAACTACTGATAAAGCTATAATTGACATTCAATAAATATTTTGTAATCAATATTCAATATAAATTATTCTATTTCAAGGCGTGCGAAGTCCGCAAACACGCACTGGGGCAGTACGGTAGACTAAAATTTCACTATAGCCCTTTTAGAAATGAGAGGAGGTATGTACCCGGCCGAGAGCCGTGGTAGCTCAGAGAGCCGTGGTAGCTCAGTGGTTAACGCTCGCTGTAAATATAACAGAACGCGAGTAACCCGGGTTCGATCCCTGCCGGCACCAATGAAATTGTTAATCGCAATTTTAAGTGTTGATTTACCACGTGCGCGGCGGTGAAGGAAAACATCGTGAGGAAACCTGCATGTCTGAGGAATAAGAAAAAAAAATATTTCGAAGACATGTGAAGTTCGTCAACACGCATTTGGGCAGCGTGGCGGACACTTCCTTGCCCTAAACCCTCTCAGAAATGAGGGGAGGCCTGAGCCCAGCAGTGGGACGCATATAGGCTGTAACTTTACTTTTTTAACTTTTATGTACCCGGCTGGGGTACGGACTTGTTTTATCATACTCCTTGAATAAGAAAGAAAGAAAGAACATCCTGGTATTTATAAATCGCTGCAACTTACTTTTACAAAAAGAAAAATAATCTTCACAAAATATTTAAAAAAAAATGGATTGCAACTATAAATAAACCACTGACTCAGCATATTTCTAAAGTAAATTTGTTACTCAACATATTGCAAAAGTAACAGCAATGTTACTTTAACAGTATGCATTTTATTAGCAATGTTACTTTAACAGTATGCTGAGTCAGTATCGGTCAGTGTCAGAGCCATATAACTCGTCTTGAGTTTGTTTATCCATACCGGGAATATTGGAGCGTTATTAACTGATTTTTTACAATTTTAGGCTACCATAACACCTGAATGTAAGTGGTGATGCAGACGGAGATGGTGAAGCGCACTGACTTACTAAAAGCCTATGCACTCTTGTTTTGAAGACACCTACCTTGAGATCGTATGGAAAAGCAGATGGTGGCTATATATTCCACTCCTTTGCGTTATATATATAATTTTATGTGCATATTTATCACGTGATCGATGAAAAACTAAAAAAAAATGGATCCTTAAATAATGATTTCTTATATTTACGCGAACACTACACATGATTAAAACTACTTTTACGGATTTTATCGCGTTTATTTTTGCTTTTAATTACTTTTATTTTTAATTCCCGACGTTTCGGGTGCTTTCCAGCACCCATGGTCACGGGGGACTGAGATGACTGACGTCCCGATGTCATTGTTAAACCCGGAGTACCTTCAGCTTTTTTAATTATTGTTTATGGTCCGATCTATGCAAAATGAACTGACTATGTCTTGAGATCTTGCAGTGGTATGCTTGGGTTTAGTTTTAATTTTATTGATTATAGGATCCCAAGCAGGTGGTAGTACTCAGCCTCCTTCTCTATTGAAATTAGGATTTTTTTTAATTTCAATAGCCTCACGTATCCTTGGTAGGAATCGGTGTTCTTTCGCGAGGATTTGTGGTCTATCAAATCTGATGTAATGGTTGGGGCCGTCCAGGATATGATCACAAACTGCAGACTTCCCGGAACGTTGATGCTTCACATCAGCTATATGTTCTTTTACGCGGGTTCTAATTGATCTTTTTGTTTGTCCTATATAAGAGAGACCACATTCACAATCAAGCTTGTACACTCCTGCATCTTGTAGAGGAATATCACACTTGACGGATGGTAGGAACTGACTAATCTTCTTCGGCGGCTTGTAGAATGTTCTAATAGAAGCTCGCATCAAGATATAGCCAATCTTGTCTGTGACACCTCTGACATATGGTAGTACAGCAGGCACACGCTCGACTGTGGCCGGCTTCACTCGGTCACTGTGACGTAGGCGCGGGACCCGAAGCTTGTTGTCGTGCAGAACTTGATTGACGTGCTGAAGCTCGGCGGCCAGGTGTTTGCTGTCACAGATCCCTCGTGCTCTCTGTAACAAAGATTTGCCCACGGTAGCTAACTGTGAAGGATGGTGGAGAGAGTCAACGTTTAAATATCGGTTTGTATGCGTCTTTTTCCTATACACAGTGTGACCAATGGTGTTATTAGGATTTCGGATGACTAAGACATCTAGGAAAGGTAAGGAATTATTTGCCTCTAACTCCATAGTAAATTGAATTTTAGAGTTTATGGAATTAAGATGTTCTAAAAATGCAGTTACTTTGTCTGATGGTAAAATTGTGAAAGTATCGTCTACGTACCGCTTGTAGATCCTTGGTGTAACAGGTGCAGTAAGGAGGGCTTTCTCCTCAAAGTCTTCCATGAATATATCGGCGACAATGGGAGATACAGGTGAGCCCATCGCAACACCATCTACTTGCTTGTAAAACTCTTCCTTCCACAATAGATAGCCAGATGTAAGGCAATGTCTTAGTAATACTGCATATTCTGCTGGCATGTTATTTTCCTCTAGTTTCCTAGTTATAATTGAGATGCAGTCTTCAACAGGTAGGCATGTAAATAGAGACTGAACATCAAAACTGACCATGGTTTCATTGTCAGTAAGATGTAGGTCTTTTATCTCACTGACAAAATGGTATGAATCCTTAGTGTGTGCTCTTGTGTGTCCTCTGAGTGGTGATAATATTTTAGCTAAGTATTGAGCCAATCTGTAAGTTGGCGAATCAATCTGACTCACTATTGGACGTAATGGAGCATTCGGTTTGTGTATTTTTGGTAACCCATACAACTTCGGTGGTTTGGCACATGAAGGTATTATCGAATTAACGTCCAGATTCAATTTCTCGGAGTATTTCTTAATTAGATCGCTAGTTGTTTTAAGCGAATTAGTTGTAGGGTCTGTTTTGACCTTTCGATAAGTAGTTTCATCCGACAAAAGTTGTTGTATTTTAAAATTGTAATCTGACGTATCCATTATAACCGTAGAATTACCTTTATCTGCGCGGAGAATCGTAAGCTCTGGTCTGTTGCGTAAGTTTTTCAACGCGTTAAATTCATTTTTGGGAAGATTTAATTTCGGCACTGAACTTCGACGTAACATAGACGAGATGTCTTGACGTATGGCCTCTAAATCTTCATTACCAATATTATTTTTATACAGACAGTCCTCAACACTACAGATAATGTCTAAATCCTACAGACAATGTCTAAATCCTCATACGGTATTTTTCGCGGTGTTATGGCGAAATTAATACCTTTTTCTAAAACTTTTATTGTGGCGTTGTCCAGTGTTTGTTTTGATAAGTTGTAGACAGCGCGTTGTTTATGATTCGTGTCTATGGTCAACGATTTCGTATGTTGGACATTTGATTTAGTTGTTAATTTATGGTATTTATCAATGTGTTTATTTTTGCATTCATTGTATTTAGTTGTTTCGCGTTTATCTAAAGTTTCCATGCAATTTTTATAATCAAATGCCGATAAAACTGTCTTTAATTCACTGGACGAATTGTCTATGGTTTTGTTTATAAAATATAGATCGGTACGTTTTTGCTGAATCACCGTTATTAACAACTTTTTACTAGCCTGATTTAAGATCTTAGTGCTTCCTCGAATGTCTTTTTTAGTGGATATCTTGACACACGTAGGAATGAGATTATGATCTCTGCATCTCTTCAAGAAATTTAAAGCTGTTATGTATATTGCGCGCTTGGTCTTTAGATCTTCTAATCGGCGTATTTTATTTGCTATTTCCAGTCCGTACTGGTTTACATAATGATTTCTTATATTTACGCGAACACTACACTACTGTGCTTGCTGTACTACCATATGTCAGAGGTGTCACAGACAAGATTGGCTATATCTTGAAGCGAGCTTCTATTAGAACATTCTACAAGCCGCCGAAGAAGATTAGTCAGTTCCTACCATCCGTCAAGTGTCATATTCCTCCACAGTCGAGCGTGTGCCTACTGTACTACCATATGTCAGAGGTGTCACAGACAAGATTGGCTATATCTTGAAGCGAGCTTCTATTAGAACATTCTACAAGCCGCCGAAGAAGATTAGTCAGTTCCTACCATCCGTCAAGTGTCATATTCCTCTACAAGATGCAGGAGTGTACAAGCTTGATTGTGAATGTGGTCTCTCTTATATAGGACAAACAAAAAGATCAATTAGAACCCGCGTAAAAGAACATATAGCTGATGTGAAGCATCAACGTTCCGGGAAGTCTGCAGTTTGTGATCATATCCTGGACGGCCCCAACCATTACATCAGATTTGATAGACCACAAATCCTCGCGAAAGAACACCGATGCCTACCAAGGATGATACGTGAGGCTATTGAAATTAAAAAACATCCTAATTTCAATAGAGAAGGAGGCTGGGTACTACCACCTGCTTGGGATCCTATAATCAATAAAATTAAAACTAAACCCAAGCATACCACTGCAAGACCTCAAGACATAGTCAGTTCATTTTGCATAGATCGGACCATAAACAATAATTAAAAAAGCTGAAGGTACTCCGGGTTTAACAATGACATCGGGACGTCAGTCATCTCAGTCCCCCGTGACCATGGGTGCTGGAAAGCACCCGAAACGTCGGTAATTAAAAAATAAAAGTAATTAAAAGCAAAAATAAACGCGATAAAATCCGTAAAAGTAGTTTTAATCATGGATCCTTAAATGTTTTACCTTTCTTATGTATATTTATAGATAGCAGTCAGCTAATGGAAATAAAGACAGTTATAGTAAAAAAGGTTCCATATTGACTAAGGATCTCTACAAACTATTTGATTGATAAGCCTTCGGACTGAAGTAGACTCCCTCGGGTCACTGTCTCGCACTCATAATTTAATTGCTTTCCGAGAATAAAAGATATCTGCCTAGCTATATTCCCAGTTATGAATTAATTTCATTATGTCTGTTGTGTATTAAATTAAAATAATGGCAATTCTAAGTATCTATTTCGATTAATTGTTAATAGATTTTTATTGAAATAATCAGTATTTATTATTTATTACTATATGAAAGTGAAAACACTAACTACTTATAACTTGTGCACTGTGTTAAAATAATATATATAATACGTCCAATACTTTCATTTATTACTATGTAATACAATACTTATCTATTTATAACATTAGACTTAATTAAAGAAAAAGTCAGCTTTAAAAAGTATAAAGAATCAAATAATTTCATATTAATAGATTATAGAAGTATTTAAAACCGGACTTCGGAAGCTATTATGCAAAATTAATTAATTAAATTTAATTACTTCTTATATTTACACAAACACTACATTTATTCATCGCATTATTTTATCGCGTTTAAATATTTAAAAAAAAGATTATTAACAATGCTATAAACATTACTAATATTCCCCTTAACCACTCGTGGTAAGCTTAAATTGCTTGTGTTACGAGAGGTTCACGCCAGTAGTCGAATGGCGGATTCGAACCCACGACCTTTTTGAGTTCGCGGTCCGCGCCCTGCCATTAGGCTACTGTCGCTTATAAATATGATTATATAGGACGAAGATATAGTTGGCGTGAAGCACCGACGCTCCGGGAAATCTGCAGTTTGTAAACATGTTCAATATCGTCCCCGCCATTACATTAGATTTGATAGATAACAAATCCTCGCAAAAGAACACTGATTTATAGCAAGGATAATTCGCGAGGCTATTTAAATTAATAAAACATCCTAACTCCAATAGTAAAGACGAATGGGTGCTGCCATCTGCTTGGGATCATATAATTAAATAAAATTAAATCCAAACCCAAGCATACCACTGCAAGACTTCAAGATACTGTATTGTGCGTAGATTAGACCAGAAATTAATATTCTAAAACTAAAGGTAGCTGGGCTAAATATGAGATCGGGATGTCAAACACCTCAGTCCCCCCGTGACCATGGGTGGTGACGAAACGTTGGGAAATAAAAAGCCAAAATAAAAGAATTAGTTTCATTCAACTTCAGTCCTTTTAGTTTCTTTCAGTCAGCTTTCACTCTTTATTAAAAGTGGATTTTTTTACGCTTTAGAGTAAACCAATGAATATTAAAACCTCAAACGCGTAAATAGTTAGACTAAAAA
Organism: Parnassius apollo; assembly: GCA_907164705.1. NCBI lineage: Eukaryota > Metazoa > Arthropoda > Insecta > Lepidoptera > Papilionidae > Parnassius > Parnassius apollo. The sequence goes on from CAJQZP010001686.1 coordinate 3,662,035, forward strand.
CATTATTCCATATTTACCACCCTTAAGGAATGGGTTTTTGTTTACATTTATATGAGACAACACCTAATGTGAGACAAACCAAAGATTAAATTAAAAATAAGAATCATTAAAATCGGTCCATAATGGACGAATATACCGAGTAACATGAATACCGAAAAGATCATACACTCGAATTAAGATCTTTCTCCATTTTTGAAGGTAGAAATATGTAATTTAATGCCCGCAAACATGAGCGACAAGCTTAATAACTACGTATTTTTAATATTTTAGAATAACCGAATATACTTTTATTAGTTTTCATAGTCTTCTTTAGCATGTAGGCCACAATGTGATAATAATCCCAAATAACGAAAAGAAGAGCTAAATAAGACCCAAGACAATTTACGTTAGTCTGCCCAGAAGACTTACGTTTGCAGAGCCTAGGTGCTAATTAAATCAGTAAGACCAAGATAGTATATCATCAACACCTTTGCATCTTCCTTAATTGTATTGGTAAACTTGAAACCATCACGTATTATATATGTAGAAGGAACTTTCAAGGAAAACATCATAGAATATTTAAAGTGAACAACGTCGGATTTTAACAGACTCCTAGAGCTAATCTTGGACTTTTATTTCCAATAAAAATAAAATAAAGGTTTCGATTTTGTGCGGCCAGCAGGACCATATGCTCTTGGCAGTCGGCTAAATACGAGTAAAACATTAACAATTCAAACACTTTCGTCGGCAATAAATTAAGCCGAGCCGCACACAGGCGGGTAATCTCAAAATGGCGGCGAACGCAATACTTCTGTCGCATAACGATCAAGTGAAAGGCAGAAAGCTTTATTACATAAAGACAAAAATGATGATAATCCTATACCTTTAAACGAGCAATTCTAATCCTCTCTCCCTCTCTCGATATATATATATATATATATATATATGACCGGAATCTAGGAAACGGCTCCAACGATTTTCATAAAATTTTATCTGCAGGGAGTTTCGGGGGGCAATAAATCGATCTAGCTAGAATTTATTTTTGGTAAATGTCTTTTTGTCCGTGTTTTAGGCAATGAAAAACTGCTACAATATCGTTAGAATAAGAAGGTAAATTTTGACAGTTTATTAATGATTACAAATAGCTTAATTGGTATATTGGGCGGTCACAAAATCGTAATACCATGGTTCGAGCCCAGACCGGCCGACCAACTTTTTTTAATTTTTTTTTTCAAGTTCCTTTCTTTTTTGAGAAAATCTATTTTTTTCGAGCCCTTTTTTTAGTATTTTTTTAAAAACACGAAAATTTAAATTAAACTAATTGCACTCATTTTTTATTCAAATAACCAGTTCAGTTTTTTCTATTATGTCGCTAAGATCAAAAAATATTATTCGTATTTCATCAGTATGTAATTTGTATCTAAATATAATTTCCCAAACAAGCGAATTAAAAAACCCGAGCGAAAAATACCGAGCAAAGCTCGGTCAACCGGGTACTAATAATTAAAGGTGCTATTTGTAAAGTATATTGCTTTATTCGCAATCATAATACAACTATCAGGTAAATGTAATTATAAAAGCCGTTGAAGAAGTTATTAATATTATCGAAAATAGTAAAATTGTATCTGTAGAGCATCGTAAGTGTTTATAGTTTCATAGTTTTTAATTATCACATTATTAGAAAAAAAGATCATTCATTTGTAATTTAAATAAACACTTCTACTAGTTTAAAATAATCATCATAAATTATTATTATATTAAATATAAAAACCAACCCCATCTCGCCTTGCGGTTTCATCATAGTACATAAAAATAATGAACATATGCAAACATACTTGCAATAAAATAAATAAATTATATAAATTAAATCAAAAATCATTCCGTTTAAACCGGGTGTTAAAAAAAATAATGACACCAGGAAACGATCTCAACCCCGTTTGTTAGGCTCTATACAAGGAGGTCTTCTCCCCTTTATAAATTAAAAATGCTTTGTCCAATGCACGTCAAAAATTACACCCAGACCGCTGTATTGACTACAGTTAAAGGTTATCTACAAAGCTTCCGCTGGCTCTTGTAACTTGAGCATAGTAAAGCGATGAATGTTTCCCTCTGTTTCCTGAACGCTTCTTCCTGGAGACGTCACAGCCCGTTGTGTGACACGTGATGTCGCTTCCAGCAGTGTAACCAGAATGAACTGCTTCGAAGACTTCATATCTGATTTCATACTGACCGAAATTTAGTTTATTCGTTGAATGCATAATAATGGGTCTGCAAATAGTGATTTTATAATTCTAAACATACTGTAAAATTGCTTTTAATATAAATAGGGCAATAAATCTCAACCAATAATAAAAATTATTAATACCATAAGAGGAATAAATGATTTTTTTAATAATCGTGTAGATAATGTATAAACGTGGCAGAGACATGCTGCAGCTATCTTATGGTTGACCCGGTGGACCATATTTCATGTGGGTGTCTAATCCTCCCCTCCCCTCCCCTAATAACCAGCTTTTTATGATAAAAATACTTTTCTTAACCAAATTTTTGGGACATGATATGTTGGGTTATAACTAGGTGAAATAATATTTGGGACAGATGAAAGTCTGTAACAGACAGACAGAATCAAAGTAATAACTTTGGCACAGGACACCAAAAATGAAAGAAATGTGATATCAATAAAGAAAACAAATAAACATAACAACAGACCACACAGAAGTCTTCCTTTTGCTAATTTAAAATTACCTAGTTGCACTTAAGGAAAATTTGAACGCTTGGAGGTTTTAACTGTTAACGATGAATTTATTTTTAAACTTCAAACTTCTTCTGTTTTGTTACACACACACACACACACACACACACACACATATATATATATATATATATATATATATATATATATATATATATATCATAAATACCACTAATTTGAAAGTTTATTTCAAATTAGTGGTATTTATTGATAAATCAATCTAATATGTTAATGTAAAATAAAAATAAAATGTTAAATATCAGTGCCTCTATTCCGTTCACCTGGTACACCCTATTTATGTGGGTGTATGTATGTGTTTGACAATACCAACTATAATATATGTTTCAGTTATATAGGGTTATTTTGCAATAACCGGCCAAATTTACAGACAAGGTTCAGAATAATTAATATAGGCAATCTGCACCCGATGGCTATTATAGGAAATAGGTTTTCAAAAAGCCTTCGCAACAAAAATTGGGAATCGCAGCGGACCCCTCGTGCATTTCTAACTCGCTCCGAACTTTACCACAGTAAATCATCACCCTTCTAGGGTACTGTACCCATTTGCGAAATGGCCGGTCGCCTATTAAATGTCGATTTTTCACATTCGTTTTCCCCTTCCATAGGGAAACAGTTGATTTTTAAGGGCGTTTCCTTACGTCGAGGGTTGGTTTGATTCTTTAGGATCTTATTCAATTTTTTTGGCAGTGACCTTTCAATACGGTAATAACTTTGGAGAATATAAGTATTAGAAAAAGTGTGTCGAGATCAAACCATATGTATATCGTTGCTACCGCTTTGGCAAGAAATTCTTACGCGAGTTTCTGTTTTGTTATTTAAAACATAACCAGTAAAATATTAAAGTATTTTATGGTTACGATTGTTGTTTCTTAGAGGTGTTTTATAATTTTTGTAAGACTGTGACAAAAGAATATACAGTCTACATGAGTATTAGCGACTACTGTACTCCATGAACACCTTCACCCAACTTCAAAGAAGCCTGTTGTCACGTCTGAGCTGACCCAAAAATACCTCAGATTTTTCTATTATACTGGCTCTCTAAAGGCCCAGACTCTACAGACCGGAAGAAAGCAGTGCAAGCACTGCTATTAAGAAATAAGTTAGAGAGGTTTAAGGGCAACCTTGGAAATGACTATCATTAAAAAAATCCATTAACCTTATAGTCCCGTAGGTGTCGTAAGAGGCTACAGAGGCAAACTGAAACAGGGATAGGCAGAAGCCTGTTGATGGAATTCATGTTTAACTTCCCTGCAACTCCACTGCTGAACATAGGCCCATACATTGTCTCATAGGTGGTTTTATTGCCATAGTAGGCAGTAGACTTGGCAGACGGGTTGTCAACGTCAGTTTTTATTTTTAGTTGTCTTTAGGAAGACTCTCTCTCTCTCTCTCTCTCTCTCTAGTCGGTCCCTCATGACTGAGGATCGTGATCGCCATCTCGGGGAGTAAGTTTATTGTGTATGACCTGTGTCCACCGGGTCCTATCGCTGGCCATACGGAGAGCGTCGTAGAAATTTCGCGCACCGACTTCTTTGACTTGGTCAGACCACCGGGTTGGAGATCTACCTCCGGGCCTACTTCCCTTTACGTTTCCAACAACTATCAATTTGTCAATACGTTCGTCCCCGCGGCGAGAGATATGACCAAAATAGCTGAGGATGCGCTGAAGACATGTTGTGGAAAGACGCGTCTTATCTTGAGTTGTGATAGGATTGACACGTTTGTGCCCTTCGCAGTCCACGGTATTCGCAGCATTCGCCTCCAGCTGTCCTCCTCTGACGCGTATAGTCCACGTTTCCACTCCATAGAGAAAAATTGGAAATATAGGAGTATATACTAGGCGTAATTTAGTATTATTTGTTATGCTTTTGTTCCTCCAGATGTTTGTCAGCCTGGTCATCGCATCCTTAGCTATTGCTATTCTACGTTTAATTTCGGGAACGCAAGTGCCCTCATTTGAGATCAGAGATACTAGGTATACATAATTATCCATAACGTTGATCCCTTGAATACTGCAAGTGTTGGAAAGTTTGTGCTAACAAACTTTCCAATACTGCAGACCGAGTAACCGATCTATAACCATGAGTTTCGTTTTATTCCTGTTGATTGACAGACCTAGCTCTACGCTTTCTAATTCTAGTTTATGCAGCAACTCCTCCATGTCCACATAAGATGTTGCAAGAAGTACAGTGTCGTCCGCATATCGTAAATTTGCCACTCTTTTTCCCAGACTTCCATGACTTTCCGCATGATGTGCTCCACATATATGTTAAAGAGCAACGGAGACAGTATACAAGCTTGTCTCACGCCTTTCATAGTCATAAACTCATTGGAAAGACTGCCATCGAGTCTCACATAAAATAATATAAGAATATAATATATTTGTTATTGCATTGATTTTTGTATTTGTCAAAGAAATTGTATGAGATATTCCCATCTATGCCCAAATATGCTACTTCTGTAGCCCTTTTTGTTTGAAGTTCACTGCTGATGGCCATGGACAGCAGTAGCATTCAGTTTCATAAAAATAATACTGCATTTAAAAAATAATACGGCATTTAAAAAAGAGTTATTTACTAGTTTTTCGTAAGATCTTTTAATGGACCTATAAGTTGAATAAATGGTTTTGAAGTTAACTATGTATTGGATTAGATTATGTTGAAAGAACTCTTGAACATTTTCTAGAATCTGTCACGTATTAAACACGAAGTGATAAAACCCTTGAAACTCCTCTTCATCATATGTCAAAGCGTATGCCTCCCCACCTGCCCCAGTTCGTTGTTACGTATAACTTGACAATGTTAATTATTAAGGAGGATCGATGGCGTCCCCAGGTACGACCGGGGCGCGTCGTGTCTGTCTTAGTTATCAACTAACTTTTGACATAGGATTCACTTGGTACCAACTTATACATGTTTAATTGTCAATAACACATAGTGGGTTATTTGAAATTGTTGCTTAAGTATATTTCCATTGTGGATCAATAGGTAGATATAAATTTAAAATTATTAAAAAAATTACACCAAGCACAACGCATTTTAATATGAAACCTGCGAAAAATATGATATATAAAGTTGTTGAGAATATCTACTACCCCATATCTTCCCATGGGTGTCGTAAGAGGCGACAGAGAGGAGACAACAGCATCTTCCTGATAACAACTGTGATATAATAAAAAACTGCGGTTGCCAACCCGCTCGCCAAGCGTGGCAACTATGGCAAATATCCCCCCATGAATAACGACGCAAATAGACGGCCCCCTGTCCCCGGCGGCTCCGCTATTCTTGGCTACGGTGGCGACCATGGTAACGGCGGGGCAGGGGGTGCCAAGAATCTTCGGTGGAGGTTCGGTTGCCACCTACGACGACTCGACCTGGCAACATATAACGCACGCACCCTAAGGACTGACGAGTAGATACTGGAGTTGGAAGAAGAGGTAGACAAGTTGCGCTGGCATATTATTGGATTATCCGAGGTCCGATGAGAGGGGTAGGACACGGCAATCCTCGAGTCCGGCAACTTGTTCTATCACCGGGAGGGCGACCATCTGTCCCAAGGAGGTGCCGGATTTATCGTCCAGAAGTCTCTCGTCATCAACGTTGTAAAGATTGAGAGTATGTCGACGAGGGTCGCGTACCCGATACTCAGAATCACCAAACGGTATTCGCTGAAGGTCATAAAGGTTTACGCACCAACCTCAGCACATCCCGATGAGGAGGCGGAGAAAATTTGTGAGGATATTTCCAGAGCCATGCATTCCTCCAAAACCCACTACACGGTGTTGATAGGAGCCTTCAACGCAAAACTAGGCACAAGAGAAAGCGGTGAGCTGAAGGTAGGGATATTTGGAGTAGGGCAACGGAACCGAAGGGGCCAGCAGCTGGCCGACTTTATGGAGAAAGAGGGACTCTTTATGATGAACTCTTTCTTACAGAAACGGCCCCACAGGAAGTGGACCTGGTCGAGCCCCGACGGTTCGACAAAAAATGAGATTGACTTCATTATGACGACCAGACGCCAACTGTTCAGTGATGTCTCAGTGATCGCAAGGGTGAAAACTAGCAGCGATCACCGAATGGCTAACCATTCGGTGCCTCTAAAGGCACACTGAACCTAAACGTTAAGTTGGAGATGTCTCGTCTAATGAAGTCAACGCTCCGTCCCTCTCGTGCTCTAATCCAGAAACCCGAAACCTTTCAGCTCGAGTTACGTAACCGCTTTCAGTGCCTAGAAGATTGCAATGCAGTGGACGATATGAATGACAAGCTCGTGGAAACTATCCATGCGGTTGGAGCTAAGTTCTACAAGACCAGCCGCAGAAGAACACAAAAACTCTCCGATCACACTCTTAATCTCATGGCTGTTAGACGGGAGATGAGGCTGCGATCGTCAACAGATTTGACAGCATACAGGCAACTGAACAGACAGATCTCCAAATGCATGCGGCGAGACTTACGCAACTTTAATACTGCTCGTATTAAAGTAGTCAAAGCTAAAGACTGAGTGTGGCAGCATCGTTTCCGGGACACCTGAGATTCTGAGTGAGATTGAGAGGTTCTATGGGTAGCTGTACACATCATCGTTGGAGTCACACGCAAGTGTGAATAACGATCCAAGAGCAAGTCTTATCCGACACTATTCCGATGATATCCCGGACGTCAGTTTGAGCGAGATTAGAATGGCTCTCCACCACCTTAAAAATGGCAAGGCCCCGGGCGAGGATGGAATTACAGAGGAGCATGTGAAAGCGGGTGGAACACCGGTACTTGAAGTCCTTCAGAGGCTCTTCAATTCCGTCCTCCATGGTGTCACTACTCTGGAGGCGTGGAGCCGAAGTGCGGTGGTTTTGTTCTTTAAGAAAAGCGACAACGCTCTCTTGAAGAACTACAGACCGATTTCCCTTCTGAGCTAGGTCTACATGCTATTTTCGAGAGTCATTACGAATCGTCTCGCACGCAGACTCGACGACTTCCAGCCTCCCGAAAAAGCCGGTTTCCGAAAAAGGCTTCAGTACCATAGACCATACATACCCTGCGGCAGATTGTACAGAAGACAGAAGAGTACAATCTGCCACTTTGCCTGGCATATGTAGATGTAGATGTTAATTGCATTTACAACATACCCCAATAAACTATTTCTTTTTTAAAAGGTTTTTTTGAGCCCGAAGCAAATATGGGCAACCCTGCGGAAAGCGGGGGGAGGGAGGTGGGGAATGCTCATAGCATACCACGCAGCCGGCTGCGTGGTTATGTGGAGACTTTTACCCACTAAACTCCACCTTTATGCTGGCTTACCGATCTGACAGATCCCTAAGCCGTATACGGACGCGACCCTCCTTAGCAGAAAGGAGGGTGCAAGCGGCGAAAAGCCGCTTAGAAGTGTGCCTAACTAAGGTAGATTAAGGGATGTGTTAAGTATATATGAGAAAGCCTTGGATTCCGTCGAAATTTGGGCGGTGCTACAGTCCCTTCAGCGGTGCCAAGTTGACTGTCGGTATATCGAAGTGCTGAAGTGTTTGTACAATAGGGCTACAATGGCTATCCTAGTACAGAACCAGAGTTCGAAACCTATCCAACTGCAGAGAAGTGTAAGACAGGGTGATGTTATATCCCCGAAACTCTTCACCGCTGCGTTGGAAGATGTTTTCAAGCTACTGGACTGGAAAGGATACGGTATTAACATCAATGGCGAGTACATCACTCACCTTCGATTTGCCGACGATATAGTCCTTATGGCAAAATCGCTGGAGGACCGTAGCACTATGCTCAATGACCTCAATGGTGTCTCCCAATGGATAGGTCTTAAGATGAACATGGACAAAACAAAGATCATGTTTAATGTCCATGTCACACCTATGCCGGTAGTTGTTGGGAGCACTATGCTCGAAGTTGTTGACGAGTACGTTTACCTGGGACAAATAATCCGACTAGGTAAGTCCAACTTCGACCGAGAGGTCAATCGACGGATTCAACTCGGCTGGGCAGCGTTTGGGAAATTACGACACATCTTCTCGTCAGGTATACCTCAATCTCCGAAAACTAAAGTGTATAACCAGTGCGTGTTGCCGCCAGTGATGACTTACGGATCTGAGACGTAGTCCTTCACTGCTGGCCGTATGAGGACGCTCAGCGAGCTATGGAGAGGGCTATGCTCGGAGTTTCTCTACGTGATAGACTCAGAAATGAGGATAGCCTCAGTAAAACCAGAGTGACCGACATAGCCCAACGGATTAGTAAGCTGAAGTGGCAATGGGCCGGCCATATAGGTCGAAGAACCGATAACCGATGGGGAAGAAAGGTTCTCGAGTGGCAGCCTCGTACCGGTAGGTGTAGTGTAGGGCGACCCCCCACTAGATGGAGTGACGACCTGGTAAGATATGGAGGAAATCGATGGAGGCAGGTGGCTCAGGACCATGCTTTGTGGGGTTACTTGGGGGAGGCATATGTTCAGCAGTAGATTTGTGATGGGCTGTAATGATGATGATGATGAAAGGACAATAGCAAACTGCCATATAAATTTTAAGGTTTGAATTGCTGAACGATTTCTCTATGAAAAATTAGAGATATATTTCAGTTTGGACTTTTGAAGGATGTCTCAACTTAAACACATAATCAATAAAAGTGACTTTCAGAGACAAATAAACTATGAACTAAGTAAACTATGTAACGTTGTACGTACATGTATGCATAATTATAATTAAACGGTTTATTAAAATTAAATAAACATTTAATAAACTAAATAAAAATAAAATAGAAGTTATTAACAAAAATAATTCTATAATTAACTTAGTTATCCTATTAATAAAACAAATCAGTAAACTAAAATAACGAATTAAATAATAAATCAAATATTAAAATATTGTATTTCGAACAAACACTCTGACGCTTCGTTACTCCATGCGCTTTGCAACTCTCGCGTCAGAGTTTTACCCGACCGGTATCATTCCACAGCGTCGCGCTCCCGGTCATTCTCCGCCCGAGCGCCCTGGGAGGCGCACACTACCACTGCAGCCGCGTTCACAAGCTCTGCTTTGTGTCCTCGTACGCGCTTGCAAATTTTAATCCCATTTTGGAAAAAGTTTAAAATAATATAATAATTCCGGCACTGTGGCCGTATAGTTTTTTCGTTAATTCTCGTCACCGAGACCTCCGTATCGTCTTGCACCCCGTAAGGGGTGCAATTTTACGACTACAACCGTGGCGGTCGTCCTTCTTAAGAGGGCCTAGGCCTCCCCTCGACGCCGCCACCGCCACAGCCAGCTGCCCACGGCGCTCCCCGTGAACAGTCCAACCCCCCGGCCCTGCTCGACCACCTCGCGGCCACATAGGGGAGTACATGACCCTGCCAGTGAAGCCAGACGAGCATTTTTTTTAAATTATCGGAACCACGCCCACGACCTTTTCTTTTACCAATATATAATTTTTTTATGACTGGTTGTTGCCTTATTTTAAATAACACCCGCCAAACTGGCGCCCATAAACGTGGTAAAAAAGGTCTGGTTTCACTGCGTAGGAGTAGTTGGTGTTTGTGTCGTTTTGTGTTTGTGAAACGTTTTTGTTTTTTTTTGTTTTTTTGTTGCAGCAACTAATGTGTACGAATTTCATTATTGTGTTTGTTTTAGGAATTTTATTGAATTTCAATTGATTTATTTATTTACTTGTATTATTTGAGAGATCATAAATTTTAATCCCTAACTAAGAAATTGTTTAGTTTCGAATAACTTTTCGTAATCACTCTATGCCGTGCACTACCCTATGTTGTTTACGTTCTATCATTGTACAGAGTAGTTAGCGTGCAGAGTGGTCACTGTGTAATCTGTGATAGAGTAAATTTAATATTGTTCCGAGGTATTACTATTCTATTCTGCAGTAGGTTTTTTTTCTCGTGGTTTTTTTTTCTGTGATATTATTATTACTGAAATTTTATGAATTGTAACTATTCCCTATTGTTGCTGCAGAACTCTAGTTCAGTTGAGTCACGCATGCGTTGGTAGTATTTTAAATTATTCAATCAATTGTTTTTTTTTTTATTTTAATTCTTAGGCATATTATTATTATCTTGTTGTTGTTTTATTTAATTGTTCGAGTACACATTAGTTGCGTATTTTAATTTTTTGTTGCGCTGCTTCTTTTATTTTGGTGGCAGTTGCTTTATTCTTTTTTACTGCTTCTTTTATACGCCAATCGTTTTAGTCAACCAGAACGTTCTTAGTACCTGATATTATAATTGTAACGGAACGGAGTAGATTAAGTCAGTAACGACTCAACACTTACCTCTTTGCGGTTATACGCATGTTATAATGGCGCACTCGGTTAAATTCCTATCGTTGCAAAAGTCGGAGTTAGAATACGAAGTTGCCATTAGAGGTGCCACCCCGGCTGACACAGTCAGAGAGTTACGCGAGCAGATTGCTAAATTAGGTCCACTCTTTCCTTCGGAGGACATTCTCGAGAGCGTTTTGTCTGTCGGCGATGATTTAAAGGGAGTCAGCGATGCTTTAATTAAGCTAAGAGCATATATCGAGGCGCCTAGCGATGGAAATGCGTTGCTTCGTGCTCGCAACCTCATTAACCACCTCCATCATCGACTCAACCGTATAGTTTGTGATAGCACGACCCAGCAAGGGGTGGTGGATACGTGTGTTTCGGAATACAGGCAACTTTTGGAACGCTATAATGCTATTACTGCTACTGATTCCACCCCTTCTCTGGCATCTAGAGACCCTCAGTCTACTGCTGCTTTACCTCTCAATGTTAACGTAACTTGTGAGCGCGGCGTGGCTAGTGAGTTCACTAAGTTTAAGTTCGACGGCAAATCTTGCGTTCGTGCATTTATCCAGCGCATCAATGAATACAGCCAGTCGAGGAATATACCGGGGGGAAAAACTGCTGTCTTACTGCGCTGAGATTTTTACCGGCGATGCCTTGCATTGGTATCGTGCCATTCGGGACCAGGTATCGAATTGGGACGAGTTAGTTTCCCTTCTTAGAGAAGATTTCGACCAGGCCGATTATGATTACAGACTCTTGTCGGAGATTCGGGCCAGAACTCAGGGCGAGTCTGAAAATATAACTATTTACATTTCTATTATGACTGGGCTATTCTCACGTTTTTCCAAGAGCCTGTCTAACGAAGACAAACTTGAGATCATTTTACATAACATCCGCCCATGCTACGCCAGCACCTTAGCTTCTGTCCCGAAGATCTCAGACCTCGACACCTTGCGTTCGCTCTGTCGTAATTACGAGAACATTCAGGCTCGCCTAGTGGGATTCCACGAACCTCCGAAGGTCTCTTCAGGAACACTGGCGCCAGAGTTTGCTTACGCTGGTCAGTCTGCAAGTAGGTTTAATCAAGGCAGCGGCCAAAGTTTCAATAAAAGACCTTACAATAACTTTTACAATAGAAGCAACAATAATTACAATACAGGTAATAAAACTTATACTAAAAATAATAATTATGTGCATGCGGTGCAACAGCAGTACCAAAAGTCTCCTTATTGTCCTAGGTGTCGTAATAACACCCACAACCTTCGTCAATGCAAAGCAAATAGGGATAGAATATTTTGTTTTGTTTGTGGCCAGGAAGGCGTCAAGTCACCAGACTGTCCGAAGTGTGGCAAGGATAAACCGAGCACTTCAAAAAACTGATAGACCAGCAGAATTGTACTGAAGTCCTGCCACCCAAGTTTGACCAAGAGGATTGGCAGAGCTGGCTTAACACTGTTAATGTTTTCTTCAATTCTTATAAAGTTGATACAATCCTGCTGGACAAACCATTGCATGATCCTAGACCTTACGCTTGTGTACAAATCAATGATTTTAAGCTATTTGGCCTCTTAGATTCAGGCTCAGCTGTGTCCATTTTAGGTGATAAAGCTTATAGGAAGCTAGAGGAACGGGGTTTACAGCTGCATAGGGACAACTTAATTACAGTCACGGCTGCTGGGGGTCAATCTATGACCAGCATTGGCTATATGTTTCTCCCTATAAACTTTGAGAATGAGTACCATATAATTAAGTCATTTGTTGTGCCAGACATCAATATTGATCTCGTGTTGGGGATCGATTTTTGGCGCGAGTTTAACATTTTTCCTAGACATTTCTCAAGCATTACATTTTCTAATGCCGCAGTATTGAATGCTAGCCTTAGTACCGATTCTACCACTTTCATACAAGCGTATGACCACTTAACTGTTTCGGAGAGATCAGTGGCGGATGACATCATTTCTCAATTTAGCGACATTTCCGCCGAACGTCGGGGTTTGGGCGAGACGAGTTTGGTCACTCACCGTATTGATACGGGAGATGCTGAGCCAGTTCGTCAAAGGTACTATAGGTTGTCTCCAGAGAAGCAGCGGATCCTTGCCGAGCAGGTCGACGAGATGCTGGCTCTGGACGTAATTGAGCAGTGCGAAAGTGCTTGGTCATCACCAGTTCTCATTGTTACGAAGAAAAACGGTCAGCCTCGGTTTTGCCTCGACAGCCGCAAGCTCAATTCCATCACGAAGCGCGACGCCTATAGTCTACCCTACATTTCCGAGATCTTGGATAATCTTCGCGATGCTCGCTACTTATCTAGTATCGATTTATCCAAAGCCTTTTGGCAGATACCTATAGCACAGGAGGACCGGGACAAGACTGCTTTTTATGTGCCTAATCGCGGTACCTATCGTTTTAAGCGCACTGCTTTTGGTTTAACTAACGCCCCGGCTACACAGCAAAGGTTGGTTGATCTGTTATTTAGGGAATTTGACCTCAAAGTCTTTGCATACCTAGACGACATTATTATCGTCTCAAACGACTTCAATTCCCATGTTTCTCTGTTACTTCGGGTTCTTAATAAGCTGAAACAGGCCAACCTCACTGTAAACCTAGAGAAATGTCAATTCTTCCGCAGTCAGCTCAAATACCTGGGTTACGTCGTTGATAGTAGTGGTTTACGTACCGATCCTGAGAAAGTGGAAGCAATCCTCAATTACCCGACACCTACATGTCGTAAGGACGTTAAGCGCTTCCTCGGGACTGCTACTTGGTATCGTCGTTTCGTCCCCAATTTTAGTACCATTGCAGGCCCCTTAAACAAGTTAACTTCGAGTAAGAAGGGTGGACCACCTTTTGCCTGGTCTGCCGAAGCCGATGCTGCCTTCAAGAAACTTAAGGAATGTTTAGTTTCTGCTCCTGTTCTTTCCTGCCCTGACTACGATAAGCCATTCGAAGTACACACCGATGCCAGCAATTACGGCGTGGGTGCGATGCTGACGCAGACTATAGATGGTAAGGAGCACCCCGTTGCTTATATGAGCAAGTCGTTGTCAGCAGCAGAGAGGAACTACAGTATAACGGAGCGTAAGACATTAGCTGTCGTCATCGCCCTGGAGCACTGGAGGTGTTACTTGGAGAACGGTAGGCCATTCACTGTCTATACTGATCACAGTGCGTTAAAATGGTTTCTGTCTCTCAGGAACCCTACCGGTAGATTAGCTCGCTGGGGTGTAAGATTGTCCTCATTTCATTTAGAATTCAAGCATCGTAAGGGTGTGGACAATGTGATCCCCGATGCCCTCTCTAGAGCTCTTCCCGTCTTCGCGATTAGTACTTCCGGTTCGAACATGGTGACATCGGATTCTTGGTACAAAAATATTTATAATTCTTGCCTTTCTAAGCCGCAAACTTTCCCGAATTTCATTATCAAGGATGGCAAGTTATTCAGGCGTGCCAAGAATAATCACTCACTTTCATCCGAGTTCTTATGGAAGGAGGTTGTACCTTTTGAGCTACGCGAGCAGGTGATCAACGAGAATCATGCGGAACCCACGGCTGGACATCTCGGCGTTTTTAAAACATACCATCGTATTGCCTTGCGCTACTTTTGGCCTGGTATGCACCAGGACGTGGTGAAGTTCGTTGCCTCCTGCGAGAAGTGCTTGTCTTACAAGGCTCAAAATCACCAAACCTTGGGAGCAATGGGCCGCCCGAAGCAGTGTTCTAGGCCATTTCAAATGATTTCAATTGATTTGATGGGCCCCTTGCCTGTCACTAGGAAGCAGAACACTTATATCTTCGTAGTCACATGCTGCTTCTCGAAATATTGCCTAATTTTCCCATTAAGAAGTGCTACTGCCACTACAGTCACGAAGTTACTGGAAGAGTCTGTTTTCCTCGTCCATGGTGTCCCTCAGACCATATTTTTGGACAATGGCGGCCAGTTTATTTCGAAGGTCACTGAGTCACTTTTCCATCGTTATAAGGTCCCTAACGTGTTCTTCACGCCAAAGTACACCCCTCAAATTAATTTGGTAGAACGACATAATCGTTCAATTATCACGTGTATCTCAACTTTCGTGGACAACGATCATCGCAGTTGGGATACATATATTCCGAAGGTTCAGTTCGCCCTCAACAATTCGGTGAGTGAGGCGACTGGTTTCACTCCATCCTTCCTGGTGTTCGGCAGGGAGCTCGATACATGTGGCTCGCATTATTTAGATAACGATTTAGGCGATGAGGTTTTATTCCTTCCCCGTGACATCTACGCGGAAGATTTGGGTTGTCTTAAGGAAGTTTTCGATACGGTAAAGGCCAAATTGTGGCATGCTCATGCTAAAAACTCAACCCACTATAACCTTCGGCGCAAGCCTATGGAATTTAACATTGGTGACAATGTAATGAAACGCGCATATGTTTTAAGTGATAAGGATAAGTTCTTTAGCAAAAAACTTGCGCCAAAATTTATTAAATGTCGCGTCATCGGTAAAAAGTCACCTCTAGTTTACATCCTGGCTGACATGTCTGGGAAAGATATTGGCACCTGGCACATCAAGGATTTGAAATTAACAGGACACAATACTTAGTCATATACGTATACACTTTTTTTTTTTAAAGTGTGTACTTCCCCGTGTGGTGTCGGGTTAGAATAGCACCACCCCATTTCTTCCTGTGGGTGTCGTAAAAGTCGACTAAGGGATAGGGTAGTAGTGTGTTGTGGGAGATGGGCTAGCAACCATCACTGCAATATCACAAGATCTCCATGTTACACCTACAAGTACACTTAATTAAGTTGCATGTGTTCTGCTTGTTACTTAGGAATACACTAGCGTTATATTTATATATATACATGGTGCTCGTTTTACCCTGGTCACACTTTTACACCTTTAGCTCTAGGTATTCGTATGGGTCTTCCAGTCTAACCGATGCTGGAACACCTTACCAAATGACAGGATGCGTCAACCACCCTATTGATGTTCGTTGACGCTGATATAATCGCATGAAGTATGAGAGATGTTGTATAAAAGGATAATGCGAATACATAACAATTTAGAGCGGATTTTATTAATTAAGAATAATAAAATCCTTATGTAGCGCGCGGGGTACTGTAACGTTGCACGTACATATATGCATAATTATAATTAAACGGTTTATTAAAATTAAATAAACATTTAATAAACTAAATAAAAATAAAATAGAAGTTATTAACAAAAATAATTCTATAATTAACTTAGGTATCCTATTAATAAAACAAATCAGTAAACTAAAAGAACGAATTAAATAATAAATCAAATATTAAAATATTGTATTTCGAACAAACACTCTGACGCTTCGTTACTCCATGCGCTTTGCAACTCTCGCGTCAGAGTTTTACCCGACCGGTATCATTCCACAGCGTCGCGCTCCCGGTCATTCTCCGCCCGAGCGCCCTGGGAGGCGCACACTACCACTGCAGCCGCGTTCACAAGCTCTGCTTTGTGTCCTCGTACGCGCTTGCAAATTTTAATCCCATTTTGGAAAAAGTTTAAAATAATATAATAATTCCGGCACTGTGGCCGTATAGTTTTTTCGTTAATTCTCGTCACCGAGACCTCCGTATCGTCTTGCACCCCGTAAGGGGTGCAATTTTACGACTACAACCGTGGCGGTCGTCCTTCTTAAGAGGGCCTAGGCCTCCCCCTCGACGCCGCCACCGCCACAGCCAGCTGCCCACGGCGCTCCCCGTGAACAGTCCAACCCCCCGGCCCTGCTCGACCACCTCGCGGCCACATAGGGGAGTACCTGACCCTGCCAGTGAAGCCAGACGGGCATTTTTTTTTAAATTATCGGAACCACGCCCACGACCTTTTCTTTTACCAATATATAATTTTTTTTTATGACTGGTTGTTGCCTTATTTTAAACGCCAATCGCCACAACTAGTACGTACGTAGCTCTACAGTAATCTATGGCGTTACACTAGTGCATAGATTTAGTATAATTTATAATCTATGCATTAGAGTCTCACAGATTGACAGCAGCGCGGCGTTGTTGATATCCTAATATTGGCTGTATTTGGCAGAAAAAAGCGCTATGAAGCGCTTGTTGGCAAAATGGCGAAAATATACAGTTTTCGGCCAGGACACGTTTGCTAACTTCAGTAGCGCTGACACAAACCGCCATTTTGCTTTTTTTTTTTTGAAGTAGAGTTTATAAATTGTTTTGTGCAATTACTTTCAAGTAATATAATGACATGAATAAACATATTATACATATTATTAAAAATTCGTGATTGGTAAGTTTTTAATATGAATACTTTACAAACATGTATTTAAATCAGGTTATGTTCCCCGGTTAAAACTAACTTAGTGCCCTAGAGGAAAATAGCTATTTACCATTTGACAGCGCTTACCGCTTACGATCGCCATTTTGCTTACAAGCGCTTCCTAGCGCTTTTTTCTGCCAAACACAGGCATTCCTTCTAGATTTTCGTTGAATACAATTATACTAATAACGTGATTTTGATTCATTGAGCTATTATGTACTACGTACTAGAGGCAACACTGCATTTAGCTACTCTGTTCCACTCAACTGCGGTGCATAGACCGCACTTTAATCAGTCACTCGCTAGGCGCTGATAGAGTTGTCACACGTTGTGTTGATTTAAAAAAAATCTCTTGATAAAAGTATGCCGTCGTGTGTACTTAGATATTGCACAAATAATTCAAGAAATGTCAGTAAAAACCAAGGAATTACTTTTCATCGGTTAATAAGATACTTAATTAATAAAAAAGTATTATGTATTAATAATAAAACAAATTATTCCTAAGACGCCATCTCGTCTCAGGGAATATAGATTATCAAATGAATATGTTCAGATGCGACATTTCTGTGGGTACTTAAGTATAGGACTAATATATTATTGTACACATTTTTTGTAGAAACATATAAGTTATTATAATTTGTCAAAATTTTTCATGTTTAAATCTGCTTATTATTCTTTTATTTTATTTTTAGGTTTCCACATCAAAGTCAAAGTGGTATAAATTCGTCCATTTTTAACTCTCGTGTGCCCAGCATTTATGAACGACTTTTATTCTAATTTAAATAAATATATTTGTAATTAAAATGTTATGTTAATAAGTTTTATTAAACATAAATTTAGTATTTTTTTAATATTTTACATAGTGACTTTTTACAATATTCAGCTAAAAATATAATTAAAATGTAATTGTGATATAATATCATATAATATTATCTAAAATAAGCAAATATAATATACAAAATAAATAGAGCAAGATCCCAGGGCCGCCAGACGTCACGTATTTTCTGACGGATGAAATGCGGACAATTGAGTAATGTTAGTATGTACTACGATCGTATGCCTACCTGCTCGTTTGGTTAAATGGCCAATTTCCAGATATCAGGCGATCAAGGTACATAAAAACATTACTTACTTCACTTAAATTCACATGGCTGATTTTCATATATGTTTCAGAATGTATAGTTAAAAATAAGTTGTCAATACTCCCAGACACTTTCCGTCGGCCATATTGCTTTGAAGGCGCTTTAAAGCTCTCAAAATAATTAGTAATGAAAATCAAGTAAGATCCCATCTTGGACTAAAATAACAATTTGTAATGCAAATAATATTGATAGATTAACAAATACACGACGTTTCGAGAGCTTTACAGCACCCACGGGCACGGGAAGGACTGAGATGTTCATCGTCCAGATGTCATAGTTAACCGCGGTTACCATAGATTAAAATTTAACTTTTGTTCCTATCTACACAGTATGAACTTATGGTGTCATGAAGTCTTGCAGTTATATGCTTGGGTTGGGATTTAATTTTATTTATTATAGGATCCCAAGCAGATGGTAGCACCCAGCCATCTTCTCTATTGAAATTAGCATGTTTTTTTGATTTCAATAGCCTCGCGAATCATCCTTGGAAGGAATCGGTGTTCTTTAGCGAGGATTTGTTGTCTATGAAATCTGATATAGTGACGAGGGCGATCCTGTAAGTGTTCACAGACTGCAGACTTCCCGGAGCGTCGATTCTTCACATCAGCTATATGTTCTTTAACGCGGGTTTTAATTGATCTTTTAGTTTGTCCTATGTAGGAGAGACCACATTCACAATCAAGCTTACACACTCCGGTACACTTGACTGATGGTAAAAACTGACCAATCTTCTTCGGCGGCTTGAAGTATGTTTTGATGGAAGCGCGCTTCAAGATGTAGCCAATCTTGTCAGTAACTCCTCTAACATATGGAAGTATAGCAAGTGCACGCTCGACTGTGGCCGGCTTCACTCGTTCACTGTGACGTAGGCGCGGGACCCGAAGCTTGTTGTCATGCAAAACTTGCTTGACGTGTTGGAGCTCGGCAGCCAGGTGTTTACTGTCACAGATCCCTCGTGCTCTCTGAAACAAAGATTTACCCACGGTAGCTAACTGTGAAGGATGGTGGTGAGAATCACCGTTTAAATATCTATCTGTATGGGTCTTTTTTCTATACACAGTATGGCTCAAGGTATTATCAGGATTCCGAATTACTAACACACTAGAAAATCTAAGGAATTGTTTGCCTCTAACTCCATTGTGAACTGAATTTTAGAATTTATAGAGTTAAGATGGTCTAAAAATGCAGTTACATTATCTAAAGGTAGAATTGTGAAAGTATCACCTACGTACCGCTTGTAGAATCTTGGATTTATGGGAGAAGTAAGCATTGCTTTCTCCTCAAAATCTTCCATGAATATGTCGGCGACAATGGGAGATACAGGTGAGCCCATCGCCACACCATCTACTCGTTTGTAGAACTCCTCCTTCCACAATAGGTAGCCAGATGTAAGGCAGTGTCTGATTACTAAAATAATAATAATAATATTATAAATAATACTGCATATTCTACGGGCATGTTGTTTTCTTCCATTCTTCTAGTTACAATTGAGATGCAGTCTTCACCAGGTAAGCATGTAAACAATGACTGCACATCAAAACTGACCATAGTTTCATTGTCTGCCAGACGTAGGTCTTTAATCTCGCTGACAAAATGGTAGGAATCCTTTATGTGTGCTCTTGTATGTCCCCTGAGCGGTGAGAGTATTTTCGCTAAGTGTTGAGCCAATCTGTAAGTTGGTGAATCGATTTGGCTCACTATGGGACGTAATGGAGCATTGGGTTTGTGTATTTTTGATAACACATACAACTTTAGTGATTTGGCGCACGTGACAAAATTTAAATATTGTTCTCGATATAATTTACCTACTTAAAAATACAATCTACTATTACTTACCGGTCATTCTACCAATGTTTATTCTATGATAAAAAAACAACCGCGCGAACACAGAGTAGCGCACATTTTTTTATTGAGATAGCCGTTCTAGTACGTAAGTACATATTACTACGTAGTACTATTATTGATTCTGTGATATTACTTCAATGTTGTGATTACATAATATTTAACGAATTGTTTTTTTTTTATTTGTTGATAGTGTTGTATTTTTAGCACATAGATATTGTTACCTTTAATACAGAATTCAAACTAATGTATACAAATATCTAGTACAACTACTACTATTCAAAACTACTAGACAAAATCATAAAATATCAATTTTGGTAAATTGTCTGTTTTCTATAAGAATGTTTTTTTTTTCAGAATAAGACAGTTGTTTGATAACATTTGAAAAAAAATTCATGTATATCCGTAATAATTAAAATTGTAGATTCTAGAATTATATCACAATTATTTTGTCATTTTGTTTAATGCCTTTCTTCACTGTGTTATGATCTGTCTCATTTAGTTTCCATAAATACATATTAGGAAATAGTAGTATATTTGAAAAACTTAAAAAAATATTGACAGAACGAGGTGTGATTCTTAATTGTTTGACATAGTATGATGCAGTTCAAAATCTTACAGCGAAATATGGGTGTGGGCTTCGTTTGTGTTATCTCAGTATGATAAATCAGTCTTACAGTCCAACAACATTGTAGTGATGACCACGCTGAACCAGGACCAGTGGTAGCGTATTCTAGAAGTCCTGACAGATGTCAGGACCACATTTCAGGAGCAACACTAACCACCCCAGCACCTTCACAGTGCTATCAAAATATCTTGAGATCGCTTACGAGTCATTGCCCACCTCGGAGGTTATAGGCTAGTTCGAGGTCTCCATCAAATGACACAGCCTAGACCACGAAACGGGTTAGAAAGACAGATAGGCTTTCAAGTGGCGAACTCGTAGCTTCAAACGCTAGGAAATGTTTGGTTCGGGACCGTGCATTGTGGCGATCTATGGGGAAAGCCTTTATACACATGTGGACTCACCTAGGTGGTAAAGAGGAAATAAATGACAGTCACGTCTAATTTATTTCTCTTTAATATTCCAATTTTATGCTTTATAATCTAGTTACACAATAAGCGGTAAGATTTTTAGGATGTCAAAAGCCCCGCCGCTTTTTATATCAAGTAATTTCCGTCGTGCTAAGAAAAAACGTTTTTACATTTTCCCAAAGCAAACTTAAAATCTAAAAAGCGTGTTTAATGTAAACGTTTTAGTGGTTATAAAATCAGAAAGGGAAATTATTTTTAGTAAAAGCGCACTGTACGTTAAAATAGGTCATAAATAAGCACTTAGTATATTTGTAACTCCCAGCGACATAGTAAATCGCTCACAATGATTAAAATAAACAATGTCGCCCTCCAAGAATTTTTTTTGTGAAATACTAAGTTAAAGACGAATTCCAAGAACGATAAGAGAGCACGTCGCGTCTGACGTTTGTTGTGGTTCAATTTATAAGCTTAAGTTAAGAATTAAAGATTTTTTTCAATACATCCCCTTACTTGTATACATCCATTGTGAATGCATGCTTTTATATGTGGTAGAGCCATGCTGCAGCTATAAAATTGTAACACGAATGGTCTACCCGACTCTGAAGAATCCACAGAATACCAGCGTAATGCGTCAGCTTAATGCTGCTGTGTTTCGTATGTGAGTGTAAAGGATCCTTTTTAATGGAAACGAGGCATTCCATCTAAGAGGCATTCCATTCAAGGGCGACAATGCATTCGCATTTTGATTTTTAATCGAGCATAGATGTAGATTTCTATGGGTTACTCAGGATCCACTTACCTTCAGGTGGATTGTGAGCTCTTTTGTCATCTTATTCTAATAAAATTCAGAAGTGGTTTAAAAACTTGTCACATAGCTTGAAATTGTTATTGGTTTTGTTAGATATAAGATCTAATCAATAACACTATAATTACATCGCAATGAATGTTAGGTTATGGTGAAATAAGAGAATTCGTCTTCTTATCGTGTCCCACAGGTGTCCCATAGGAGACGTAATTGGTTAACACGAGAGATGCTACTAAGAGTTTGTTGACTTAGAAATATGGCGACACAAGCGTCTCGTATATACACTGGTATCCTCAATTCAGCCCCTTACAAGTCCACTGCTAAACATAGGCTGCCACCAAGAAATTCCACAAAACACGGACCTTAGCCACCTATATCCAGGTAATCCTTTACCAGGTCTTTGTTATATGTAGTAAGGAGCCCGCTTGTATTCCGCTACAAGGACAAGATACCCCTCACGATGTTTTTTATTTATACCAGATGTTAATTAACTCAGACCGGCGGGACGAAACAATTTCAAGAATATTGCAAGTACGGTGTTGGACGAAAGTCCATTGTGCGTGAAGATAATAGTAAATACTGCCCCCTTCCAGGAGAAGCCAATACCCAACAGTGATCTGATAAGTTATGTATTTATGTAAGTTCTTCAAAAATTACGAAAGCACGGATCGTGTACGTAATTTTTGCTTAACAATGTAAAATACACACTCACGAACACACAGGCAACCATACTTATGTGTACTTCACGCGCACACAATATTACATTATTTAAAAATATGGATTCTTTAGGGCAAGTAAACTAAAATTTAATACTAAATTGTAAATTAGAAGCAATCTGTGATTATTTTTAATTACATTTAGAAATAACACTACTGGAAATTTTCTTTAAATATGTAATAATGTATCAATTAATGTACAAATTAATGAAAGTGTGAGTTTATAATTAATTAATAATTATAAACTCATATATATATATATATATATACATCTGTAAATATTTCTTTGAAATTAGATCCTTCATTGAAATCCTATGTTATCTCAACATTATTTTGTATGTATCTGTTACTTTGATGTAGTAGTTACTTTTTTACATATACATATAGAAAATGTATTTATAAAATTATTTGTGAGCTCTTGAAAAATATACCTAAAAGCAGATAATGTGAAAGCGATCGAAGCTTGCACCATCGCATATCGAACTCCACGTCACCTGGCAGGAGCGGTCGCGGAATAATTTATTACATTTCTTAAAAGCCATTACCGGGTGACACCGTCAATGGGCCGACACTTTGCCCCCCGCAATTAGCATGAATTTTATACCAGGTCTAAGTTCAGACATGGATGCACATCTATAAAACTTGAAATGTTAAGTTTTTATTTTATACCAGTGTTGTAACATGCCTTTTGCGTGCTTAATGAATCTTCACCATTATTGCCATTCAAAAGTCCACTTCTGAACATCTCTACCTCCTCCACCTCTACCTCCACTATAGATTTCCTCAAAGAGGTGATATTTTGCTAAGTTACCACGCATGGCAGGCGACTTAGCAACCGCAGTTTTTTTTATTTTCTTGATGTAATTAGGAATACGCTGCTGCAAATCTCCTGGTTTATATCAACTTGATACAAACCAGAAGATGTGCATTTTGTGAAAACTTGATTTTTTGATCCTGTGGTCGGATTTAGAAATAATGGTTCAGAATATAATCATCATCGTCATGTCAGCCCATCATAAATTCCTCTGGTGAACATAGGCCTCTCCAGTAGGTTGCCACATAGGAGGTTATTTGCCATAGTTGCCACGCTTTTCAGGCGGGTTTTATTTATTTTTTATTTCGAGTTGTTATTGGGGAGTTGCTGCTGTCTATCTTCTGTTTATTTCCCTCATCTTCTATTTTAATATAAGATAGTGGATTCCCATACGCTGCTACTACATGGCTAATCAGGACTGATATACTGCTTTCTAATAAGGAGGGGAGGGGGGGATGATAATTACTTTAACTGAAACCAATGACTATTTCCGACTTGTTCCCAAAGGTTCCTTAAATGTGTTAAAAACTTGCGGACAATATACCTGAAATTAAACTAAACTCGACGCTTTCATTTTGGCACTATGTAAATATAACACTTTCTTCTTATTCATTATGCTTTATGTCCCTTGTATTAAAAATTATTATTTTTTTAAATTAAATTTTTAATGCTCTAATTCTATTTAGAAACTTGCATTTTATAGATTAATATAGAAATAAATTCGTGCTACAGGGATGATTATTGAATTTCCCACTTTGCAACTTATCGATAACATGCGAATATAAAATTTATCTAACTTTAAATCGACGCGAATTTGAAATTTATTTTATTTCGCTAACATCATGATTCATGATGCGAATTCAAAATTTATTTGATTTCGTTTTGCATCGCGTTGAATGTTACATTTCTGCCAGAAAGCGACACCGACGCGAGGTTTCATCGTGAATTTAAAAATGCGGTGCTCCTTGACTTGATGCTTGTAAATTTCCTGAGGGATTTTCACAAATGACGCAACATGTGATGTGACCATTTGATACGACGTTATAAAGGCGTATAACTTACGACGTCTTTTCTGTTATTGCTATTTTATTTCTTTAAATATTTATATAATTTAATAAATATAGCCATCTTAATATAAAAAAATTAACTTGCTTGCGGTTTTATAATTAACATCACAAATATATACTTTTGAATATATATATACATAAATAAGAACTTTTATAAACATACTCAAATCCAATCGGGTACCTCGTGAAATATCACAATTTCGTGTTAAAATGATTCTGTTAAAGTTTTTTCGATGAAAGTAAAATATGTAAGTAAAAGGTTGAGTAGTAAACAAAATATTTCTTGTTTAATAAAATTAATTTTAAGAATTTTATAGTGTTGAAACTAAGGTGTTCTACGGAAAATTATTTCTTATTTAACAAATTGTGTCATAAAAATGGAATTTGGAAAACTTTTAAGATTCTACTGACAAACAGCGTCAAATGTGGTAAAGCCACGCTGCAGATATGTTATGTTTGTAGTATATTGAGTCTGCTCAATCACGCTCTCATAGAATACCCGCGTAAAAAAGTTTCGTAAGGTGAATGTATAGTACTGGACACCCATTTTACTGGTAGCGAGACATTCTATCTTTGTCCTCGACGTTGGCAACGCATCCCACATTTTGATTCTTAATTGAACACAAATAGATATCTATGAGTCACATTAATCACTGTCATACAGGTGGACACATCATACAGGAGTGTGGGCTTGTTTGTCAGTCTTATACTATAAAAACCTGTTTTTGCCATCATGGCCAATTTGGACTAACTTTTCAAGCAATGCACGTTGGTAACGCCCTATTGTAAAATACGTATTAATGCAAAAAAAATTGCTTACGGTGCGTTTTCTCGAAAAAAGCATTAAAATTTTGAGCAAACAAATTTCACATAAATTTTCGGTATAGATTTAAATAATGTGAAAGCAACAGAAGTCTCCGCTTCTTTATTTATGCATTTAATTCCAAAAGAATAAATATCCGCCGCAGTAGTATCGCAGCATAAGATTCAAGAGCCCTATTACGGAGATTTACGACGAGGACGGAGCAATTCCTTTAAACAACGTGTGTTAAAAAAACGCTTCAAATGCAGCCATTTTATTTATGATCACTTATCCAAAGCGGTATGTAACCGAGTTATGGGAGGACTTGTAAGTGAACTGGGGAAAGTCTGAGACAGGGGTTGATAATTTTGGATATGAGTAAGCGAGTCAAAATTTCCTGAACATTAAAACATTACTGCGCCATTGGGTCAAATGACGACTCCTCTTACTCTTTTTTCTTTATTATCCATTTCAAGAGATGGGCCTGTATCGTTGTAGGGAGCATATGTCTAAATGACCGTGGTTAGCAGAAGGGGCGACAGTCGTAGATCGTAGTTCGACTACAGGTACGCTACTCCATCTTTCTTGTCCGGGTATTTTACGCCTGGCGCAAACTAGACGGTTATATCGCCATTTATCGGAAGCTACAAGTAAATTCTTAACATCTCTTAGTCGAATATTAAAGTTGTCCCCCATGGGGCAAAATAAGGTGACGGATTCTCTTAAGCCGCCATCATATGGCAATACAATGCCAATGGATGTTTTAATAATTTAAAGAATATTAATGCTCGTATACAGTCTCCGCATTAATAATTAATGCCATCAAAAACATAACTTGTAAAAAAAGCCAAGTCCCGCAACTCAGTTCTTCTACCGTAAAAAGTTGTAAGATCCATGTAATACCAAGTCGGTTAATTTAGTCTTAAGTTATTACGTAATTAGCTAACATAACAATATCTTATTGTGACCATATCAATATTAAAAATCTTTTATGTTTTGAATAAATAATTTGACTTGGGCCATCGCATGAAAACACAATGTATCTCACAAGAAATACATATATTAAATTCGATTGCTTAGAGCGATTGCCAAGTCAATCTATTTATTTAAAACATAAAAGATTTTTAATTTTAATATGGTCACAATAAGATGTTATGTTGGCTAATTACGTAATAACTAATAAATAAGACAGAAGGACCCTTAAGTAGGGACTGAATAAATTAACCGACTTGGATCCCACAACTTTTACGATAGAAGAACTGAGTTTCGAGAGTTGGTTTTTTTTTGACAAGTTATGTTTTAGATGGCATTAATTATTAATGCGGAGACTGTATACGAGCATTAATATTCTTTAAATTAATAAAACATCCATTGGCATTGTATTGCCATATGATGGCGGCTTCAGAGATTTCGTCACCTTATTTTGCCCCATGGGGGACAATTATACACAAAGATCTATTATTACATTTATTATACACCTATTATTCCATTATATTATACATATAAAGGTACACTGATTCATTCAAATGTAACTTTGCAATCCTATACATTTATATGAGATTACAAAGTTATTTATGCAGTTGGTGTATCTAGAAAACTGGACAGAAATTGAAAAATATTTTAGTTTTTCCTTGATTTATACACTAAACATTAATTGTATTCCAAGTTTAAAGCTTCTATGTCTGCTAGAACTGCTTTGGAGTTTTGACGAGTCAGTCAGTGAGTGAGTGACAAAATTAATAAATTTTGACTACTTATGATTCTTGAACAACTGGTTCAAATTAAATAAAATTTGAAATATACCGTGTCTATATAATGCCTGATTGGTTTCTGAAAATCCAGGCTTCTAGTTTTATCTACAACGAAGTTATAATGGGTCGAAAATGGTCTTAATTGCTTCGAGAAAAGGATGGTACGGCCGTGCCGCTTTTTTGTCGACTTGGCGGGGGCGCTGCCGTGCCCCCAGATCATTCAATACGCAAAGAATTACTATAGTTACTCTATATTTCTCCACATTGATAACGTAATATTATCACGATCTAGATATTTACCTTGATTATTTATTTCTGCCGCAAAAAAGCACTTACTGCCTGAAGTTCTGAAGAATATATAGAGCAAGAGGATATACAGAATGTTAGGCGTACCATCTTAGTCCTCGGAACTGATAGCACATCTGTAGCATTTTTTATTTAAAGTTGGCGAGTGTCCATGGATGCAGTAATGACTGACCACAACGTACACCGTAAGTTTGTTGGTCATCCAAATCTTAAATAAATGATGGACCAGAGATGGGCAGTAGCATTACCAATAACTCTAACACGGAGAATATGGGCAAATTGTCCAAGTTATGAATAGGCTTTTGTTAAGCTTTGTCCGTGCGCTTTACCATTACCGAATTCATCTCCATTTACCATCGAGTGCTGTTGGGATATTAGTCCAGTAATATTGAATAATCTTCCACTCCCTATTAAAAATTATGTACGCTTTTTGGCACATTCGTGGAAAGATATATGTTCAACAAGTGTATTAAAAAAGACTGTTGATTTGATCTGATTGCTGAATTATAAAATATATAAGGTCTATTTAAGGTTGAAGTTTTATTTATTTATTTATTTAAAATCTTTATTGCACTTAAAATGTACAATTGGCGGACTTAATGCATTTAGGCATTATCTACCAGTCAACCACGAGCTAAATAGAGACTTTAAGCAGGTGCCATAAAAACATGAGAATAATCTACGTAATTTAAATATAAATTTTTTATTTTTAATATGTTTCTAAGCTTTTACCTTCAATATAAACGAAATTAGTTTCTCGTGCTCTGCGAAATCTTGACATCCAATCTTTGATAGTGTGACTCTGGTTGAGCGAAAACATGTTAGCAATAAATCGATTACACGTATCTGGTAAATGTTTTTCGGGTTCAATGATAAATAACATATCAGTAAGCTGTTACATTAAATTAAGTTCTATTTTTAAATGTTACTTTATTTACTGTTTTATCATCATCATTACCGACATTCGTAAAACCACTGCTGAACATAGGCCTCCTCAAAGTAAAGCCAAGAAGCATGATTTAAGCTATCTTCATCCGTCACCTTCCTGCATATCTTACTAGGATGTCACTCAATCTCCTTTTATTTGGGGCTGTCATACATTGCCGTTACGGGACTGCCACTTTCTGATGTTAGATATCTTATTATTTTTTATTAATATTAAAAAAAATTCCTTTGCTACTACTATACCAATATCGATGAAAACTTTAAGGAGTAAACTAACTTTTAATAAAAAGTCAAAGTCCATGCTGAAATATAGCGTACAATATAAGAATTAAATACTTCAGAATGTAATAATTTGATTTTGTCTTTTAATTTACTAAAAGTTAATTTATTATGTTAAGTAGTTACAGTCTATATATGTTCCACTGCTGGGCACAGGCCTCCCCTCATTTTTGAGGCGGTTTCAGGTCAAGGAAGTGTCCGCCGCGCTGCCCCAATGGTGAACTTCACATGTTTTCGAAATATTTGTTTCTTATTTTTCAAACATGCAGGTTTCGTCATGATATTTTCCTTCCCTGTCGAGCACGTGGTAAATCCAAGTGCCGGCGGGGATCGAACCAGAGTTACTCGCGTTCTGTTATTTTATATTTACAGCGAGCGTTAACCATCTGAGCTACCACGGCTCTGTAGTGGGGGTAAAGTTAGCGTTTAAAAGTTCGCAATTGACGGAGATATAGTATATATTATATACTAACATGGAGATATAGTATATATTATATACTAACTATGAATGACAAGCTCGTGGAAACTGTCCATGCGGTCGGAGCTAAGTTCTGCAAGACCCGCCGCAGAAGAACACAAAAACTCTCCGATCACACTCTTAATCTCATAGCTGTTAGACGGGAGATGAGGCTGCAATCGTCAACAGATTTGACAGCATACAGGCAACTGAACAGACAGATCTCCAAATGCATGCGGCGAGACTTACGCAACTTTAATACTGCTCGTATTAAAGAAGCGATCGAGCGGAACCAGGGCTCCAAAGTCTTTGCCAGAGACCTGTCTGCCCGTAAGAGCCAACTGTAAAAGCTGAAGACTGAGTGTGGCAGCATTGTTTCCGGGACACCTGAGATTTTGAGTGAGATTGAGAGGTTCTATGGGCAGCTGTACACATCATCGTTGGAGCCACACGCAAGTGTGAGTAACGATCCAAGAGCAAGTCTAAGCGTCTAAGCGAGATTAGAATGGCTCTCCAGCACCTTAAAAACGGCAGGGCCCCAGGCGAGGATGGAATTACAGCGGAGCTTCTGAAAGCGGGTGGAACACCGGTACTTGAAGTCATTCAGAAGCTCTTCAATTCCGTCCTCCATGGTGGCACTACTCCAGAGGCGTGGAGCAGAAGTGCGGTGGTCTTGTTCTTTAAGAAAGGCGACAACGCTCTCTTGAAGAACTACAGACCGATTTCCCTTCTGAGCCGCGTCTACGTGCTGTTTTCGAGAGTCATTACGAATCGTCTCGCACGCAGACTCGACGACTTCCAGCCTCCCGAACAAGCCGGTTTCCGAAAAGGCTTCAGTACCATAGACCACATACATACCCTGCGGCAGATTGTACAGAAGACCGAAGAGTACAATTTGCCACTTTGCCTGGCGTATGTGGACTATGAGAAAGCCTTTGATTCCGTCGAAATTTGGGCAGTGCTGCAGTCCCTTCAGCGGTGCCAAGTTGACTGTCGGTATATCGAAGTGCTGAAGTGTTTGTACAGTAGGGCTACGATGGCTATCCGAGTACAGAACCAGAGCTCGAAACCTATCCAACTGCAGAGAGGTGTAAGACAGGGTGACGTTATATCCCCGAAACTCTTCACCGCTGCTTTGGAAGACGTTTTCAAGCTACTGGACTGGAAAGGATACGGTATTAACATCAATGGCGAGTACATCACTCACCTTCGATTTGCCGACGATATAGTCCTTATGGCAGAATCGCTGGAGGACTTAAGCACTATGCTCAATGACCTCAATAGTGCCTCCCAACGGATAGGTCTTAAGATGAACATGGATAAAACAAAGATTATGTTTAATGTCCATGTCACACCTATGCCGGTAGTTGTTGGGAGCACTATGCTCGAAGTTGTTGACGAGTACGTTTACCTGGGACAAATATTCCGACTAGGTAAGTCCAACTTCGACCGAGAGGTCAATCGACGGATTCAACTCGGCTGGGCAGCGTTCGGGAAATTACGACATATCTTCTCGTCAGGTATACCTCAATCTCTGAAAACTAAAGTGTACAACCAGTGCGTGTTGCCAGTGATGACTTACGGATCAGAGACGTGGTCCTTCACTGCTGGCCGTATGAGGACGCTCAAGGTCGCTCAGCGAGCTATGGAGAGGGCTATGCTCGGAGTTTCTCTGCGTGATAGACTCAGAAATGAGGATATCCGCAGTAAAACCAGAGTGACCGACATAGCCCAACGGATTAGTAAGCTGAAGTGGCAATGGGCCGGCCATATAGCTCGAAGAACCGATAACCGATGGGGAAGAAAGGTTCTCGAGTGGCAGCCTCGTACCGGTAGGCGTAGTGTAGGGTAACCCTCCACTAGATGGCGTGACGACTTGGTAAGATATGCAGGAAGTCGATGGATGCAGGTGGCTCAGGACCGTGCTTTGTGGCATTACTTGGAGGAAGCCTATGTTCAGCAGTGGACTTGTGAAGGGCTGTGATGATGATGATGATGATGATATACTAACAACATATAACATTCATACAAAAAATAACGTACTATCGAATTGTAAGCCTCCTCCTTTTTTGAAGTCAGCTAATAATTTAAATGATGTTTTTTGTTATCATAATATACTCATATTCATCGTTTGAATGCTCTTCGTCAAAATAGGGTCTTTTGTCGACACCGCCATGACGACACGTGACGATGATTAAAAGAAAGGAAAATTATTTTAGAATGCAACTCTAGGTACATAAAATATCATGTATATTTTGACTTGTCAACATTTTACTTTGCGGGGCAGCATATAGTGGATATGGATTCTCCTTGATAAAAATTGATCTTCAAATTGATTCTAATCAAAGTCCAAAGGATCGATTGTCGATGAAAGCGTTTATTGGAAATCTATTTTCGGGTAATCGATTCCAAGATTTATTTTGGAATTTTCAATGTTTTAAAAATAGCTTATTAACATCTCTTAGAGATGTTAAATAACACTTAAAAACGCTCATTTGTACATAATTATTTATATACCTGTATCGAGATTGAATAGATCTATTTTCTTAACCTAAGGAATCAATTTTCTGATTTATCAATCGCAGATCGATATGCCTACCAGCATGTTTGAAATTCCAAAAATTACAATGTCGTTACCCGTTTTAGTCAACCACTCTATATAATAAGCAATATGTTATACCAATAGATAAGTTTTGCTATATCTGCAAGCTACTAAATTATCTGTAACATATTTCTTCAGTTCAATAATATAATCCAAAAAAAATGTAGTAAAAACTGTTGAATTTAACAATAGAATTACTTTGATGCTTGCTCCTAATGTGGCACACAACACAGTTACAAATTAGAAAGTCTATATCTAGTAGTTGTGGAGTCGCAAATCTCGCAACCAATTAGCGGTTGTCTGTCACAGATTAAATAATTTATTCTAGAAACTGCTTTAGAAGGGATCTACTTTAGACATTTTAATGGGTAGATAGGATAAGAAATTTCACGTTTTATTTCGATCTTTTTTTAGTTCTTTCCTTTTTTATTATATCCAGCTGATAAAATTATTTTTTTTGTACAAATGTTGACCCGGACTGGGATATGAGCTTAGAAGCAGTGGCGTAATTCAGGTTCTACAGGACGCAGCCGGATGCATATCGCTACTGCCAGATACGACGTTTCTAAGCCACCAATACCAATAGGTACAGTTGGTGAATTTGATGTGACATACCAAATTTATATTCCGTTATAGTACGGCAACTAAAATGGCAACTGCTCGCAATATAGAGTTGCTATTACCGATAAAAGTCCTTCTTCTTTATCAGACCGCAAGTGTCCACTGTGGGTACTGTGGGATTGGTCACATTTGGCAGGCGGTTTAATGACCGCAACTCTTCACAAATTTGATGCTGATGATTTTTTGTAGAATAGGGTGACAAACGAGCAAACAGTCCATCAGATGGTAC
The DNA here is from genome assembly GCA_907164705.1 of Parnassius apollo. Classification (NCBI taxonomy): domain Eukaryota; kingdom Metazoa; phylum Arthropoda; class Insecta; order Lepidoptera; family Papilionidae; genus Parnassius; species Parnassius apollo. The sequence continues at coordinate 3,694,769 of CAJQZP010001686.1, forward strand.
ATGAATGATGTGGCTGATAGACATCTACATTTATCCTCAATTAAGAATCAAAATGCAGATGCTTTGTCACGCCTGAGGATTAAAATGTAATGCCACGTTACGTATCATACGAAACAACAACCTTAAGCTGCTATTTTACGTTGGTATTCTGTGAGAGCGTGATCCTACCCCAAGCCGACCTATTCGTGCCACAACCAAATGCGTTTTAAACCTTCACCATATATTTTACATTTGACATACACAATGTTATAATGCCATCTATTTCTGTGAGAGCGTGATCCTACCCCAAGCCGACCTATTCGTGCCACAACCATAATGCGTGGTTCTACCACGTTTACTGCCTATCGTTAGTCCATATATTTTACATTTGACATACACGAGATGGTTATAATGCCATCTATTATAGGCAATAATACCTTTCTTCGGTTTCCCAAAGTTGCCTATTACGAAAGTAACGGAACCAAATAGCGTAATTGATTCAATAACTGAAACTAGTCAAATTATATTATTAACTTACTTAAAGTTACACAGTTGAAATAATTTTAAATACGATTACAACCACACGTGTTAGTGAATTGCCAAATTTGTTGATATAATTTATTATATTTAACCAAAAATTATCTGTGTTGTTACCATTTTTTTATAACAAATAATCAACAATCGCAATCTGCTAATGGTAAGTGGGGGCCGTCAACCACAAACAACTACATCTATCCTTAATTAAGACTGAGAATTCAGAAGTGTTGTCACTCTTGAGTACTAAGATGGAATGTCTCGTTACCCATAAATAAGGTATCTTGTGCTCACTACTCATCATGAAACACAGTTGCGCTTTTGCTTTTGTGAGCGGCCTCCAGACGAGCCAGCTCTTTTCTGTTGCAGCTAGAATTCAGTTGCAGCGTAGCTTTACCACGTATATATCTTGCAGTAAGTACATTTAGAAGAAAAATCATATATATGTAGCTTCGTCTAAGCGTAGTAACTTGTCTAGTTCATGTAGTACTCACGAAAACAATTTGAGATTATTTCTTGCTTTCTCTTTAAAGAAATTTATACAAACATTAGGAAATAGTTCATGGGGAAATTACATTAAATTGATGTAAAAGTAACCAAACATCAAAAAGCTAAATATGAAGCAAATGTGCTTTTGTTTCCGCCGCTACGTCAACATAAATATTCACAATTAGTGTAACGCCGTGTTCACGTGTCCAACTGAAATAAAACAGTTCTTTATACGAACAGGATTTCAAGTCGCATAATGAACGATTATGGATTTTCAACCCGTAGCTGGTTGAAACAATACCATTCAAGGTTGGAATTAAAATTCACAACGCTCATTAAGGAAACCCCAGAAGAACATTACGGGAGACGTATGTGTAAATGTATGTAAAAAGCGGAGACGTATGTGTAAATGTATGTGAAAAGCGGAGACGTAGGTGTAAATGTATGTAAAAAGCGAAGCCTATACGGTACGCAGTGACTTCAGCGATATTCACGCTAAATTGACCTTTAAAACAAAGCGAATGAAACATAACTGGAAACATTGAACGATAAATTAAAATTGTCTAAATGATAAGTATTTAATTGTTTTCTTTCTTCCTAATGAGGCGGGAGTGATCGACAATGGTCACTGTCTTTTTTTGTATTTTAGTGCTTTCAATTTATTCTTTTTTACTTCCTTATGTTAGGAGTAAAGTTATGAATTTGTATATAGTTGTGTTGTTGGTCGATTGTCTGTGTTCAAAATGAGTCTTTCTTTTTTCTTTATTTCTTTATTCTACTCCTTTTATTTACGACAAATAAAGTAAGTAAAAATACATACGACAAAACTGAAAAAAATGTAAAGAAATATTTTTTTCAATTGTAAACTATATATACAATTTGCACAACGGACCTACCGAGATTTCGGCAGTACTTGTTAAGTTGCCAATAACTAAAAACAAATAATTAATATCCGTAATGTTAGATAGTAGTTAGATGTTTTTAATAATTTAATAAAATATACAAACTTTGGAGCGGATATAACAGTATTCTTCAAATAACACAATTTACTGATATAACAATTTGTAAAATGTAATAACGATATGTGGAATACATTCATCACCAAGAATTCAAGCTTAGAATTGTATGGGATCCCAAATGCAATACGAGCCTCTTCTATTTCTTTATAATCAATCTCCTGTCTTTTGGTGTCATTTCACGACGAGTCGAAACCGAATTGTGAATGAATAACATGATTCGGAGAAAATACATTAAATATTTTTATTACATACATATTATCATAGCTTTAATTTAAGCGTGACCGGTACGGTCTATATACGTCCTACTACTGAGCACATTCTTTCTCTCATTTCTGAGAGCGTTTAAGGGCAAGGAATTGTTCATTGCGTTGCTTAAATGATTTCACTATATACGGTAATCAAAACCTTAATACATATTGGCGAACTTTCCATATCTAATTAATTTTTATTTCTCAGACATAAAGGTTTTATACATGGTCGAGCCATGCTGATGCTATATTGAGTGCAGCACGAATAGATCAGCTTGACCGGGGAAGGACCACACTCTCACAAATTAACAGCGTAAAAGAGCAGATTAATGCTGCTGTGTTTCGTATAGTTAATATAGATAACTGGAGACCCTTTTTAATAGTCACGAGGCATTCCATCTTAGTCCTCCGGGGTGACAACGCATCTGCATTTTAGATTTGAATCGAGGATAAATGTAGATGTCTATGGGCCACAGCATAGCTTACATCAGGTGGACTGTATGCTCGCTTGTTACCCTTATTCTATACAAAGGTTTCCTCACGGCAATTTCCTTCATCGATTTGTATATGGTAAATCATGGAATGGAACCCAGGCTGCTCGTTTATTGTGAAATTTATTACAGCACTTAGGCCCTGAACTATCCCGGCGCGATGGTATTCGAGCAAATTAGTAGTGCAGGTTCAGTTACATTCAAATCGCTGCATCAAAGGTAGAATCTGTTGGTATTCAGAATTAGCAAACATGTCAGCGCAGTCCGGCGGCTGCCCTGACCGTCACGAGCTCGTTAGGCGTCGCAAACAAATTTGATTACCTAACGATGTAGACACATAGACGCGTCCAGCATTCGCACGCAAAGACGCTGCAAGGGAATCCCGCCCGTATATCTTAGACACTGCGAACCTTTCTCCGATTAACTGGCAAATATCCTAGCTCAGGTTGTAAAGCACCCCGTGAGGACAGATCCTCCTAACGAGTTTTTATTTGCTGATACCATTTAAATACGATTTCAATTTCCCATCGGTTTGTATTGCATTGGTGAAGAACATTTATCAAGTGTATTTATTAGTCATAATAACATATCAAGTAAGTAAAAAAAAAAAAGAAATTATCCAAATCTACGAATTAAATAAAATAATTTAAAATACCTATATTTTCAGTTGAAAATTAGCACCGTTTTTTTACAATAGGTTTAGTAGTACAATTGGTTTAGTGGTAGTTTAGTTTACAATTGGTAACGTAATCTCTGAATTTTTAAAATTAATACTAACAGTAAATGACAACTTTAGATCATAGGCACTTGCCTCCAGAGACCACAGGAAGATGGTACTTTCTTCTTACGTGTATCAAGCACAACTCATCTGTGACTTTTTTATATAATAAGGGTGACAAACGAACACACAGTCCACCTGATGGCAAGTGGATGCGTTGTCTACCGTGAGAACTTAGATGGAATGCCTCGTTTCCAGTATAAAGGGTCTCCAGCTCTCTACACTCACCATACGAAACACATCAACATTAAGCTACTATTTGACGCTGGTATTCTGTGAGAACGTGGTCCTTCCCCGGTCGAGCCGAACCATTCGTGCTACAACTATACTACTAATATAACTGCAGTATGTTTCTACCACGTAAGACGTAATTTTTAGATATTTTGCACTATATTAGGGTAAATCTACTAATATAGGCAGGGCTTTAGGCGTTTCTTCGTGTTGACAGTAATTAATTTTTCAAAAAATTTATCGAAGGGGATAGGGTTAAAAGAGCTAGAAAAGTGTAGAATGAAAAAGTTTTTCATTCTATATATCGTAATAATGATAAAATATTTTACTTATACATATTACGTTATTCATATGAGACTGTTTTTATAATTTGAAAATGAGAACGTCTTCTTCATTATAAAATTCAATACTTTAATTGTGAAATGATATTCTAATATTGCAATGCTATCGTTCTTAAAAATATTAAAAATTAGGTGCAATAAAGAAGGCTGTTTTAGTTTCAGGGAGTATTTCTACAGGTTCTACGGTAAAACCAAAATCATAAGTAGAAACACTGGTTCCGTGGTAGTTCATGAGTATTTAAGAGATGGCGCTGATTTATTCTATGCTTAAACCGTGAATTTTTTTTTGTCGCACGACCATATCTTGTTATTTATATCAATGATTATCAGTCGATAAACTTCCGTCCTTTACAGACTATTCCACCCATTTCGGCATCAACTTGCTTTTTCAGTCTTTTTATTCATTCATTTTTACGTGTTCAAACCATCGAAGCATTTCTTTCCTAATGATTAGGAGTTATAACATCTTATTGCAAGCCATATTTTTTAACACACACTTTCTCACCCTATTGTTCACAGGCAGTTCTAACATACTTTTTACCGTTACCTTTACAGCCTTCTAAAGTCCACAGCTGAACGTAGGCCTCTCCCAAAGATTTACCTCATAAAGAGACACCCACGGGATGATATGTGTAGTGGTACACCACCACTGCACGTTAGTAACATACTTTTAATGGCTGGATTTTTAGAGCATTAATTTTACTTTTTCACTTTTTTGCTACACTAAACTCACTAATATACAAAATATGGACTAACACAGGATTCTGAAATGCCATACCTTTTGTGACACATTCTGAATTTCCACAATAGAGTGAAGAGACCCGTCTACTCTTGTGTCCGGCATTCACTGCATTGTTGTAATGAGTGATTGAATAATTGCTACAATTTACACTTGCAATTGATGTTACTTGGTGAAATTTCAGCTTCATTTTTGTAATATGGGTACAGTTGTATTAGTTTAACCAAGTTCATATCTTAACGGATGATGGCGTGACGGGAAACCGTTCGGTTTTATAACTAATATAACAATAATTTAAAATAAATATTGTGAAACTAATACAAGTGTTAACCCATATCACGAATAATAGCATTCGAGTGCTTGGAGTACCGTGTAATGGTGTTGTAAGAATAAGTATTTTTATAGGTGGGGTTTGGCGGATTCAAACGAGCACACAGTCCACCTGATGGTAAGTGTTTGAAGTAGTCCATTGACATCTACATACAACTGCGATTACGAATCACATTGCAGATGCGTTGTCACCCTTAAGGACTGCGATGGAATGCTTCCTTTCTAATAAGAAGGGGCTCCGATTCTCTGCACTCACTATTCGAAACACAGCAGTGTTAAGCTGCTATTTTACGCTGGTATTCTGTGAGAGCGTGGTGCTTCCCTGGTCGAGCCTAACCATTCGTGCTACAACTATGCTACTAATATAGTTGTCGCATGGCTATACGGATATCCGCTACCCCATATCATCCCGTGGTTGTCGTTAGAAGTGACAGGGCAAATCAGGAGATGGCCAGCGGCGTTTTCCTAATAACTACTAAATATAAAAAATAAAAATTGTGCTTGTCAATCCACTTGCCAAGTGGGGCTACTATGGCAAAAATAGCGGTTGTAGTAACAACTAGTAAAAATAATACAGTTCTATGGTACTGTTTCTCTTTAAGTCTAATTAAACTAAAAGTAAAATATTTAATAATCCCTTATTTTCTTTGACACTTGAATTTTAGTAGAGCATATAGAATAATTAAAACTAACTAAAACCACAAAATCAATACCGGTAGTTAAATTTCATCATTCGCACACCTGACGCAGCGCGTAATCAACCTGTATTGTCCTGGACATGCCTTTATTTGTCCGACCGGCTCGATAGTGACCTGAGCTTCACTAAAACAGCGACCTCAGCACACGTTAGTTCCGCTCGACATTTAATCACGGGGATAGGGTTTAAGATTCAATGAAATACAGAGTACCATTATGTGAGATATCAGTGCAAGTTAAACTAATATTTTTTATTTAAAATTGAAGTAAAAAGCGAACTTCGAGTTCACATGATGCTTCTGATGCCCATGGTTACCAACAACTTCAACAAAGAAAGCTATAAGCGCGTTGTCACCTCTGTGGACTAAGATGGAATGCCTCACGGCTTGTATATATATATATATATATATATATATATATATATATGTACTATACTACGTATACCCCTATATATATATATATATATATATATAATCAAAAACTCTCGTATAAACTAACCACCACCACGTTTTTCTAACCACCAAGCACGTGGCAAATCAGTACTTTAAATTCATTAAAAATCTCATTGGTGCAGGCACTGTCAAATTTACGGTAAGCTCTCACTCCTGAGTTAACACAGCCCGCCCAGGCAAACCAATTTGGTTTTAATTAACTATACTTGTAGAATAAGTATTAAAAACACCGTAAGCGTTGTTATTTTCGAAGGAAGTTCTATTACTAATTCTTTTTTTTATATAGGATACGGGTGACAAATGAGAACACAGTCTATGCTGTGGCCCGTAGATACCTACATTTGTCCTCGATTACGAATCAAAACGCAGATGCGTTGTCACCCCTGAGGACTAAGATGAAATGCCTCGTTTCCAGTAACAAGGGTCTCTGGATCTCTACACTCACCATACGAAACACAGCAGTATTAATCTGCTATTTTACGCCGGTATTCTGTGAGAACGTGGTCCTGCCCCCGTCGAGCCGACCCATTTGTGCTACAATCATAATATAGCTGCAGCGTGGCTCTATCACGTATTGTATATCTCCTTAGGAAACAAAAAAAAAAAAAAAAAAAAAAAAAAATGATATATATATATATATATATATATATATATATATATATATATATATATATATAACCTTACCGTGTAAGCGGTGTAAGAATATCCACTACCCCATATCGCGCCATGGGTGCGGTAAGAGGCGATAAAGAAAAACTGAAACGGAGATAGGCAGCAGCATCTTCCTGATAACAACTCAACATAGTTAAAAACTGCATTTGATAACTCACTGTGGCAAAATTAGCCCTATGTGGCAACCTATGGCAAAGGTCTATGTTAAACAACAGACTATATTATAAGCTGTATTAGACGGATAGATTATCTTATATAAAACTTGAATTGTTTTGTTTTGTTTTAATTCTTAAATTATTAAAAAAATTAAAAGTACTTTGAAAGGATTAAATTGCAATTAGAAAGCGACTCTAACTCAGATCTGTATAAGGGAGCGCGAACAGCCTCCGGCTAAATGGTGACGAGTAAATGTTTTGAATTTGAACCAGTTTCCACGAAAACACTGTTACAGACATCGATAAAATTTTACTACAATAATTAAAAGTTTTAAAGGGTGGCTACCTATAAGATGAGACAATACTTATACCACAGCCATAGTGGGTTAGGTGCTCAGCGTTCGTTAAATGTAACTAGATTTCACACTATGCAAGCAAGCCGGGTTCAATACCCTCCGGCACTAATGAAATTGTTAATTGTTATTCTAAGTACTGATACTGATATCACGTGTTCGGCGGCAAAGAAAGACGTAGAAAAACCTGAATGTTTGAGAAGTTAAAAAAAATTTCGAAGACCTGTAAAATTCGCATTGGGGCAGCGTGGCGGACATTTTCTTGCTCTAAAACCCTTTCAGAAATGGGGAGGTCCATGCCCAAGAGTGAGGTTTATAGTACCTAACTTTAACTAACTTATATATAGCCTTCTCATTAATTGTTCATAAAACTAGGGAGTATTCGACATCGTTTTTTTTTATAAGCGAAGCTGACAAACATGTACATATTTCTACTGATGTTAAGTGAAAGATGTGGACCTGAGGACTAAGTGGAATACTGACCATATATATATATATATATATATATATATATATATATATATATATGTGTGTGTGTGTGTATATATATATATATTATGCCGGTAGTCTGTACTTGAGTTGCCCCACAATGCTGCCCCACGTGCACGATTGTTCGTGCTGCAACAGTAATAAGCTGAAGCTTGCCCTAACCATATATAATATATATAATCTGTTTTATATGACGAAATAATACCGACATATATCTAAGGTAATAAGATCATTTTAGGACATCATATAGATGGGATATCAATATATATGGCGTTTCTTCTTTATAAAATGAAAGTGATAAACGAACCCACAGTCCACCTGATGGTAACTGTCTTAACGAAGAAGTATACAGATGTGTTATCACTTATGAGGACTAAAAAAGAACGTCTCATAGCTTGTTACTATATTCATTTTCTATGTCTTAGCAGCGGCTTGAAAAAGTTTAGAGGGGGGTACCTAAATATTGATTAGTAGTATAGAAATGTACAGCGCTGGGGCTGTGCCGTCATACAGACCCCTGTAAATATGCTATTAAGAAAATATTCTATCGATATGTAATATCTAATATTTTGTAACACATCACTATCTCTCCAGCCATGGAACGCAACGCAAAGCACCAGTGGCGGGAACAAAACACGAAAATTCGATAAATTTTAAAGTGGCGCAAGCCCTGACGCCAGCGGCTATTCGTCCCGTTCGACAGCTGCCGAAACTCGCTGCCGTTGCCTTCATTAATATCCCGGCTTTAAAACTACAATTACCTACGCCCTTCAAACTGTAAATGCCGAATAAATAAATAACATGGTCACAATGTATAAAGATAAAGGCTTAAATATATCTCTATTTCAAGCCTTCTCCTTCCTACTTTTATCCCAAGTTATTTGGACTCGGCATAGCATGTGTGAAATGGCTGTCAAATTATTTATTTCTTTTTTAACTAAATAGCGAACATCGTATGAAATCGCCAATTAGCTAAATGTGGCTCAAATGTTAACGTTCTGATTGTGGTGATGATAAAAAAATATTAATATAGATACAACATTTCAAACATTTCCATCCCAGAAAATGCATAAATGGAAAGACAAATAAATACTCTTTACAAACTTCGACCCGTGTCGTTCGGATCCCTTTGTTTCATAAAACAAAACGCCGCTTTGTTAACTGAATCATTATCCCATACTCAGTGGTCTCCTTCCGCTTTATACGCAAAGCTTATTGCGATGTCAACTTCGCTTCATTAAATCATTTCATTCTTACGTCTTTTATTCGTCTGATGGCAACTTATTAGGCATTTTACATTAATGCATTTTGCCTTTGTGGTCAATTTTATATTAAAAAAAAGAGAGAACTTTTAATTCGTTCTGTGATTATCGCCAGAGACGACTATATATATGCCCTACATGATCCAGTTTACTGTCAAGTTTGCAGCGCGATAGACCACTCATGTTCGAGTTTGCCGTCAAGTTTGCATGATGCCGTACCAGTTGAAACCATAGCGTCTCCCGCTTATTGCTCCGACTAACGTCATGCATACTTGACCGCTCATACAAATGTTCAAGTTTACATGACACTGCAAACTTGATCAAGTCGGCAGAACCGAAATTAAATTTTTGCTTCAAGTGGACTTGTCATGCACACTGATGCCGTACAGTCAAGTTTACCGGACACCGCTTCATGCGCGCTGCAAACTTGACGGTAAACTGGATCGATGGTATCAATCATTCGAAAGAAATGATCTAATAATCCAATTTATGTTTATTTTTGTATCAGTAATAGTTTACGCAGATTTTCGGCGAACAGCAGCGTCAATGATTTTCTGGTACTTGTAGAGAGATTACATAACAAGAGAGGCTTTTACTTCTTTTATAAAATATGGTACATACGAGCATGCGGCTCACCTGGTAGTAAGTGACTACCGCACTAGTTATGTTACAGATGCGTTGCCGCATTGGTGTGGAAATATCACAGATAGTAACCGATTTTATATAGTTGTGTTAGGAAGAAACCTCTTGGTATATCACGCAGTGATGGCCTACTCATCCAGATGGTATAGATGGAACATATAGATGGCTTAAGGCTAGCAGTTGGCCTTAACGGACTGATGATAATAATGATGGAACTCTTTAATTAGTCCTCCATCTTCAAATCATATTACGCCTTCACGCTTGCTACTTAAGCAAAATATTAAAACACAGCCACTAAGCTGCGGTGTTCTCAGTGCTATGCCACTTTGAATAATAAAATAATCAGTTTATTTTTTTATTTATTTAAAAACTCTATTGTTCTAACCACAAAGTTTACAAAGGATGGACTTAGGAAGGATTAATGCCAGCTATCATTCTCTGCCAGTCAACCCGTGGCGTGGTGAGAAATTAGTGGCAGGTGACTTAAATAACTAATAATGCAAATGAATACAAACAAATACATAATAATACATATATAAAAATTATTCTTAAAACCTACATACATATACATACACATAAATACATATATACATACATACATAATATGTCTGGATAAAGGTAAGCAGTATTGATATTATGCTGACGACATTGTTTTCGAAAGATCTTCCCAGACCAATCTTTTGAAGGCTATCTTATTTGGTATTTTCCTAATGTCTTCAGATAAGGTGTTCCAGAGTAGTGTAGCCTGAATAGTAAAAGAATTGTCGATAAAGTGTACTCGTAAATACAATATATTCTCTATACTATATAATAGTATTATGTTTTTGTTAGGCATTTTAACTTAGTGATGACACGTGCAGCCTTTATGCTTGAAATTACTTCCAAGTGTCCATGATCGCAGTAGCCAATTAACATCGTGATTAAATTGTCATGAGTTAAAAAAAATACAGTTTGTGGAGATTTTATACGTGGCCGAGCCACACTGCTGCTTTAATGTTATTTCAGTACGAATAGTCGACTCAACCACGCTTTCACAGTATAACATCGTGAAATAGCATTTTAAAGCTGCCGTGTTTCGTATGGTGAGTGAAAAGAACCGGCGACCCTTTTTACTGGCAACGAGGTATTGCATTTTATTTCTTAAGGGTGACAAAGTATATACATTTTGATTCTAAATCTAAAATATATGTAGTTGTCTATGGGCAATAACATCCCTTCACTATCAGGTGGACTGTGTGCTCGCATGTTTCCTGTTTACAACCATAATATAGCAGCATGGCTCTACCACGGATAATACGACAACTTCCGCGTTACATTTATACAATATGAAACTGTTATCTGTAAAAACAAAGCGAGCCACTGTATTTAATCTTAACAAAGTAACATTTAAGTACGTCGACTTTACTCACCGCCGTAGAACCCCAGATGTGGAATAATAAGTCGTAAAAATTTTTATATTTCAAAATGACGTTTACAATCGAAGTTAATTGGATTAGGGATCTCCGTTGGAGACGTTTCGTCAGTCCTTCCGTCTGTTTCAAATTAAAAAAGCCACTAACTTCGCGGCTATGAAAAAAATAAGCTGATGATTTACATGAACATTAATCACGAGTCTACAATGTTTATTTAACTAGTACTTTGTAATATCTGTTACGTAAGGATGCAATGGGTAATGCGGCGGGTTATGTTTACAATTTAATTATTTTTATCCGTCCGCATTTGGGTTATGCATTCCATGTTTTCATAATGGCGATTGCTTCTTTTTTATAAATATATGAGTTTTTTTTAAAGAATATATCATAACCCAGTGGAGAAAGTATGTTCGAGTTGGGTATGAAAGTGTACAAGACTAAAATTAATTTTATTTTAATAAATTATTCATATAGATTATAATTATGAAATATATTACGAATTATTCGGCTCGACCGTGGAAGGATCACGCCCTCACAGAATACTAGAGTGAAATATCAGCTTAATGCTGCTGTATTTCATATGGTAAGTATAGAGATCCGAACGAAACATTCCATCTTAGTCCTCAAGGAGTGACAAAGCATCTGTATTTTGATTTTAATCAAGAATATAATTATGTAGATAGCCCACTGACATCTACATCTATCCTCGATTCATCATCCACTTACCATCAGGTGGACTGTGTGCTTGTTTGTCACCTTCATTCTATGTAAAACAAGAATTAGTATTGAATAAATACATTATAATTTTTTCTGCAAAGAAGGTGATTAATGAAGATTAAGTGAAATTAATTGTAGCTTAAACCGACGAGCACAATATAATATGCTTTACATGGGTTTGAATGAAGCGAGAGAGGTATGTCAATATTAAGCCAAATGAATGTCCGTACTCTCTATTTAGCCCTCTGTGCGACAGGCCAGAGACTTTATCTTATGCTATAAACATGTGTCAGTCGTGAATGAATTGTAAAAGTATTGATGATTGCAATCATTTATTTTAAGCGATCCGAAACAAACGATTAACAGGACCTTTGTAACCTGTGATAAGGTGAACGTTATCTAGTTATCACTTAGATATTTTTCAGGACTAGGGTTTCGTACCATTGATTTTTTAAAAACACTCATTTTGTCGTTGAGTCACACTGCAGCGCATTATGACTACAGAACGAAAGGGTCGGCTTCGGTCGGTCGGTCGACCGGGGGAATACAGCAGCATAAAAGCTATTATAGATGCTTCTATATTTATTAATGTTTTATAAAGCAAAGTTATCTAGAAACTAATATTTAAAGGAGATGTGAAGTGAAGTATACAAACAAGTAAAAGGAAATGCACCAGAATTTTTCCCTGAATAAACATTTCAGAAATAAACGGATGCTACTAAAATGAAAAACTAGTTAAATTTTAATTTTTTTTAGAAGAAGGGTAATAAAACAACGTACAGGTCAATCTGGTAGTAAGTGGATGCTATGATCCATTGACACATACGTCTATCCTTGATTGAAGATCGAAATACAGATGCGTAGTCACCCTTGAGAACTGAAATAAAATGCCGTCTCATTTTCTGTAAAAGGGTTTCCGGTTCTCTGTAATCACTATACGAATCAGCTACTATTTTACGCTAATATGTGAAAGCGTGGTCCTTTTTTTTTTTTTTTTTTTTTTTAGAATAGGGTGACAAACGAGCACACAGTCCACCTGATGGTAAGTGGTTGCTGCGGCCCATAGACATCTACATCTATCTTCCATTACAAATCAAAATGCAGATGCGTTGTCACCCGCGAGGACTGAGATGGAATGCCTCATTTCCAGTAACAAGGGTCTCCGGTTCTCTACACTCACCATACGAAATACAGCAGCATTAAGCTACTATTTCACGCTGGTATTCTGTGAGAGCGTGGTCCTTCCCCGGTCGAGCCGACCCATTCGTGCTACAACTATACTACTAATATAACTGCAGCATGGCTCTACCACGTAATAAAAAATTCCCCGGTCGAGCGGACTTATTCGTGCTACGACCATAATATAGCAGCAGCGTAGCTCTACCACGTGTAATGTTGTTTTATGACTGAATTTATTAAACAATGATATGCCTATTAAATATGATAAAAAAATTGTAAGAAATTTAGTTAATGAAGTGTTAGTGTACTCTGCTAAATAATCAAAGACCGGGTTATATTTTAAATTAAGGCGCTGAGCAGGTGGCAACGACTACTGGTCGGTGAGAAGGCGCTGTTATAAAGAGATCGGGCGACACTTTTCACTATTTAATTAAAACTCGAGATTCATTGGGAGCACCTTAATTTTCCGGCACCATTTTCTCTAGCAGATGTCGTTTTAGCTGTGCAATTCACAAGAAAATTGCTGGGATATACTAGAGGAAGTAACTGTATTTTTTTATACCTTTTTAAATATAAGCAACCGCAATTTGAAAAAGTTTCTAAATTAATTACTATGCTGATCACACATATAATTTAAGTACACGCGATTCTTTGACACTACGGAAATGCGACAGACCAGTAACTATTTTTGTATAGAAGCATAAAAACTGTATTTATTTAATATAAAATTAAAGTGCCAGGCAAATGAACGAAGACTGAGGGCAAATGGATATTTCAACCTATTATTTATACCTGTGGTCCATCACTGCTGGCCGTATGAGGACGCTCAAGGTCGCTCAGCGAGCTATAGAGAGGGCTATGCTTGGAGTTTCTCTGCGTGATAGACTCAGAAATGAGGATATCCGCAGTAAAACCAGAGTGACCGACATAGCCCAACGGATTAGTAAGCTGAAGTGGCAATGGGCCGGCCATATAGCTCGAAGAACCGATAACCGATGGGGAAGAAAGGTTCTCGAGTGGCAGCCTCGTACCGGTAGGCGTAGTGTAGGGCGACCCCCCACTAGATGGAGTGACGACCTGGTAAGATATGCAGGAAGTCGATGGATGCAGGTGGCTCAGGACCGTGCTTTGTGGCATTACTTGGGGGAGGCCTATGTTCAGCAGTGGACTTGTGAAGGGCTGTGATGATGATGATGATGATGATTTATACCTGCAACCAATTTTAAATAATTAAGGCTACAGAAACTTTATCACCTTTGAAGACTAAGGACTTTTGTCTAGATATGAGTGAAACATTAGTTCATCTGTAGATTCGCGAAGTGCTGTACCTAATGTTAATTTTAGCATGTAGCGGCAGTGTAAGTATATCCACTACCCCATATTATCTCATGAATATCGTAAGCAGCGGCGTCTTTCTAATGATGACTAAAAATAAAAAAACTGCGGTTGCCAGCCCGATTGCTAAGCGTGGTAACTATGGCAAATATAACCCCTATGAGACAATCAATGGGGGAGGCCAATGTTCACCAGTGGACTTTAATAGTCGTAAGGGTAACAGATCGAAGGGAACAGGATCAGGATCCCTGCTGGAACATTATTATTGCCTGCAATATCGTTTAAGATGAAAGTATAAATTACTTATTAACACAAACAAATAGAACAGAATAGAATGGAATATAATGGAATAGAATAGAACCATTTTTATTCAATATAGATTACAGCATACTTATTGAAAGTAATTTTTTACTTTTACCCAAGGTAATAACCCACCTGTCAGTAGATTTTGTGACCAAAGACACCTACATTTGCCCTCATTCGGGATCAAAATACGGATGCATCTCTGAGACTAAAATTATATGCCTCGTTACCGGTAAAAAGATCTCTGTTTGTCGTCCAACATTCGAAGCACAGCAACAATATCTTTGCTGATTGTGCTAGATTCAGTTTTCTTTTTCACAAGTAAAAAACACAATGAAATTAAAATTTGGAAGAAACACATAAATACAAAATGGAACAAATTAGATACAGGTCGATGATTACGCGGAAATTCAAAATGGCAGCCACAAATATAGCAGGCATGTATCAGAGTATCTACATTGAGGTATTACTACTATAATATAGTTCGATGAGTATCTAGCGGAAATTGTGCATCATATAAGGTCCGGTTACATTATTTATCAATGCCGTTACTAATGTTTTATTCTATAAACGCCTCTTTGGTCTAGTGGTCGTAAACGCGGTGTGAAAACGGTAGTGATTCTGGTACTGGGTTCGAGTCCCGGATAAGGTTAAAACAGTTATTGGGTTTTTCTGACAAGAAATCCTCAGTAGCAGCCCAGAGTTAGAAAGCTGATGGTGCGACGTACTCGTGCCCCGGAAACACGTAAAACCGTTGGTCCTGCTCCTGTTCTCTCTCCGGTCATGTTGGATTACAGTTCATCGGAGTGTGCAAGTGAGGGAATAGAGATAGCACCTGTTCTTTCGCCTTTACACGGGCACTATAATCCTGTCTTGTGCAGATGGCCGGTTTTCGTTGACACTCACCGCCGTGGCTGTAAATTCGGTCTAGACGTTATTGTTATTATTATTATTCTCCTAAAGATTATGTACACTATTCTCTTGTTATTATATTTAATGAAACTGTCCATGTAATGTTCACTTAGCTAGCTTCCCAGTTATAGTGGTAAAGTGGTATAAGTGCGATAATACATAAGTAGTGGCATAAATACGAAGACTTCAGGTCTTTTCTTTAAATAATGTTAGTTTTAAAAATGGGGAAAAATATTAAATACTATACAAGATGCTAACGCAACTGGTCTGTAAATTATACTCAAGGTTCAAATTAAATTAGAGCTTTACGAATATTGAATAAATTTAAATTGATATTTTGACAAAAAGGCATTGTTTTATCATTAGTGTGGCTACCATTATTTTAGAATAGTTTTAAACTATTTTTTTTTTAAGTCGCATTAAAACACGCACGGCACTCCCGAGCTGTCGTATCTTTCGCAATGTTTTAGCGACATCGCGTGACTTTTAACAGAAATGTGAGTTACTTCTAAAACTCATGGTAGGGGCAATGATCTATCGAATATTTTACAAAGTCAGTCATAAAAATATAAATAGAATACCGCCGCCAGCGGCTGTTTATTTTTAAAATTTTTACAACTGCGATATTGCAGAAATGTGGTCAGACAGTTTCAACGTTTATTTGTTAGTATATTCGTATTGTGCTTTCTATTGATTCAATTCAAAGATCAAATAATATTTTATTGTGTTCAACGAGGCTGCTTTACTAAGGCAGTTGTATACGACAGAGTCAAACGGAAATAAGAGATGGGTACCATACCCATCTTATCTATCTTCCAGATAACAACACAAATTAATAAAAAGCTACGTTTGCGTAATAGTCTGCCAAGCGTGGTAACTATGGCGAATAATGTGGGAGGCTTGTGGTCAGCATGGAGCTTTTGACAAGCGGTAATTAAAAGACGGATGAATCTAAGAAAAAAGAATATTAACAATGCTATAAACATTACTAATATTCCCTTAACCACTCGTGGTAAGCTTAAATTGCTTGTGTTACGAGTGGTTCACGCCATTAGTCGAATGGCGGATCCGAACCCACGACCTGTTTGAGTTCGCGGTCCGCGCACTGCTATTACACTACGGCTACTGTCGCTTTTAAAATGATTATTACCAAACGTCATACATGCATATAAAATAGCAAATCAGTGATAGAGGAAATTGTGAATTGCCCCCAAATCCGATAGGTCGCGATGTTTTGTGCATGTAGGTTTGGTACGTGGAACGCACTAATCTTCTTTATTCAGACGACAATATACAACATGTAACAAAAACCCTGTGTTTCTCGTTGAGTGCGTTATCAGAATCAGTATTCTAACGTGTAGAAATAACTTTTTTCAAAAAGCACGGCCATTAAAATTTTTTTTAAATTATTTAATTTAAAAAAAAGCTTTGCAAATTTTACGTTGTTTTATTGTCTCTAACTGACACGTGCATCGACAAAGCGAGGTTTTGGACAATCCTGTTACTCCCCGGACAATTCAGAGTAATAAAACTAGAGATAGCTGTTAGAAACGGATAGCTGTTTGGCTGGACAACGGATATCGGATATTCGGCCAGTCTTAACGCCGAATATCCGGTCGCCGGATATCCGGTCGCCGGATATTCTGCCGTGCATTGCTGTTTGGCGCATCGCAAGAAGCAAAAAGTAAAGTCAGTGCAAACTGTTCGCGATCGTGACCGTTATATTATCAGGTATATATAGTTAGACAGGTATTGCTGCACAATACCCAAGTTTATCAAAGTATGCCAAAATCTATCTTTCACTACCCTGCAGCAGTTTGTACAGCAAAAGACTTTTTCTGAAGCTGGCCTTGTTTATGAAGACAGACGAAACCGCTTGTTACCTTTCAATGCAGATAAATTAATATTTATTCACCCTTAATTTAAATTTAAAAAAAAAATTAATTTGCCCTTAGCTACGTAGTACTATTATTTATTCTGTGCCTTAGCGCGTACTAACTTTGTAAGTTTTAAAATGAAAATTTTGTGATTACCGATTATATTTGTTAAGTGACATAAATGAAGTACTTAACTAAATTGAAGTCTTGCAAAACACAGTTAGTTCATTCTGCGTAGATCGGATCAAAGACAATAATTAAAAAGCTGAAGGTACTCCGGGTTAACTTTGACATCGGGACGTCGGTCACCTTAGTCCCTGTGACCATGGGTGCTGGAAAGCACCCGAAACGTCGGGTATTAAACATAACATAAATAAACGCGATAAAATCCGTAAAAGTAGTTTGAATCAATGTGTAGTGTTCGCGTAAATATAAGAAATCATCATAAATTTGATAATTTGTTTTTTTTTAATCCGGTATCCGGCCGGATAGTTGTTTGTTATCCGGTATCCGGTCGGATAGTAATTTTAGACTGCATAGGAGGAATACCGGATAGTTACCGGATATCCGTTTCATCTCAAAATAAAACCACATACAATTTGCAAATTAAAATTTATTTAAATTAAATTTAAAAAAATATATGGTCGAGTTTTCTAAAAAAAAGTTATTTATGTACGTTTGAATACTGATTCTGATAACGCACTCAACGGGAACCACAGAGTTTTTTTTACATGTTGTATAATCACCTTTGATGATGCCTTCAGTTACTAGCCTGCAAATGTTAGGCTTAAATATTGATAATTTAAAATTTCTGTTAGAGATCAAGGTACTTTCTCAAACTATTTTCTTTCCGCCGATTATTATAATATCAGTTATATCAATGCTTTTATAATTATAGATGTTGAATAAAACTGAGCGGATTTTATCGCGCTTAATTTAGATTTTTTAATTCCCGACATTTCGGGTGCTTTACAGCACCCATTGCCAAGAGGGTATTGGGTTGTTTATAGATGTTGAATCTACGAAAGATCAAAATGTTTTGACAGGCTTACAGGTCGATCATAAATTACATAGATACACATCGTTGAAAAATTTATAAAAAGTGCACTCTTTTATGGAATTTGAATTGTGAAAAAATCTTAAACATACTAAGCACAAATGTGGAATATTTACCAACTTGAAAGAATATGAGTAAATAGAGATACGAAAATTTTAAAGAAACAACCAATTTTGATATTAACATAAACAAAAATGTGAATACAACGCTCAGTAAATTATTGCAATATGTGGAGCGTGAATTTTGTAAATTACGGAAAAGTAAACCAAACGCAAACAGAAGTTCTGAATAATTCTACACATCTGCACTTTCGTTACTGCAGTGGGAGCACAAAGCAATAAATGAAAATATACAAACACAGCAGGGAAAGAAATAAACTACGCCAAATATTAGATATGTAACAGGAACTGGAACAGGGGAATGCTTTTATTCAGTTTCAGGTACGAAGAAATTGGAAAAATATGCAAAAAAATAACTAACGCGTTTGGCATTTTAATGGGATTGCAAACGCTGTCTGTGAAGTGTTCTAAGGTATCTTGAATATAACATATTTTGGAAATGGAAACTCGGAAACAGGATACGAGAGAATTGACTTCCGTTTAAAATATGGTATGCTTCTTACATTACAACAATTTGAGAATGTATAGCTCCTATGGAATGGATTTCTCATTAGGTTTATTATACGTTTGAACTTAAATATAATGTTTTGCACATTATATTTAAAACTTCAACTATAGTCAACCAGATATAAGAAATACATTTTGACAGCTGTCAGATTTATTGCACCAAGCATGCCAATCAAAAAATGGGAACGTACAATATTCGATTCTTTAAAAAATCGATATCGATTATTTAGAGTTGGTAATCATTTAGTTTGGTTTGAATAATACCATAATAAATTTAAAACGGATAATTTAAAACACAAGATTTATCAGTTTCTTCGTATTTGTTGTTACTGCTTATTTCTAGAGGCACAGTTATAAAAATTTAAGATTGAAACTAGATTAAAAATAAATTTATTCAATCATTTTCAGTAAAACTAGTAGATATGTCGTTGTTTATATTAATTATTATTAGATTTTCAATAATGCAGACAAAATTAATGTCTCTTTCAAAGTCATCCATAATAGTTTTTTTTTTGTTTTTTCTATCACTATTACCCAATCATCCTTTGTGACATGGGAACATGCTTCAACGAATACTTTTTATTGCATTGGGTGACAAACAAGTACACAGTCCACCTGATGTTAAGTGGGTGCTATGGCCCATAGACATACATATTTATTCTCAATTCAGAATCAAAATGCAAATGCGTTGTCACCCCAGAGGCTTAAGATGGAATGCCTCGATTCCAGCAAAAAGGCTCTCCGGTTCTCTACACTCACCAAAGTTATTATAGAAGAAACAGTCCAAAAAGTTAAAACCGAGTAACAAAATAAGAAGACAAACACAAAATCACAAAATTACGCACAGTAAGCTCTCGAAACAGAAGCAGAAACTTTTTTATTCAATATAGATTATGAATAATACTTATTGAAAGTCACATTTTTCATTTACCACTGGTTCGCAAAAAAACCTTTGTCCTGGGAAAAACCAGCAAGAAACCATACGGGGCTAGTTTAAAAAATAAGAGCTTACAATCATGCGTGTTACAATTAACAACACAAAACAAATTAGAAATAGCTTGGTAGTGATCACCCTTCCCAGGAGTCATCCATAAATTCCTTAATATTAAAATACAAATAAATTTTTATACAAACTTAGTTTAATAAAGTTTTTAAACTATGTGTACTTACGTCAAATTTTGTATATTTTCTGGGATTTTGTTGTAAAATATATACATCGTTGTGAAAGATATACATCGCCCCAAGAATGAATTACTGACACTGTGGAGTCGAGTAACTGGTACCAAAATGGCGGGATATTGAAATTATGTAGTGGTTATTTTAGCCCGGCCTTGTATGTTTTTTTTTTTGCCTACACAAACTTAGACAAAGTAAAAAAAAAAACTTGTTTTATTCATGATTCACGTAATTTGAGGAATTAAAAAAATTGAATTAAACAAATAATACATTAAAAATTAAGGATTCGATTATTTGAAAATTTTTACCGATTATTTGAATATTTTGCCGATCATTCGAATATAAACGAATTTTAATCATCCAAGCACTACGGTAATATACATAGCGACATATAATTGAAACGACGTCAAGTAAAAAAAGTTAATACTGGTTATTTTTTAATATTTTTCTTTGTTTGAAAAATTCAAAATTAGTGATAAAAAACTATATACGTTGTAATGAAATATAGATAACTTCATAATTCTTGGGATTTACGTAAAAGGTTATTTTAAATTCTGTGAGTACGCTGGTGCAAAGTTATTTTGGAATGATTAATGTGAAACGTCAAAAGGCATTTCTTAGATTTGGTGGACTATTATAATAATCTAATCTTTAAAAATTACTTTATGTTGTTCTTATTTTATGCGCAGCCATACCGCTCATCAGATTGTGGTAAAACTTTGTAAACATATTGCTTGCACTTCCGCGACGGTTATGAGCATAGTTAGACTCAGCAGGTGGCGCCGTTGTAGAATCCAGATAGCACCCGTGCGAAGTAGGGGCAGATAGGTTAGTTTATAATAACATATAAGTATTTATTGTAAAGAGCTTACAACGTAAATATGAGAAAACTATTGTAGTTTTCTCGTAATTCTATACTTGCACTTCCGCGACGGTTATAAGCATAGTTAGACTCAGCAGGTGGCGCCGTTGTGTAATCATGTTATACATATTGCAACAATGGAATAGCTACCTAATTTGTACTCAAAACGGTACTTAATACAAGCAAAGTTTTAAGCAAATAATAAGAATTATTTTCTTCCGAACATATATCATCAGTTCATATGCGTGTTTCCAAATCTTAATCTTAATATATATCTATAATATATAAATTACGTGTCACGTTGTTTGTCCGCGATGGACTCCTAAACTACTTAACCGATTTTAATCAAATTTGCACACCGTATGCAGTTTGGTCCAAATTGAGAGATAGGATAGTTTTTTTTTTTGCCCATGAGTGACCCACAATTTTTTTGTGAATTTAAGAATTTTTAATACGACATGATAAATGGCCGTCGAAAAGGACAGAACAACGTCTGCCTAGTAAGCTAGTATTATATATAAATTACGTGTCACGTTGTTTGTCCGCGATGGCTTAAGTAATATAACTTAATCAATTTAAATCAAATTTGCACACCGTGTGCAGTTTGGTCCAACTTGAGAGATAGTATATACTATAACTTGAGAGATAGAATAGTTCTTCTTGCCCATGAGTGACATACAATATTTTTTTTTGCGATTTTAAGGATTTTTATTAGGACATGACAGGGACGTCGAAGAGCTAGAGCTAATGTCATTTATAATAGTCCGGCGTAGACATCGTGCAAGTTTTTATAAATTTTTTCATAAACCGACTAGTAATAAAATAAAATTTGAGATTATTTCCCTTGCTCCCGAGTTACGGGTTTTGACGTTGTTATAACATAAAATTACAGAAAATCGGTGAAGGTACGGTTTTGTCCACCGTGGTTATCTTATCTATATAATTTTCTCATCTGGTTGGGTTCCATAAATATATAATTGCGAACGAAAATGATAAATATACATAAATAACAATAAAATAAAATAAATACATAAAAATACATAAATAAATAAAAGCCCAACCAGATGGAAGCCCTCGGCAGGGGAGACCAAACGGCCGAGGGTTAGGGGGAAAGGGAAAGAAACCGGCGGACAATGCGGGCGGTATCGAGGAGCACCGCCTTCTGCATTTGAGCCCGGAGCAGTCCGTCACGGAGTCCCAGTCGCCTTAGATGACCCGAGAAGCTGAGTGGGATTAGCCCGTTTGCAGAAACGACTACAGGTATAATTTCGGTCGACAGCCCACCGCACATGTCGGTTACCTCGTGAGCCAGGTCCAGATATTTTGTTCGCTTATCTGTTTCGGCTTTCACGAGGTTCTCGTAATACGGAATGGTAATGTCGACCAAAAATATATATAATTTTATACGTGGTAGAGCCATGCTGCAGTTATATGAAATATAGTTGTAGCATGAATGGGTCGACTCGACTGGGGAAGGACCACGCTCTCACAGAATACCAGCGTGAAATAGCAGCTTAATGCTGCTGTATTTCGTATGGTGAGTGTAGAGAACCGGAGACCCTTTTTACCGGAAACGAGGTATTCCATCTTAGTCCTCACGGTTGACAACGCATCTGCATTCTGATTTGTAATCGAGGATAGATGTAGATGTCTATGGGCCACAGCAACCACTTACCATCAGGTGGACTGTGTGCTCGTTTGTCACCCTATCCTATAAAAAAATATCCTTGACTGTGCCAGATCCATCAGAACAATATCAGGCTTATTCGCAAGAATAGTTCTGTCTGTGATGATGGCCCGATCCCAGTAGAGCCCGGTGCGATCATTTTTGAGCACGGCTTCCGGCAAGTACTTGGAATACGGCAGTTTCCGGTCCACGAGACCGTATTTCAGAGCGAGCTCCTGGTGTACAATTCTGGCTACTAGGTTGTGCCTGTGCAAGTAGTCAGAGTTAGAAAGCGCCGAACAACCGGAGATGACATGCCTAAATGACTCACCGGGATGGCGACCAGCTCGACAGATGTCGACGGTGCCATCCTTTAGGATGTATCTCCGATAGTTGTTGGTCTTAATAACCTGATCATGTATCGCACAGACAAAACCCTCTGTTTCCCCGAAGAGGTCACCGAAACGTAGCCAGTTGAGGGAGGCGACTGTGTCTACGAAAGGTTCATGTAGAGCACTGTAGAACCTCCCGTGGAGCTCCTTCTCCTTCCATACCCTCTCCCGGTCGGAAATGCTCTGTACTGCCGGTTCTTGCCATTGCTCGTTGGCCAAGGATAGAGGGGTAAGCCCTTTATCACAACAAATCACGTCCCTATAGAATGGATCATCCGATCTCGTCCAAAAGTACCTAACTACGAAGGCTGCACACTTCGCGATTATGCATGGTAAGCGCGCCTAATAAGCCACGGCCACCATATTTCCGCGGCAAGTACATTCTCATAATCGAAGATCGCGGGTCTATCCTTCACCCTTCATAATCGAAGATCTCCGGTCCAGGGGAGGAGGGGGGTCCACCCTTTATCTTTATTATTATTGTTATTATTACTAGCCTGAAATGTTCCACTGCAGCGCAAAGGCCTCCCTACTCTCTTTCCACTTCTCTCTCTCCACAGCTACCATGGACCAGTCCTTGTGTATCATAAGTGAGTAGGGGTTTGAACAAATTAATCCTCCGCGTTTGTAAGCTATGAGTTTGTAGGATGTACAGTAGACCTCCTACCTGTGTCCGTGGGCGCCGCCACTGACATGCAAGACGTTCATCAGCCGTCGCCCTAAGTCGTTATCATGTACTAATGCCGACTGTTCCATCCGGGCCTATTTGTATATATGGGTATAATATTCCTATAGCCCACAACATACTGGGTGATTTTTACCGAGTGGAAAAATAGGGTGTAACCGGTGAACGGAATAGAAGCCTTATAGCACTGATATTTTATAATTTTAATACTACTAATTGGGTTGGACGTTTTATTTTAATTTCAATAATTTTTAATTGATTTATTTACTTAGTTCAAATTTTTTGTTTTTATTTTTTTAGTACCGAATAGTTGATTTTAAATTAGTGGTATTTATAGATACATCAATTTCAAAATATGATAATGTAAAAGCAAAAAAATTGTAAAATATCAGTGCCATAGCCTTCTATTTCGTTCACCTATTATACCCTATTTTTTCCAGACGGTAAAAAAATCATCCAGTATAATAAGGAAATTATTTTATTCTTTAAAGTATTTTTGCTTTCATTTAAATTTTTTTGCTTTTTGCTAAAAATTAAAATATAAGCTTTATTCTTTTTATTTTTTGCTTTACTTTTATTCTAAAAGTTCAATTTATTGAACCTTTTGAGTGGACTGAGAAATCTCACATGTTTAACTTAACAACTAAAGATAAAGATAAAGATAAGATAAAGATACATTTATTTATTGCATAACTGTATACAATAGGATCTTAATACAAAAACATATCATTTTAGGCTCAACAGTCTACCAATGTCGGATGTGCAACAAGAAAGAAAATAAATTTAAAATTTACTACTTATTAACATTAATTTTATTTAAAAACTCATTGAAATTGTAAAAAACATTTTCAGTTAACAATTTCTTTAATTTTGTTTTGAATAGGGATCTAACGATTCCGATACCGATACCGATATATCGGCTGATTTAATCGGTTGACCAATATTATATTGATATCACCGTTTATATATAACCGATATCAAGAGTTTGAAAAGCGCGCAAAATGAATAACGCACGCACGACATTCTTGTTTGGCTCAGTTGCCTCAGAGTGTCTGTCTCATACAAAATGATTTGCGTAACAGATTATCTGCTAATAATTTAAACAAAATTTGTTTTCTTAATAAACATCTACCAAAAGTTAGTGTTTGATTACTGACTTTATCTTTTATATTCGTTTACTTTACTACCTTGTGTAGTGAAAATTACTTTCTTAATTAGCACTTTGATTCCTTGATGATGTTTTCAACAAAACAGTAGAAGATAACTCTATAGATCTTATACCTCACAATGTAAAGATATATTGAAATAATCAAATCAAATATCGGACTAATTACTTAATTTCTAAACAGTCGTTAGAATTAGAACGGTTCGTAGAAATTAAATAAATAACTTTTACTGACAATTTTAATTTCCACACAATAAAAATCACATAACCACAATTAAGGCTTTCAACACACTTTCCAATAAAAATGGCACACATATGTCTATGAGAGGCGTGGCATTGTGTAAATACTTTAGGGTTGTATCGAAACAAATGAACTTGCCCGTCCGCTTGATTGATTTATAGCACGTGTGAGGACGCCGTGGTGACAGGCCAACATGCAAGCGTTGACGTCCATTTAATTTGGCGATCGTTGTTTTGCCCGGGCTCCGTTACCGTTGCGGTGGTGTTCTGACTTTTTTTTTTAATTATTTATACAGGTGAAAAAACATTGCAAATGCAAAGTGTCTGTTGTGTAATGAATTAGTTGTTAATATTTTTGGCGTATCTTTCTTTTTCTTCTTCTTGTTAGATCGTCACAATAAAATGATGGATATTTGTCCCTCAATCTGCATTTGTCGCTACGTTTAAAATGGGATTATCAGTAACAGGGAGGGTTTGGCAGGGTAAGGTTTTACGATTCCTGTAAATCAATTATAAATTTTTATAAGTGGGTTGCTTGACGAGCTGACGGTATTTTTTTTTACAGAATAAGGTGACAAACGGGCACACAGTCTACACCGTAATAAGTGGATGCTGTGATAATAAGTGTAGAATCAAAATGCAGGTACGATGCCACCCCTGAGGACTAAGATGTTATGCCTTGTTTTCAGTAAATACCACACTCACCATACGAAAAACAGTAGCATTAAGCTGCTATTTCACGCTGGTAATCTGTAACAGCGTGGTCCTTTCTCGATCGAGCCGATCAATTCGTAACGCTACCATAATAAAGCTGCGAAACATGGCTCTACCGAGTTACGAAATAAGTTTAAACAGTGGACGATTCCTTGTGACAGACATTTTAGTCCTCAGGTGTTTGTAGGCCACATCGTCCACTATCCATCATATGTATTATGTGCTCGTTTGTCGCCCTTTTTTTTTAAAAAAAAACTTTGTTTTTAAAGAAATATTTATGGTCACAGGTCTATTGAACAGATACATTATTTACTTTTAAGCACAAGGTCTATTGAACAGATACATTATTTACTTTTAAGCACAGGTCTATTGAACAGATACATTATTTACTTTTAAGTTTCTGAGAATATCGTTTTGTTTAGTTTTATTTTAAGAAAATAAGCATAACTTAGACAAATATAATATCATCGCTTTACAAGCTTAAGTGAACAATGATAGCATAGCGATGTAACATTTTGTGTTAACATCGTATGCCGGTGTCCGAAATGCCTCCAAGAGTTGCCTTATTGGCTTAATAACAATAAAAGTTATTACAACGGGATGAATATTATCCGTTATTGTTATTCGTTATTACCATTGCCTATTGTAGCATTTATTCAAAATTACCATCTTAATGCACATAAGTATTAACGAAAATACAGACGCAAATTTAGAATCGAGAAGACGAAACGTTAAATTATGAAACTCATTGTTTACCTGTAAACCTACCTAGTTCATTAAAAGAGATTTTTATCACAAAATTCTAATTATTTTTTTTAATAACATACTTGATTACTAATATACTTCACGTGTATTAAAATTGAGCTAATAGAATAACTTTGTGAATTCATGGTTCGGTTCTTCGTATCCTTATAAATAAAAATAAATACGGCACGACTCTTATTCAATGTACTATTTTGTTATATATTATGTCAATAATTGAAAGATGTGAAGCATCAACGTTCCGGGAAGTCTGCAGTTTGTGATCATATCCTAGACGGACCCATCCATTACATCAGATTTGATAGACCACAAATCCTCGCGAAAGAACACCGATTCCTACCAAGGATGATACGTGAGGCTATTGAAATTAAAAAAACATCCTAATTTCAATAGAGAAGGAGGCTGGGTACTACCACCTGCTTGGGATCCTATAATCAATAAAATTAAAACTAAACCCAAGCGTACCACTGCAAGACCTCAGGACATAGTCAGTTCATTTTGCATAGATCGGACCATAAACAATAATTAAAAAAGCTGAAGGTACTCCGGGTTTAACAATGACATCGGGACGTCAGTCATCTCAGTCCCCCGTGACCATGGGTGCTGGAAAGCGCCCGAAACGTCGGGAATTAAAAATAAAAGTAAATAAAAAGTAAAAATAAACGCGATAAAATCCGTAAAAGTAGTTTTAATCATGTATGTCAATAATTGTTATGATTGAGAAAATAATCAAAATAGTACTGTGTAGTGGCGGTGCATGAATATTGAATATCCGCGAGCCCATATCATCCCGTGAGAGTCGTAACAGGCGACGGAGGGAAACAAATCAGGAGATGGGCAGCAGCGTCTTCCTAATAACGACAAAAAATTAAAAAGATGCGGTTGCCAACCCGTTTGCCAAGCGTGCCAACTATGGCATATATCCCCCTATAAGGCAATTTATGAGGGAGGCCTATAATCAGCAGAGGCCTTTAATAGGCTGTAACGGACATAGGAATTAGCGATCATGGCACTAGAAGTTTTGTACCACTGAAGCTGCTTCTCGACGCCGATCTGGGTATTTTACCTTTGGTGTAATAATGTACTCCAGACCAGATTTCGGTCAAAGTAGCCAAAGTAGGTCAAAGTAGTTTCAACAGAAACTAGAACCTTCTGCGCTGGACAGGATTATAGTGCCCGAGTATACACTCGCAAGCACAGGTACACTCTCTCTTGTCTCACTCTCACAGTCCGAACTTCCTGGTTCTGGACTGCCACTGAGAATTTCTTGACAGAAAAACTCAAAAACCTTTTTTTGGTCAAATATGGATTCAAACCCGGTACCTCATGATCAGCAGTCGCGTTTGAAACTACTAAACCAACAAAGCAAGTATCCTGTCCTTCGCAGGAAGCTACTCTTCTGGAATTTCGGGCTGAAGGACATACTTATCATTAAAATACCCATACCAGTTCCATTACCGGTACTGAGATCGTCAAACAGGCAAATCCTTCCTATAAAAGGATACCCCCATGTCCAGTAGTGGCCTCTTATGGATGGAATACAAAAAGTTTTTTATTATTTATAATTACACTGATATACAAATAAGAAAGGAAAGTATAGAAGAAACTAAAAACTTAAGCAACATTTTCGTTTTAAATAAATCGGATTCGTATCCAAAACAGGAAACTGTATGAAACCGAGAAAAGGCAATACGCTGCATATTGTCTGCGGGGTAAACAGACCATATTGAAAAAATACGAGGTCCAAACCGCAAACAGTAAAGACTCTTCGGAAGCCGAAACATACGTCGACTGATTTATGGTAATCTACGTACGCGGAAAAATACAGATGCTGAGTTTTAATACGAAGGTATTAATAGTAGATTCTTATTTAAGTTTCATTTCGTTTGGCTTTGAAAAACGAAATTGTGTAACTCCTATCACTTATTTTATTGAATAGATTTTACGAATTATGCCGCGTTTGTTTTTAGGTTATTTAAAAATCTTAATTTTTTATTTGCATTGCTGTATTCGCAGTGGAGGACAAAGGAACTATAATATTAAGATATCATGATGACATTTCAGTTTTAAAATATTAAAATTTGCTTCGACTCAACCAAAAAAAAAAACTCACTTGGATTGCAATTTTTGTCAATTACTTAGCCTACTCTATTGAAATTACGACTTATAAAAACTTATAAAAAACGAAATAAAAAGCCTTTTCAGTTATCCTTAGTGAGAATCAATATTAGTTTGCTAAGATTTTTTTGATTAACAACAGCTATATGCTTATACTCGGATTATTTTATAATATCATTTTTACAATCTGGAGAGAAGAAGTCGAAGAAGAAGAAGAGAAAGTATAAATAATTATATCACGTCGCACAATAAAAATTTTTTTTCTAAGCAACCATCAAAAACATATTTGAGCTATAAATTTTTAAATTACTGGATAAAGATTTGAAAATTATGGAGCTTTAACTTTAAAGAAATAGTTCAATGAAACGACAGTAAATAGATTTTAAAATTGTTCGACCGCAAACGACTCCGATTCGGGCTTATCCAGCTTTCCAGTATATTGCTATCAGTCGCCCCTGCACCACAAAACAGCCTCCAATACGGATCTTATCGTCGAGGCCACGGCCTGAGTGCCTCTCGAGACGGCAAGATCCCATTACTAATGTTCAATTCCATTGTTTCCGAACCACTGAACTTTTAACGCTAGTTTAAAAATAGAGGAGGCGCGATAAGCTTAAGAACAAAACCCGGTCTTTAATGAAAGCTAAAGACGTCCGAGTGTTGTAACTGATTATTTGTGTCGCAATGCATTAAATTAAAAGTAGAAATAATAAGACGGATGTTGTGGATTATTTTACTTTAAACAAGACATATAAATTAACGTACTATGTCCTTAGAAATCCAACGTAAAATTTTATAAATTTTATTCCTTTAAAAACTTTATCGCCACACAAGTAATTTCTCCCGTTTCGTGGAGGCGTTTCACATGCATAGAACACTAACTTGTCTTCCTGCAGAGTTAATAGCTTCCTATTCTTCGAAAATTGGCTCCGTGGTCGGCTGGTATAGTATGTATGCGGTGATAGAAAAGATCTACTGATTTGACTACGGAAACAACTTTCAAATAAATACTAAGAGACTGTAGCGCTTTAACAAAGAATTTGTATTTCCAGCTGTAGTACATAGTTTTACGGACTATCTCTGAGATAGCAGAAGTTTTTCTGCCTTCTTTTTATAGAATAGTTTGACAAACGATCACACAGTCCACCTGATGGTAAGTGAATGCAGTGGCCCATAGACGTCTACATTTATTCTCTATTAAGAATCAAAATGCAGATTCGCTGCCACCCTGAAAACTAAGATGGAATGCTCCATTTCAAGCAAAAAAGATCTCCGGTTCTC
The DNA here is from genome assembly GCA_907164705.1 of Parnassius apollo. Classification (NCBI taxonomy): domain Eukaryota; kingdom Metazoa; phylum Arthropoda; class Insecta; order Lepidoptera; family Papilionidae; genus Parnassius; species Parnassius apollo. The sequence continues at coordinate 3,725,148 of CAJQZP010001686.1, forward strand.
CACACTCACCATACGAAACACACTATTTTACGGTTTTCTGTATGAACGTGGTTCTTCCCCGGTCGAGCAGACCCATTCATGTTACAATCATAGTAAAGCTGCACCGTGGCTCTACTACGTATAAATCATCATTAACAATTTATTAGTAGACATAAGCATATCCCATTGGGACTATTTATCGTGCTTAATATTTTTGACAAAGATGTTAGAAAAAAAAAGAAAGAGGTTACGATTGTATTATAGTATTCTATGGAAATTACAGTCCACAACCTTGACGTTTCTTTGTATTATTTTTGTACACTATTTATCAATCAAAATCAAGTTGGCTCTTCGAGTAAAATAATGTCTGCTTTAAGCATTGCGACGATTTTTAAGAATGACAATTGTAAATTAGCGATGTTTTTAATCGATTGCCCCATGAAGAGGAATATCTATTGAGTGTATGGGTATATATATTTATTAGGCACGCTCTGCAGCCTAGACGACTTTTTTGATTATCTGTCTTGTAAAATTTGCCACTATCAATGTATTTATCTTTAGTAGATTATTATATTTTCTGAACGGTACGAAACCATCTTCCATGTGCCAATTCGTATAAAAGTACGTGAAAATAAAATTCAGCAATCGAGAATGATGACGAACGAAGATTTAAATCTTCGAACTAATTTTAACACATTCAGCTTAGTTTGCAGTGCGCATGTGCGTACACTCGCACATCTTGCATAGGTAATATTAAAATGTGTTTAGTATAATATATCACCTGTGAGATCTATACATACACTCGTGTGGGACTTGTCAAAGCTGATACAAATATCATCGTTGCTCTCTTTACTGTACTAACATGGAGTGTTAAGTAAAATTAACACCCGTATAATTAAGCATTATCGACACAAACGACTGTTCAAAGTTTAAATGCGGGCAACGACGGTGCGTTATTGTATTCGAATTCAGTGAGCTTCGTGCACGCAAGGTGGTGTACGTGCTCGTATTTTCTAACAAATACCGAGTAATCTTGGAATAGGACAGGACAGTTTTATTTAATGTGAGTTTTTGTAGATATTCAATTAATTACGTTACTTTTACTTTTATGGGAGTTGGTGCAAACGAGCATACGGCTCACCTGATGGTAAGTGATTAGTGACTACCGCCGCCCCTGAACAACTGCAACACCAGGGGAATTGCGGATGCGTTGCCGGCTACTTAGAAAGGAGTAAGCTCTTTTCTTGAAGGTACTTAAGTCGTATCGGTCCGAAAAAATCACCGGTCATGAACTATTCCACAGAGAGATTGTACGCGAAAGAAAACTCCTAGTGAAACGTACAGTGGTGTATGGATGCTATCGGGAGATTGCCGCGATGTGCGTTCATGGAATTTGGCGGCTGGGATTAATCCGAACAATTCCTCAGAGCACTCCCCGTGGTAGAGGCGAAAGAAAATATAAAGAGATGCAACATCTTTTCGCAGCGCTAGTGAATCGTGCCAATCGGAAAGCACTCGGTCGTCGACGATTCGAACCGCTCTGCGCTGGATCCGGTCAAGTGGAAGGAGCCGGCACCAGCCATGACAGTATTCCATGTGAGGCCGAACTTGCACTTTGTAAAGATGGAAGCGATGTGCTGGTATGAAATACTGTCTCGTTCTGCTGAGCACGCCAAGTTTTTTAAAGGCTAATTTGGCTTTCCCCACCAAGTGACCACGAAACTGCACACTATTCGATATGTCGACGCTGAGGATTCCGATAATGGCTGAGGCAATAAGGGGAGAGCCTTGAAACTGAGGAGATACGACAAAGGGTTTCTCTTTAGCGATAATTATTGAGTACAGTAATTATACGGCCACATAGCGAGTATTGATAACATATATGAAAGAAAGACATTTTTTATATCTCAAGGAGCCTAAGTTTGATACTCAAAATCGCATTACTTTTGTACTAAAATCTACATCAAACTGTTATTTAATCAAAAATACAAAGTAACAATCCGCCCTTAATTCAAATTTCCGCCAAAAGTCAGCAGTTGCCTTGACAAAGGCTGTAATGATGATAATAATTTAAAAATAATAGGGAACGACATGCTTACATTATATCGCCGCTGTACAATATCTTGTTAAGTTTTTATTAAAAATATTAAAAACTACAACGTAACAGTATAAAATACATTATTTTGAAAACAATATATTTTATGAGCGTTCCACAGTTTCATTAAACCTTGCTTTTTAACGCTCGTAAAATGTCATTGGCGACGCAAATTTTTGCAACTATTCTTCATGGGAGAATTGAGTAGCGGTCGGATTTAATATGTCATAAAACGTAAACAGCACTTAATTGATACGCTTAAAAAATCGTAAAAAAATACCCTTTTAAAGTAGCAATAGAGTTCAAAATTAGTTATGCGGCTGAAATATTATTATTGTAGTGGTAAATTTGTGCACAGCTAAAAATGTTGTAGATTTCTGACATTTGAAAAATTGATGGTTTGTGTTACTTGGTGATAAGGGTGAAAATCGCTAAGCTATCGAGTCAAGTTGAGTGTAAATGAAATGCGCTTGCATCAAGACAAGTCCTGAGTGCATGCTCGTCCTCCAAGCAAGCTTTATGTCTCCAGCGATGCGATGTTGGGAAGCTTCTTATCGTTTCTCAGTAAAATGCTTTCCTCGTACTTTCGCATCCACTTTTACCACGAAAAAATCTACATTGTTTCACGTCGCTCTAGTAAACTGAATGTGTATTTTCATTCGGGACTTTAAAATAACAATCGGAAAAAATATCCTTTCCTGGTTATAGAAATCGGGATTAGGAAAGATTACACATTATACATCGTACATTATATACTAGTAACCAAATTTATATTTAAGTTCAAATGTATAAATAATGATATATTGTTATTGCAGTTGTTTTTTTTTTTGGAAATACGAGTAAATAAGGCTTTTACTTTTATTTGACATTATCCCAAATTGAATTGATCACGCTTCTCAGTGTGGGATTCAATTCACAATATTTTTGGCGTACGTACGTAAGTAGTAAAATAGAAGGCGTTAGATATTTATGAATGACAATCAGTAAAAATAATCCATTACTACACAATCTGAATTTAAATTATAAAAAGAACAGAATGTTTGTATTTTTTTTAATTAAGTTTTCTTCACCATTCGCCTACATTACTTACTCTGAACATTTTCTGCACATTTAGCCGTGGAAAGATGCAGTAGTACGTGTAGTGTAACGACTGTATTCTCCAGAGAATAGGCAGAGTCCAAAGAGCAAGGAGATCCTTGGACCACGTTAAGCAAAAAATATGGGTTCACTTGAAGATTGAAAATTGTGAAAGAATTTATATGTCGCTAGCCCATTGCCTACAAATCACAAATTTTATATCCCATTGGTCACCTATTACTATATGCATGATAAAAATTCATTTTTATAACAAGCATTGCGTTTCTAAACTTACACCAATACTACTAATTGAAAATTATCAGATTTTATCGCATTTGAAATAAGAATCAATAAAGAAAAAAGGTACCAACCAACAAACACCGTCCCTTATGATGTTGTTTTTTTTTCTCCATTCATCCATCCATTACAGCCTAAAAAGCCCACTGCTGAACATAAGTCTCTATAGATTGCCTCATAGGGGGAATTTTACCGTAGTTGACACGCTTGGCAAGCGGGATGTCAACCGCAGTTCTTTTAAATTATTTAGAGTTGTTATTAGGAAGATGCTGCTGGCCCATCACCTTTTTTAATTGCTTTCTGTCGCCTCTAACGACATCCGCGGGACGATATAGGGTAGTGTATATTCTAATATCGCCACTACACGGGGTATTCTTTCCAAGAACTTCAAAACACTAGGAAATTTTACTGCATCGTGGAGATGTTTTACATTCATTAATCGCACATTGTCAAACATCTGTAGGCCATGTAAATACTTGTTTTGCACTGGATTCGATCCCGTGGCTCACAGCATCGTCACTTAATATTTAGCCAATTCGCTTCTGTACAGTCAAGAGTGTAGATTGGAATATAGTGAATTAAGCCCGGTACGAGTAATTTATGAAATTTGGACGCTTATTACTTAAGTCCAGAAATAAAATGAATGATTTTTATTGAATATAGATTATTGTTTAATAGTTATTGAAACTCATTTGTTTATTTACCACTGATTCGAAAAGAAACCTCTGCCCTGGGAAGAACCAGCAAGAAACCCAGCGGGACCTTTTTCAAAACATATTTCAATTGACAATAAATTTATTTTATACAATTATTGAATGAATTTTTATAGAACCAGCATGGTGGCGATCACCTCGTTCCCTGAAACAGATCAGACCTAGCTAATATTGGTAAAAAAGTTATTTAATCGGCTAATACCTAATTCTTGCAAGGACTACGCAGTCTGGCAAAGACCAATAATACTAATTCAATCAAGGAAAACTTCTTGAAATGCCTAATTTAATTAAAAACTATATATATACCAGGGGTGATCCAAAAGTAATGATAATCGGTTACTTCAGGTCCGCATAAAAATGTAAAAGAAATTTTTTTGCTTGCTTATATACTCACTACGTCAGCCTAAAAAAATCATATAAATTGATCACGGTTTCCGGGAGATACATTCATTTGAATACGAACTGTCGAAGAGATAACATCAACATGGAGAAAAACGAAATTAGAGCTGTCAACAAGTACCTCTATTTGAAAAAAAATATCTTCAAAAGACATACACAGTGACTTAGTGGAAACATTGGGGGACTCTGCTCCTCCATATTCTACAGTTGCACGCTGGGCCAAGGAGTTTAAACTGGGCAGAACATCCACTGAAGATGAACATCGCGAAGGACGCCCATCCACGTCCCTCACTGAAGACAACCTGAAAAAAGTCGAAGATGTTGTATTGGCAGATCGAAGAGTGACCATCAGGCATGTAGCTGAGGTCACAGGGATCTCATATGGCAGCGTTCAAAGAATCCTTGCGAACGAGTTGCATATGAAAAAGGTCTCTGCGCGTTGGGTACCCAGAATGTTAACCGACGAGCAAAAGAAAAATCGAGTTGACATTTCGAGGGTCAATCTCGAAAAGTTCCAAGCAGATCAAGAAAAATTTTTTTTCCGTTTTGTGACTATGGCCGAGACCTGGATCCACCATTTTGATTCTGAAACGAAACAACAATCGATGACTTGGAAGCGAGCCTCCTCACCGACGCCAAAGAAATTCAAAGTTTCAAGTTCGGCGGGAAAGGTTATGGCATCTGTTTTTTGGGACGCTCAAGGCATAATTATGGTGGAATATTTGGAGGGAGCCACTATTACGGGCTCTTAGTACGCAGACCAAATAAGAAGATTACGGGAGGCTATTAAGGAAAAAAGACGCGGCAAACTGCGAGCTGGAGTGCTGTTTCACCAAGACAACGCACCGGTTCACAAAGCCGCAGTTGCGATGGCTGCCATTCAAGAAACGGGATTTGAACTGCTCGAACACCCTCCCTATTCGCCAGATCTAGCTCCTAGTAACTTTTACCTCTTTCCTCGGCTCCAGGAACGCCTCCGAGGCAAGAAATTCGAAGACGATAGCGAAGTAATGGCCGCTGTTGAAGCGTTTTGGGAGGGTCAAGACAAAGAATTTTTTTCAAAGGGAATCCTGGGTTTAGAAAAAAGATGGACTAAATGTATTGATTTGTTAGGAGACTATGTAGAAAAATAAATTATTATTCTAACTTTAATTACCGTGTTTTATTTTCATTATCATTACTTTTGGATCACCCCTCGTATACCGATATTGATGAAGTTTTTGTGGGTGTTTGCGTGGCTCCTTGGATGGATTAGTTTCACAATTGGACCCTGTAGATAACACTGCAGTTGAGATCCTAGCTAATAATAAATAGCTTATTACATGAATTGTCTTACCCATATTACCATAACAACTCTACGTACAGAAACGTAGTTTCATAACACCATTTATATTAATACGAGATGTTAAACAAGTCCTTACCAATTAAGTTAATCTTCCTCACATAAATAATATGTCCTCTAGAGCGAATTTCGGTCACGCCGGCCTCATGATCAATAGTCCCGTGTACAATCACTAGACTAACAAGGCTACTCACATTACTGCATATTCAAAAGCATGTTTGTGATTTTTTTAATTTAACTTACTCACTTATATCCAGATGTGAAAATATCGCGTACCTGAAAAAAGGAAATAACATTAACACTGTTTGAAATTTGGTTGGTGCGTACAAAATTCCTGTCGCTCATTAATTAGGTCAGCATACCGTGGGGCCTTTATTTTAATTACGGAAAGGATTAAATTTTCCACGTTGCGAAGTTACGGCTTTCATATGCAAATCGTCAACAAAACGGTCGGGGGGCGGCAGACTAATAGATAAACCGCCAATTTTGTAGGTCGCCAGAATCTTTTATTGGCTCGAGAATCTCGTGTGTGTGAGGTTTGATGGTTCCTTCAAACAATCATTTTTACGTCTCTAGTGAATCGGGAAGTTAGTTTAAAATCAATTGCAAAATTTATAAAGAACACACAAAGAAACAAACAGACAGATAAAGCAAAGTATATTCATACTGCATTACTATCTACTTCTGAGCTGTATTTAGTTTCAAGTCTCTAAGCGCATCGGTAGTTCAAGGCTAAGGCTTACGTGTCAGAGCTATACTGCAGCTATATTATGGTTGTAGCACGAATAGGTTCGCACAGCCTGGGAATACCAGCGTAAAATAGTAACTTAATGCTACTGTGTTTCGTATGGTGAGTGTAGAGAACCTAAGATCCTATTTTCTTGAAAGGAGGCATTCCATCTTAGTCCTCAGGAGTGACAATGCATCTGCATTTTTATTTTTAATCTAGGATAGATGTAGATGTCTATGGACCACAACATCCATATATCATCGGGTGTGTGCTCGTTTTTCACCCTTATTTTATTTAAAAAAAATCGGGAAATCGGTTTTTTGTAACGAACGAAAAATTTGTAACGAACGAAAAATTTGTAACGAACAGCCAAACAAGGAAGGGAGCGAGTTTATTGAAGCGTGGTAAAGAAACTAATGACGAGTCGGTAATTCAAAATTAGATTAAACTATCGACAAAACAAAACACGTACAATGTGTTTTTGTTAGACTAACGTTAGACCATTGTAAGCATGTTTTAATTCTTCTAAACTTAAGCTTGTCGATTGTTTGTGAACAAACGTTGACTTGGTTTGAGTACAAACTGCTATTGTATTTGACATAATTGTTAGCGGGAAAATGTAGTTTATTACTTCGCAAGTATTTCAAAAGGAACTTAAAAGAATTCGTTTTGATGATTTTATGATTTTTATGGAATTCAACTCGCCAAAATTGAAGTGAAATTTATTTATCGATGTAGTTAATTAACTTAGTATGTATGAAAAAAAGTCACATTTTCTTGTAATGTTTTATGAAACGTTTCATCGCCGGGGCTGCATTAGTATAGATACTATAAGTGTATATAGTATATTAGTAGTGATATTGTTTAACCTATAAAATAAAAAAATGATATGTCGTAAAGAAGTTTCACTTCGTACATGTGTACACAATAATGACACAAACAATTTTTTTTATCGTAGTATGCGAGTCATCCGGGTTCGTTCCCCACCGACACCGATGATCTTGTTATTTGCAGTTTTAGTTGCTGATTTAAGTGTTCGACGGTAAAGATAAACATCAGCTTAAGAAACCTGTACGTCAGAGAAATAAAAAAATAAGAAGGCATTTGAAGTTTGCCAATACATGCTGAAAACTAAAACCTTTCAGAAATGAACGGAGACCTGTGCTCAGTAATAGGACGTATTTATAATTATGGTCCGTAATAGATGAAAACTACTTTTACGGATTTATCGCGTTTAATTTACTTGGTTTTTAATTCCTGACGTTTCGGGTGCTTCCCAGCACCCATGGTCACGGAGGACTGAGTTAACCCGATGTCAGTGTAAACCTGGAGTACTTAAAAAGCTGAAGGTACTCCGGGTTAACACTGACATCGGGACGTCAGTCACCTCAGTCCCAGTGACCATGGGTGAGGAGAAGCATACGAAACGTCGGGAAACCAAGTAAATTAAACGCGATAAAATCCGTATTTTTAATCAACGTGTGGTGTTGGCGTAAATATAGTAAACTTTTTTTTTTACTTTACTATTGCTATTCGCCTGTACGTGCTGCCAGTAATAACTGATGACAGATGAAACCGAAAGATCATCCTTCGTTGTAAGCCGTATAAGGATTCCACAGAAATCGTTATAGTACCTATACAGTGGACCCCCGGTAATCCGGCCTCGGTCTGATCCGGCACCCCCTGTAATCCGACATGGTCTATTATTCGTTATTGAATATTTTTTGACAATCTTCGATAATGCATGATTTAACAAGTTATAACTTGTACGCCCCACCACTATTGTGCTCGACGCGTAGGGTATATTTTTTTTGATTCTGATAGAAACATTTGATTCTGAAAATGGTTGAAAGATCATAATTTTTCTAAAAAAGCGTTATTGCTTCTTGATAACGCTCTTAGATTTATGCCTATTAAATTGATTGATTCATAACTTTTGATTATTTTAGTATGTATGTAGATTTGTTTGTACACAATTATTTCCTAATTTATTTATTGCATATTTTTTGTAAGGTCTATATAAAAAACTATTGTTTATTTTTTCATAATAGGTATATATATATATATATATATATATATATATATATATATATATATATATAATAAAATCAAAAAGATTATCATTGGATCTGCAATTTGTCGGATTACAATTTTGTAAAAAAATCCGGACTATAGGGGTATTATTAATTATACACTACTCTATAATCCGACAAATTCGATAGTCCGACACAGCCATGCAAAATGTTTATCAGATTACCGGAGGTTCACTGTATTGTATTATTATTACTATTTATGTGAAGAAACCTTACAGTCGCTCAGTGCGTTATGGGAAGTAATTTCGTGATGAAATCTTAAAGAAGGTATCCTCAATAGAATTAGTGTAACTAACAAAGCCAGTTTATATTTTAGGGAAGTTGTCTCCTACCGGTAAGCTTAAGACAGTTTCCCACAAATAGTTATAGTACGGTCAAAGTAAAGTTACAGCCTTTGTACGTCCCATAGCCTGGGCACAGGTCATCTGCCATTTCTAGGAGGGTTTTTTTAAAAGCGCCGTGGTGGCCAAGGCGCTAAGTGCTGACTGCAAATATTACAGCACGCTTGTAATCCAAGTTCAATCCTTGTCCGGCAATGCAATTTTAAGTGCTAATCACGTGCTCGACGGTGAAGGAAAATATCGTGAGGAAACTCGCATGTTTGAGAAATTATTATATGTAAGTAAATTATTTATTTTGTATATTTTACCAGTGAGCGACATAGACTTTTTCGTTAAGTACAAAATAATGTCAGAAAAATGAACAGAACAATACACGCGGCTCGTATGTCGTTTAAATCAACATCTTCTAATTCTTACAAACTCAAGTTGGTCGAATGTTTGTGAACAAACAATTATTGTGTGACTACACATTAACTATTGACATGTTTAAGTACAAATTTCTTAGTGGTACACGAGTGATATTATTCCAGATATAAAATCTATTAAAATGTAAAGCTAGTGAATTGATAAGATAGATAGGTATAACAAAACAGATAGAAGGCATTTTTAAATTATCTTAATTTTTTTACAACATGACTCCTATAATATAAATAGTTTACACTCCTATTTAAAAAATTTCATTAAATAAATGAATCCTATAAAATAAATTATTTACACAACATTTTCGAAACTTTCATTAAAAACTTAATTTAAAGTGAAAATACGTAACATTATTTAAAAAAAAGTTCAATAAATAAATTTGCGAAGCTACACTTGTAAATAACTGAAATCTAAAATTGGATGTATAAAATTTCCGAAACTACCATCAAAAATAATGAATAAGTAAAAAATATCTAAATACGATAAAAGGCTGGCGAAGATCACAGTCTTTATTGTATGAATCGGCACTTAAAGCTTCAATCCCTTTTAAAAGTTTCAAAACGCGAAGATCCTCTTTTGAGAACAAAGTTTGGATTCACAGGCGACTAAAAGTGTTACGCGAATCTCGTAACACATTTACGATCTGTTAAAAAACAATAGGATCGTCGAGTGGCTGAGGTTAATGCAGTACCCGTGCTGTCCCCGAGTACGAAGGCCGGTTAAGGTGATTCCCTTACCACGTTTTTCGAATTCGAAGCAAGGTGAAGTAATACATACAGATACAGAGAATCAATAATATATATAAAATAGATACAGAGAATCAATAAAATCACTACTTTTACTGACCATCATAGGCAATTTATGGGATAGGCCTATATTCAGCAGTTAAAACTACACTGAAATCCCGTTTTCTTTTAAATAAATGTGTGGAAATTGTGGCTTTAGACACTTAAATCTATCCTCAATTAAAATCAAAATGGCATTCATTGTCACGCATAAGGGCTAGGGTAAAGTACTTCGTTGCCACAACGATGGGGTCTCCGGGTCTCAGTTACCATATGAAACACAGCAGAATTAAACTGCTATTTTAGGCTTGTATTCTGTGAGATCATGGTCAGTCTCCAGTAGAGCCGACCTATTCGTGCTGCAGCACGGGCATGCATAATATACCGTACTGTTATACCCTTACCTTGTATATAATATTGCACGACACCCCAGAAACATTGCTTAGTAATAAACACCACTTAAGTGGTCTAGAATCTAGATTTCTGACACATTTAATTTGTGAAGACGTAGAGGCTCCCTCATCCTCACTATGCTCCACAGTCTGGCGATACGTGTATATAACATCCATCGCGTTCGGACAACCCTAGTTTTTCTAAATATTACTGAAATTAGTAATGTAATAAACGGGCTTCAATTCCTAAAACTCTTTCTATACAGGATTCGTAATAACATGATGATAATCAGTTTTTATTGAAGAAAACTTTGCCTTGTGAAGTTATTCGATTATCTGTACAAAAATAACAAAGCAAAGTTGCATTAAATATATGCTTTGACATTAATGTACATGAAAAATAGATATAATTACATAAATGAGAAAGAAAAGTCTGAGGAAAAATCATATGTTTATAAATTAAAAACCGACAAGTCATTATTTGCTATAAAGTAAAAAAACGAGAATCAGTGGTAGGGGATTGATGTTCCAGTTAAAGTGCTCTACACTAAGCGAGAATAAAATGAAAGTTTTGCTCCCGTTTCGTTTATTTCCCCGTACTGTTGCTTGTCGATTTGATTTATTATTTTTGCCTGCTTCCCGAGCATTTGTTTGAAATTTCACATTTGAAACCGGACATGTAAACTCGTACTTACAATATGTTTGTTGACAACATATGTTTCGAATAGAAAACTCACACTTAAGGAAAGTGTATTTCTTTAATTAATCATGTGTTTTAATATTTTTTTCTTATTCGTTAAAAAATTAACTGAAGCTACATCATACAAAAAATTAAAAAAATACTACTGACTCCTCGTTGGTTTAGTGGTGGTAAATTTGGTTGCTGATCATGTGGATGGGATGGGTGATAGGATTTGAATCCGGGACCGTAAAAAAAAAACGAAAGAGGTTCAATATAGATGAACGTAAAGGGTAAAACATATTAAGTGCTGCGGCGTAAGTTACATCTAGAACACACAATCGACTTTATCCCTATAGTTTCACGGTATATTTTCTAAGTAATTTCACACACCAATGACACACGACATTCATATAATCCTATTATACGAGAGAACTGCAAAAAAAAAATAGACAAATTTTTTGCTAATATTTATGTTTACGGATTTAAATATAATATTAAAGTTACCAATTTGTATGAATACAGTGGATGGTTAAGAGGTGACGAACGTATTGAGGATTCCCAAGATGTTTCAGATTTAAAATCAAAATTAAATTCAGTAACAATTCTGAGTCAGAAAGTTGACGGTGTTTCAACCCTGTAAGCATATAAGCCCATTAGTCCTGGGTCTTATCTCTCTCCGGTCGTACCGGATTGTCGGTCCTTCGAAATGTGAGAGTGAGGTAATAGAGAGTGCATCTGTGCTTGCGCATACGCTCGGGCACTAAAATCCAGTCATGCGCAGATGACCAGTCTCCGTTGACACTGGCTGCAGTGACCGAAATACTTTCTGGATATCATTCGTCTCATTCACTCACTTTCATAGACTGCTGACAAGGAGTGTCACACACATATCTATTGCTACAATCATCGTTACACTCGTCAAATCTGGCGATTACATCGAGTTCCTAAGACAGGGATATCCAACAACGTTGTTAAGGGTTGCTAAGTCAGGAAACAATATATATGAAAAACAAATACATCCAATTCAGCCAGCATAAGGTGATTCATATCAACAATAAATATATTAGATAATATATTAGTAGCATACCTATTACAGTTTAATGTTCTATCAAACAATCTTCCGATCCGATCTTAATAACATAATCCATAGCATAGTCACAGGTCACAGGGGTGCTATCACAATTAGTTATAGCAACGCTAATGTGATTTAACAGCGTATCAATGCAATCTACGTGGCGTGATTTAGTAACAGCCTACCATTGTTCCCTCTGACAGTATAATTATATGACTTGATATATTACAATGCGTTCTGACTATTCCTCTTGCGAGAATCTAAGCATCGACATAGCAATTGACTGACTGTCAATTGGATTTATGTGTTATTTTCGTGATCGCCACTAACTTACATATTTTAGGAAGATGAGTTATTTGAAAACGATAGTTATATTTATCGTTTGGACTGCTTCGTTGATCTAGTGGTTGTAGTGGTTGTAGTAGTGCGACTGCTGATCATAAGGTCCTGGGTTCAAATCCCAGGTCGGGCCAAAAAATCAATTATTGAGTTTTTCCGTCAAGAAATTCTCAGTAGCTGCCCGGAGTCAGGAAGTTGGCGGTGTCACATCCCCGTGCCTCAGAAAGCACGTAAAACCGTTGGTCCTGCGCCTGATCTGGTCGGTCGTGTAGGTTTACCGTCACATCGAATTATGAGAGTGAGGGAATAGAGAGTGCACCTGTGCTTGCGCATACGCGTGGGCACTATAATCCTGTCCAGCGCCGATAGCTAGTCATCATTGGAGCTGGCCGTCGTGACCGAAATCGGTCTGTAGGACATTATTTATCGTTTTCAAGTCACATACTTACGTTACTTAGAAATGAAAAAAATTGGGTAATTATAATTTACAGCCACTATTCATGGAATTTGTCTTTTTGATGTTCCGTATAAAACACAGAATCTTTCTACTATTTTGCATTGGTTTTCTGTCAAAGTGTGGTCCTACCCTGGTCGAGCTGACCCACTCGTGCCGCAGATATAGCTACCCAGTACAGTAATATAGCTGCAGCGTAGTCGCCTGCCAATTTAAATATGTATAGCCAAAAACCGAATTAAAACCGGCAACATGTTGTCATCACAGACTGCTATAATTCACGTGTCGTTTTGCCTTTGGAGTGGCCACACCTATCACATAAATTATGGAGCGACGCACAGACACCATCTTTGATATATGACAAATGTCATCTGTTTTAAATGTTATTTTAGTTATACCTTGTTAACGTGTTTTTGGTTTTTATTAAATGACAATTTTAATACGTCTTTTAAATGTGTACTTGGTTCGTTTAATTGAATTTGGTGGACAGATACAATCCTTGGTAGCTCAGGGGCTAAGCGATCGCTGTAAATATTACAGTACGCAAGCAACCCGCGTTCGATTTCCACCAATGAAATTATTAATTGCAATTTTAAGTGATTATTTACCGCGTGCTTGATAGCAATGGAAAATTTCGTGAGGAACTTGCATGTATGAAAGGTATCTGAACAAAAAATATTTGAGTAACACGCAGAGCAGCGTGGCGGACATTTCCCTGCTTTAAAACCCTCTCAGAAATGAAAGGTCTGTGCCTGTGCCTGTGATTCATATTCCTTCAGTACCCATACTACAGCGTAGCTGTACTATATATGACTGCGTACGGGTTTTTTACCCTTCTAACTGAAATACAGCATTTGGTGCATAGGTTAGTGGGCAATACCAAAAAAATATAGTGCTAAATAATCTGAGCAACAAAGAAAAATCTACTGGAATACAGTAGCCATTTGCTATCAGGTGATTTTAGGCGTGGTAGAGCCATGCTGCAGCTATGGTATGGTTGTAGCACGAATGGGTGATGGGGCAGGACCACGGTCTCACAGAACATCTGCGTAAAATAGCAACTTAACGTTGCTGTGTTTCGTATGGTGAGCGTAGAGAACCGGAGACCCTTTTTACTGGAAACGAGGCATTTCATCTTAGTCCTCAGAGGTGTTAACGCATTCGCATTTTTATCCTTAATCGAGGATAAATGTAGATGTCTATGAGCCACAGTTGTGTCCATGATCCATTTTCTATAAAAAAAAAACAAATTGGTTTTCTCTTCAGTTTTATAACATAGCAGTAGCATAGCACTTTCAGTACATAACCGTTAATCGATAGATCTACCCCCTAATATCCAAAAATATGTAATCTTATAATCATTATTTTCCTCAGATAAATCAATGGAGGATTTAAAACGGCACTCAGTTTCCGATATTCTATTAATAAAGCTCATATTTCTCTCACTTAAAAATATGTTACCATTTATCCACAGCCCGTGTTTGAAGCTCGGCTTCATAACAGAATGGTCTTGAACGCATACCAGATACCAATATACTTAGACCCCGTAAACCACCCACAAAACCCCTCAATCAAAGTGAATTAAAGCATTGCAGGCAGCGGGGTAGTTCAGCTACAATTGGTGTTATAAGCAACATAAATTCTCTGAGATACATTGACAAACATAAGCTAGCTTATGATTTATCTGCATTATGCACCTTAGTAGGCACATTCAAGTTCGAAATTCCCATAAATTTCGTTTAACGAAGCGACTAAGCATTAAAACGTACGGTAGCTTTTAAATAGACGTTGAAAGAAGTCGACAGACAGCTATCAAGATGTTCTAATAGGCGTAGCGCTTGCCAGAAATAATTTACAAATTGCCTTGTTGCTTGATACGGATCTCAAGCAGTTCCTCTTTAGTAGCCTCTTTTTTTAGAACGCTCCGTTCCTTATTTTATGATCATTGGTTGAATAAATTTCATAAAGCAATAACTTGGTGGCTGAATATGTTAGCGTTATAATAATGTGCTCCAGATCAATTTTTTTTCTACCATGGCGACTATTCACAACTCTCATAGTCTAACGGGATGGCAGTCCACACGACTGGAGAGAGATCAGCCGCAGGACCAACGGCTTTACATGTTTTCCGAGGCTATTGGTGAAACACTGCCCAACTTAAGTCCGTAAAAAAATTCGTTTAAACACCACCAGCATATTATCTAAGTGATTAAAAAATATTTAGAAGACACATGAAGTCCTCCAACACGTATTGAGGCAGCGGTGCGGACTTTTCCTTGCCCTAAAATCCTCTCAAAAATGAGAGGAATCCTATGCCTAACAGTGGGATGTATATAGACTATAACTTTGAGCTTATTGTATTATCTGCAGCTACTATTAACTAACATAACTAAACGCATCCATAAACTGCCATATACCTCTAAAAAAAGGCAACCGATTGGTGGGTTCTCTAGTGGCAGTGAGCCTCATACCCACAAGCACTTTGAATAAAACTAAATTTACGGATTTTATCGCGTTTATTTCATTACTTTTACTTATTTTTAATTCCCGACGTTTCGGGTGCTTTACAGCACCCATGGTCACGGGAGGACTGAGATGTTTGACGTCCCAATGTCATAGTTAGTCCGGCTACGTTCAGTTTTTGAATATTAATTTTTGGTCCGATTTACGCAAAACGAGCTTATAGTATCATGAAGTCTTGCAGTGCTATGCTTAGGTTTGGGTTTAATTTTGTTAATTATAGGTTCCCAAGCAGGTGGCAGCACCCATCCAACTTCTCTATTGAAATTTGGATGTTTTTTTAATTTCAAAAGCCTCGCGTATCATCCTTGGTAGGAATCGGTGTTCTTTTGCGAGAATTTGTGGTTTATCAAATCGAATGTAATGGTGGGGACGACCTTGAACATGTTCGCAGACTGCAGACTTCCCGGATCGTCAGTGCTTCACGTCAGCTATATGTTCTTTCACGCGAGTTTTTATGAATCTTTTTGTTTGACCTATGTAAGAGAGACCACATTCACAATCTAACTTGTACACTCCTGCATCTTGTAGAGGGATATTACACTTGACAGATGGCAAAAATTGACTAATCTTCTTCGGCGGCTTGTAGTATGTTTTAATGGAAGCTCGCTTCAAGATGTAGCCAACCTTGTCTGTGACTCCTCTGACATATGGTAGTACAGCAGGTACACGCTTGACTGTGGCCGGCTTCACTCGGTCACTGTGACGTAGGCGCGGGACCCGAAGCTTGTTGTCTTGCAATACTTGCTTGACGTGCTGAAGTTCGGCGGCCAGATGTTTTCTGTCACAGATCCCTCGTGCTCTCTGAAACAAAGATTTACCCACAGTAGTTAACTGTGAAGGATGATGGTGAGATTCACCATTTAAATATCGGTTGGTATGGGTCTTTTTTCTATACACAGTGTGACCAATTGTGTTATTAGGATTTCGAATGACTAAACTTAGAGATGGTTGGCATTTGATTTGATCGTTAATTTTACAAAATACAATGAATGCAAAAATAAACAACGCACGGTCTATAATCTGTCAAAACATACACTGGACGAACCAACAATAAAGGTATTAGCGAAGGGAATGAACTTCGCATTAACAATATCAATTGTAACTAGAAAGCTAGAATATAATAACATGCATGCTGAATATGCAGTATTACTCAAACACTGCCTAACATCTGGCTATCTATTGTGGAAGGAAGAGTTCTACAAGCAAGTAGATGGTGTGGCGATGGGCTCACCTATATCTCCCATAGTCGCCGACATATTCATGGAGGACTTCCAGGAGAAAGCCCTTCTTACTGCTCCTGTAAATCCAAGATTCTACAAGCGGTACGTAGACGACACTTTCACAATTTTACCGTCTGAAAAAGTAACTGCATTTTTAAACCACCTTAACTCTATAAGCTCTAAAATACAATTCACAATGGAGTTAGAGGCAAATAATTCTTTAGCTTTCAGTCATTCGAAATCCTAATAACACAATTGGTCACACTGTGTATAGAAAAAAGACCCATACCAACCGATATTTAAAATGGTGAATCTCACCATCATCCTCCACAGTTAGCTACCGTGGGTAAATGTTTGTTTCAGAGCACGAGGGATCTGTGACAGAAAACATCTGGCCGTCGAACTTCAGCACGTCAAGCAAGTATTGCAAGACAACAAGCTTCGGGTCCCGCGCCTTACGTCACAGTGACCGAGTGAAGACGGCCACAGTCGAGCGTGTACCTGCTGTACTACCATATGTCAGAGGAGTCACAGACAAGGTTGGCTACATCTTGAAGCGAGCTTCCATTAAAACATACTACAAGCCGCCGAAGAAAATTAGTCAATTTTTACCATCTGTCAAGTGTAATATCCCTCTACAACATGCAGGAGTGTACAAGTTAGATTGTGAATGTGGTCTCTCTTACATAGGTCAAACAAAAAGATCCATAAAAACCCGCGTGAAAGAACATATAGCTGACGTGAAGCACCGACGCTCCGGGAAGTCTGCAGTCTGCGAACATGTTCAAGATCGTCCCCACCATTACATTCGATTTGATAAACCACAAATTCTCGCAAAAGAACACCGATTCCTACCAAGGATGATACGCGAGGCTATTGAAATTAAAAAACATCCAAATTTCAATAGAGAAGATGGATGGGTGCTGCTATCTTCTTGGGATCCTATAATTAACAAAATTAAACCCAAACCCAAGCATACCACTGCAAGACTTCAAGACACTATAAGATCGTTTTGCGTAAATCGGACCAAAAATTAATATTCAAAACAGAAGACAGCCGGGCTGACTATGACATTGGGACGTCAAACATCTCAGTCCCCCCGTGACCATGGGTGCTGTAAAGCACCCGAAATGTCGGGAATTAAAAATAAGTAAAAGTAATGAAATAAACGCGATAAAATCCGTAAATTTGGTTTTATTCAATGTGTAGTATTCGCGTAAATTTAAGAAATCTTTATCCGACAAGCAATGTTCATAACTTTATCTCTGAGAGATCGTTTGACTTGCGATGATGATGATGGTGATGATTTTATTATACTGAGTGCGGTGGATTTTACGCTACCACATCATAAAGCAAGTTAATATCGCATTTCATTCAAGGATATTGTCCCTGTTCTCTTTTAAACAACAGACGCAATTTAGCTCTAGTTTCGTTTGTTTGTTCACATATGAGCCGTATAGTATTGGTAAGAGGGTGCATTATGGCTTTTGCTGGGTCCTCATACGAAACTGATATAGTGAAGGGTTTCGAAAAATCGAAAATGACGATACTGGCCAGACTAGACGTTTATTGCCCCACGAAACGTCGGGAAAGGTAAATAAGTATAAAAAAGAAAGTATTGAACGTATTGGATTAGTATTCGTATTTTAATAGAAGAATTTAATACATGATTTTTTTCTACAATTAAGAGTGGCAAAAGAGTACACATATCAACTGTGAGTAGTGGATGCTGTAATCCGAAGACGCCTACATCTAACCTCAATTAAGAACCAAATTAATGCGCTACAGACTGAATTTAGGCCACGGCGGCCAGGCTCAACGAAGACTATAGCCATCTACGAAGCACAAGTGCACTCTCTATTCGCTCACTCTTGTAGTCCGATGGAGCCAAAATCCGAGACTACTGAAACAACGGCTTTTCGAGACACATGGGTACATCACCACCAACTTTCGAATCCAAGCTGTTACTGAGAATTTCTTGAAAAATAAACTTTACAACTAAATATATGTAGGACCAAGATAGGATAGGTAGGTAGGATGCACATGTGTGACGCACATATACAAAAAAAAAAACATTTACAGTTGAATTCAGAACCTTCTTTTTAAAGTCGATTAAAAATGCGAAACAATCTATGCCTTTTATAAATGAGTAATGTAAAACGATTTATGTGTAAACTCAATTGTAGAAAGTGAGGAAGAATGTTTTTTATAGAATAAGCGTGACAAACAAGCCCACAGTCCATCTGATGGTAAGTGGATGATGTGGCCCTTTAAACATCTATATTTATTCTCGATTAAGAATCAAAGCGCAAATGCGTTGTCAACCCTGAGGACAAAGATGGAAGGCAGAAGGCAGAAAAAAAGGGTCTCCAGACTTCTACACTCACCACACGAAACACAGCAACATAAAGCTGCTATTTTACGCTGGTATTCTGTGAGAGCGTGGTCCTTCCTCGGTCGAGTCGACCCATTCATACTAATATAATAATATAGCTGCAGCGTGCCTCTACCACGTATAATATCTTAGTATTTATTTACATCTATATTTACGTACTAAGTATAAGCAACATACCAATTGGTCCCGTGGGTGTCGTATTAAGCCACTATGAGTAATGCCAAATATCCACAGCTTCCGATAGATGGAAGCGTAACATCTCTTAACATATAATAAAGAAAACCACACGCGACAAACGAATTTCACTAACTATGCCAAATAATGTGTCCGACGAATCAGAAGCCGATACTAAATGCTTATGTACCTACTCCAACCACAAGACTTTGTGGCCGGCTTCGATCAACAATACCAACTAGATGACGGTTTACGTACAAAATCATAGCTAAATACTGTCCGTATGAATATAAACTATGAAAAAAAACATATTATTAAATAACATTTAGTGTGTAATTAACCTTAAGTTATAACAAATAAAGTTCTTTTTCCAGTTATTGCTTTGCGAGCTACACTCTCACGTGCAAGAGCTCACGTCTCATGTGCGCTCTTATTTACTGAGACGGATTTCTTGCGCCGACCCGACATCTAGTTGGTATTGTTGATCGAAGGTGGCCGGCTTACTATAAGTCACTGCTAAACATTATTATTATTAGTTATCAACTTTTACAGGGTAACAAAAAAAAAGTATTCTCTGCAAATCAACCTGTGGAGTGATGAGGTTTTGTGGCAGGTACAATTATATACATAATTTCTATGATATACATAAAATATACAAAATGTATACATAATGTGCATGTTGTATACTGGATGACCTTTTTTACCGTCTGGAAAAAAATAAGGTGGAACATTTGAACGGAGTAGAAGCCTATGGCACTGATATTTTACAAAAAAAGAAATTGAATTTAACGTTGAAAAATTTTTTGAACAATTACTTTGCCCTTTGCCCTTGAGCCAGTGACCCTGCGAAATGAGAATGTCAAAGATGCGCCTACTAAATTTATTGTTTTATTGCCATTCGTAAATTAAGGTGTAATTTATTTAATTCAAAATTTTTGTTTTTATTTTTTGTAAAATATCAGTGCCATAGACTTATTTTCCGTTCACATGCTGCACCCTTTTTTTCCAGACGGTAAGAAAGGTCATCCAGTATATTACTAATAAAATAATAATAATCATCATCATCATTACAGCCCTTTACAAGTCCACTGCTGAACAGACAAAAGAGACCTCCGCCCAAGGAGGCCCCTGAGCCACTTGCATCCGTCGACTTCCTGAGTCTCTTACCAGGTAATCCATCTAGTGGTAGGTATACCGCCCTATACTTCACTTGCTGGTACGAGGCTGTCACTCGAGAAACTTTCCTTCCAATAGGTTGTCGGTTCTTTGAGCTTTATGACCGAACCCTTGCCACACAGTGGTAGAGCCACGCGGCAGCTTTGATGTTGCACGTATGGGCCGGCTCAAACCGGGGTGATACCACGACCTCACAGAATACCGGCGTGAAGTGGAAACTTTGCTTCCGCGTTTCGTCTGGTGAGTGCAGGTGGCCGGAGGCCAACCCCCATTAAAATGGTAGCAGAATTAAATAATGATAGACTACCCCAGGAGGGTACCAGCAACCCTGGAGAATCACTCGCTGAACATCCACGACCATGTTTCTCCACTTCTGAGCGTGGGTGCTCAGGCTGCCCCGCGTATTCTGGGGGAGGGGGGGGCAAAATTCCGCTCAAGACTATAACAGCTCGAGGCAAACGGAGCAACAAGACCAAGACAACCCCTGCCACGCTGTCCGTGAATTTCTGCAATATCAGGGGACTTCACTCTAACGTCGTCCTCTCGAGACGGCGAGGCCGGCTCTGCTCTTTCTGACCGAGACGCAGGTGTCCTCTCCGGCTAATGTCTCGTATCTCTCCTACTCGGGGTACAAACTGGAACACTCCTTTGTGCCTCGGGCTGGAGTTTGCGTTTATGTCAGACAGGACATCTGTTCTCGACGCCTCGGCAGACTTGAGGGCTCGGACATGTCCAACCTGTGGCTACGCGTAGACAGCGACGACCATCCGCGCGTCTACGGGTGCCTCTATAGGTCCCATAGCGGTAATGCCGAAACAGACCGACTCTTCGACCACGTCCAAATGGCTACAGATTTCGTTGCTACAGCAGATCCCCTCGGCAGAGTCGTGATCCTCGGCGACTTTAACGCCCATTACGCCGAATGGCTTCGTTCAGGTTTAACCGATCATGCGGTGAGATCTGTTCATGAATCTGCCTTGACACATGGTCTGACACAAGTGGATACTTCGCCTACGCGGATTCCAGGTGTGGATGATCATGCACCTTCCCTATTGGACCTTCTGCTGACCTCTCACCCGAACGGATATCAGATTTCCGTCGAAGCCCCTTTAGGCTCCTCGGACCATTGTCTTGTCCGGAGTAAGGTGCCACTCACGCTGAAATTGCAGTCGCATTCTGCAGGCTGCCGCCGTGTTTGGCAATATAGGTCAGCCGATTGGGATGGGATGCGGTCTTTCTTTGCATCCTACCCTTGGGGGTGGGTTTGCTCCTCGCCGGACGATCCCAACGTTGTTGCGGATTCTGTCGCTGATGTGGTACTTCGGGGTATGGAACTTTTTATTCCTTCCTCTGTGGTGCCCATTGGAGGCAAATCGTAGCCATGGTTTGGTCGCTCCTGTAAAATAGCATCATGCTATAAGCAGGAGTGCTACCGATCCTGGGCTGACGCATCAGCGTCCCGGGATGTAAACACCAGCGCTCTAAAAAAAGAAGTATAATTCCGCCTCTCGGTCATTCAAAAGAGTCATTGCCAAGGCAAAGTCAGAGCACATAGGCAGAATTGGCGAGAAACTAGTTCGCCTTCCTCCTGGAACTCGTGCATTCTGGTCTCTCGCCAAGGCTGTTCAGGGGAATTTCTGTCAGCCATCTCTTCCATCTCTGCACAGGGAGGACGACTCACTGGCCCACACCGCAAAGGAGAAAGCCGATCTTCTGGGCTCTTTCTTTGCGTCCAACTCGACTCTCGATGACGGGGGGAGTACACCGCCGACGATCCCGCGGTGTGAGTGCTCCATGCCGGAAGTGCAGTTCACACAGCGCTCGGTTCGCAAAGCACTCGTCTCCCTGGACATCCACAAGTCGAGTGGGGCTGAAGGAATCCCCCAATTGTGCTGAGGACGTGTGCTCCAGAGTTGGCACCGGTTTTAACGCGTCTTTTCCGGTGCTCCTACTCCCTAGGCGTAGTCCCAAAATATTGGAAGACAGCTTTCGTCCACCCGATCCCTAAAAAAGGCGACCGCTCAGACCCGTCCAACTACCGGCCTATCGCCATCACCTCCTTGTTCTCCAAAACAATGGAGTCCATTGTAAACTGCCAGCTCATGAGGTACCTTGAGGATCACCAGCTGATTAGTGACCGCCAATACGGTTTTCGCCGTGGTCGGTCAGCTGGTGATCTTCTGGTCTACCTAACTCACAGATGGGTGGAGGCAGTAGAGTCCAAGGAGGAGGCATTGGCCGTTAGTTTGGACATTGCGAAGGCCTTCGATCGATTTTGGCACAAAGCGCTTCTTTCGAAGCTCCCTTCCTATGGGCTTCCCGAGAAATTGTGCGATTGGATCACCAGCTTTCTTGCAGATCGGAACATCAAGGTCGTTGTAGACGGTGCAAGCTCCGATTGCATGCCTATTAATGCTGGTATTCCACAAGGCTGCGTACTATCGCCAACGCTGTTTCTTCTGCATATCAATGATATGTTGCAAACCCCTAACATTCATTGCTATGCAGATGACAGCACTGGTGATGCTCTTTACACCGACCGAGCCAATATTTCTCGGGAAAACGTCTCCGAGTGCCGGGACAAACTTGTGTCTGAAGTCGAGTCCTTGCTGAACAGAATCTCGGATTGGGGGCGACTAAATCTAGTCCAATTTAACCCCCAGAAGACACAAGTTTGCGCGTTAACCGCTAAAAAGAACCCCTTTGTCGTATCTCCTCAGTTTGAAGGCACTCCCCTTGTTGCCTCAGCCAGTATCGGAATCCTCGGCGTTGACATATCGAGTGACGTGCAGTTTCGTGGTCACTTGGAAGAGAAGGCCAAATTGGCCTCTAAAAAGCTTGGCGTGCTCAGCAGAGCGGGACAGTATTTCATGCCGGCACACCACCTGCGACTTTACAAGGCGCAGGTTCGGCCGCACATGGAATACTGTTCCCATCTCTGGGCTGGGGCCTCCCCAGTACCAGCTCCTTCCACTTGACCGCATCCAGCGCAGAGCGGCTCGAATCGTCGACGACCGAGTGCTTTCCGATCGGCTCGATTCACTGGCACTGCGAAGAGATGTTGCATCTCTTTTCATTTTATTTCGCATACACCATGGAGAGTGCTCTGAGGAATTGTTCGGATTAATCCCAGCCGCCAAATTTCGTGAACGCACTACGCGGCAAACGTCCCAATACCATCCACACCATCTGGATGCTTGGCGGTACACCACAGTACGTTTCAAAAGGAGTTTTCTTTCGCGTACAACCTCTCTGTGGAATAGTTTACCACCGGCGATTTTTTCCGGACCGATACGACCTGGGGACCTTCAAGAAAATAGCTTACTCCTTTCTAAAGGGCCGGCAACGCACCTGCAATTCCCCTGGTGTTTCGGTTGATCATGGGCGGCGGTAGTCACTTAACATCAGGTGAGCCGCATGCTCGTTTGCCCCCTCTTCTATAAAAAAAAACACAGCTTACTGATCCGTTAGACTACCATACGTTGGCATGCCACAGTAATAAAATTAAGTCGATACAAAATATTTATTTCACAAATAGATTTAACGCAGTCACGAAGCGATTGTAGGGCAAAAAAATAGAAAAGGGGAAAATACATCACGGAAAGCAATAAACAAAAGAAAAACCAGTTAAACAGATAGACGTTAACGAGGGACCAGCCGAGGCACGTGAGCTCTCTTTTATGTTTTTTTTTACTTCAAGCAAATAAAATCAACAAGTTCACACCCTCCGTTTAAGTGCATGTGAACTTTGTTAAGTTGATTCGCACCACCTCAAACTGTATTTACTATTACTAAAATGTTCATCGAAAACCCGCAAGTCTTGGAAAATAAAAGAAATCATTTCTGCTTGAGTGATACTCTATAAACAAATCTTAATTCAAAACCTGAAATCTAGCCAAACCGATGTTATTTTTTACTGAAATAGGTGTTAAACGAGCAAACTTTCCTGATGGTAAATGGGTACTGTGGCCAATAATAATAACGCCCCTGCAAACCGAATTTCGGGCACAGCGGCTACTCTTAACGGAGACTAGCGATCTCGCCGGACAGGACTGTAGTGCCCAAGTGTATGCGTGCATTCTCTATTCCCTCACTCTAATAGGACGATGGAATGGTTATCCAAAAGATCAGACGCAACCTTTAGATGCTTTCCGAGGCACGGAGGAGAAAGTCCAACTTCCTGACTGCCACTGAGAATTTCTTGACAGGAAAACCCTTACTAACTTATTTTGGCCCGACCCGGGATTTGTAGCACTAGACCAACGAGGCCCGTATTGTACTTAGTACATCAATCCACATCCACAATAATGAATAAAACTCAAATAGGTTGTGGAAACCTTGAGGACTAAGATGGAATGCCTCGTTACATGTAAAAAGGGCCTACGGTTCTTATAACTGAAAATGCAATTCACAGCAGCATTATGTTACTTTTTTACACGTCCCTTTAAAACTTCCAATCAGAAACCTCCAATTGAAGTCACAGATTTATTTAATATTTTCTCTGATTGGACTTTGCACACGCAGTATTCAAGAAAGTCGATATCAAATCGACGACAGTTTAAATCTAAAACATTTTGAGATTTTACATTCATACGAAGCTAACATACGTTAGCGGGTAATCCAAGGTGTACTTATTGTGTTATTGTATATGTGTATTTAATAACAAAATTTCGCAGGCAGATTGTCTGTCTTTCCGTCCGTTATAGCGACGTCGACGTGAGATTGTGTTTTCCCATCCCTAGAAGGTAAAACAATATTGCGGGAGCGCTTCACGCGTCATAATATTTGTTTGTGTATGAACACACGGACCTACAGAACAAAAAACATTTACACTTAAATTCGAAGCGTAATAATTCAAAAGAATGATCGTTTTTGATACGATTTAAGTTCTGAGCTATGTTTGAAGTTTGAAGCCTCTAGCTTGTCGAGAAGTCAACTTATAACCGATGCGTAATTTTAGGTACATGTCAAAGCTATATTTAAAGTTTGCTAATCAAGAAATAAGTCTAGAACTGATTGCAAAACTTGTACCGAACAGACAAAACCGAAAATAGATTTTAAAACACGTGGTAATTATGAAATACTAAAAATTTACATTTTACATATTATATTTGTCTCAGTTGTACTTGGTAATATATTGGTAATGCTTTTTTACTATTTAACTAGATTTTTTTAATTCAGTTTCAAAATGCGCCTACTTTTAAGCTAATCGGAAAAGCCAAGAAAGTTCTAATGGTTAAAGATACATTGGCGGCATACTTTTTCATTTACATCAAACTCTTTCATATAAATTAATTATTAATAAAGCTTATCTTGAAAATTGTCAATACAGCCCGCCATTAATTTGGGTTTTTCGAATGATATATGAACCTCCCTCGTATATATTGGTAAAGAAATCATATTTAGTTAAACATTACGAAAATTTACAATGCTGTTGTCATGCTCGATGTGGCGAATACAGAAAATTTTATCTACATTAAAAAAGGTTTCAACAACATTGGACCACAGGATGCTAAAAAGAAGACAAGGAAG
Source organism: Parnassius apollo (assembly GCA_907164705.1). Taxonomy (NCBI): domain Eukaryota; kingdom Metazoa; phylum Arthropoda; class Insecta; order Lepidoptera; family Papilionidae; genus Parnassius; species Parnassius apollo. The sequence goes on from CAJQZP010001686.1 coordinate 3,751,378, forward strand.
ATCTTATAATTACATTTAAATTTAAAAATAAACTTCATACAGGTTTTATGACTCTTTTAATCGTGTGTAGCTATCACTTCGCGTAGTATGATTCAACTCGAATACAATTTGCATACGTCTACATAATTTAAAACGGTTTTCTGAAACTTTAGGATTGGACAGTCAGATGTTTGTGAGCTTTCGCACAGCATTTTCGCATTATCGAATTTCCGAACATTCTAAAAGTTTCGTACACATTTCAAATTCCAAAATAAATATTTATTTAATGCAATCTACAAGTATAAGAAGTCAATCCCTAATTTACATCATCTAGTATCATAGGGTACGGTACCATAGATGGCTATTGCAATAATTTTTTTATAGTATAGTGTGACAAACGAGCACACAGTCCACCAGATGGTAAATGTATATAGGTACTAAGGCCCATACATATCTAAATTTATCCTTGATTAAGAATCAAAATGCAGATGCGTTGTCACCTCTGAGGACTAAGATGGAATGTCTCGTTTCCAGTAAAAAGGGTCTCCGGTTCTCTACACACACTATATGAAACATAGCAGCATTAAATTGTTATTCTACGCTGTTATTTTGTGAGAACTTAGTCCTGCCCCGGTCAGGCCGACCCATTCATGCTACAACCATAATTAGGTGCAACGTGGGTCTACTATGTACGAAAACTGTCGGATTGATTTGTTTCGTATGGTGAGTATAGAGAACCAGAGACGCTTTTTACTGGATACGGGTATTCCATCTTAGCCCTCAGGGGTGACAACGCATCTGCATTTTGATTTTTAATCGAGGATAAATTTAGATACCTATGGCTAGGGGCCACAGTGTCCAATTATCATTATTGTAGGTTGACAATGTGCTCGTTTGTTACCAAGATTATAAGCACGCATTTATTATAAAGCTACGTACAAAAATTCGCCTGAAATGTGGAAATGTAGGTAGATGAACCATTCAACATATTAATTCTATAAATAACTGAAATGACGACAATTTTGTCCGTAATAAATTTTAGGGGAAACGGGTTTTTTGGACTTTTAATTTCAATATTTCCTTAGTAATCGTTTTATAATGTATGGATGATATCTACCTAAGAATATAATAAACTACTTCAATGGAATTACGTAGATACATTTTGAGAACAGCATATATTAGTCCAGGATAATAAGAGGAGAACAAAAAATGTTATGCGTTACGTTTGCTTAGAAATTTATTGAGATTAAATAAGCGCCATCTATTTTAATCCGTTAGAGTGAAGTTCTCCAGACTATCCCTCTCTCCTGTAGGATTTCGGTAGTGACTTGCGTCGCCGCAAGACGGCGCTATATCGGGATTATGTGATTTGAGTCTCGTCCACAAAAATCTATTCGTCTTTCCGTTGAATGAACTGCAAAATGAGCACTCAAACGAGAATTCAACCGTATTTTCTTTTTTTATCATCGGTCGAATCGAATCATTCATGTTTTTGCCATGACACAGCTGCAGCTTTACCTTGTTTTGGTCAGACTAGCTTTTTAAAATTATATATACCGGGACGGATTGTTCAACAGTTTATTGGAATTCACGACAATATGCCAATGAAATATTTATTATGACGTTCCCGAGTTTGATGCCAGCCCGCACCAACGAAATTGTTATTAGCAATTTATTTAAGGTTGCTTTTTTATATTTTGTAAACATTTAATAGCACCCAATACTACGGAAAATCCGCGTCGAAGTTCTCTGGTAGTACTAAGACTTAACTGAATTGAACTAAGCCCAACTTTAAGTTAGTTACTAAAAATAACTAGTTACTAAAGATAACTATTTACTAAATTTTAAACTTGATATTGTTGTAAATTGTATATACATATATTACTTATTTATTAAACTTATTGTCTTTCTTTCTTTCAATTATGCCATTTCTCATTTCTAAGAAGGCTTTAGGGCAAGAATAGGTTCACCGCATGGCTCCATATAAGCTCCCTAATTAAGTTGTAAATACTGCTTCAATTACATTGTGTGTTTCAAAACATACGAGTATGTACATATTTACACGACGAGTACATGTACAATAATTAATTTTATATTCACTTCGTAGTGACTTAGCAGAAAGAAATACCCGTTTTTGTTATATTTCTATTTCTACTATTTGTGGTATGTAAAGAGACGGTTGCAGGAGACACAACAGTATGACTTTAGCTCCTTGCGAGAGGGTAAAGCCCCAGAGACACTTTAGCAACGTTTCATCTCAGGGGTACCTCGTTTAGAGCCGAGGCGGCATAAGAGGCAGTTGTAATAAGTAGCATAAATATGAGTCTGTGAGAGATGACTTCGTACCATGTATCCTAAAGGATATATATTCGTGACTGGTCGACGCTGCTGATGATATCACTATACCGCGGAGAGTAGTACCCCCCTGCAGTTTCGTGGCTTGGGATGGGGAGGGGGGGGGCTTAGCAGCCGTGGCTTTGTCACCCGCAGTAAGAGGATTCCACTTGGCTAGACCGTGATGGCCACCCCGAGTGGGCTTGGCGAACCCACTTTGGATATGTGTTGGTGGGCTGCGGCGGAGGGGTGTCCTCTCCCCCTACCGCTGCAGTCGAGGTGAAGTCGCGGGGGAAGAGAAGTGTTTGTATGACGATGCGCCTCTCGCCCTATATACTTCGCGAATTTGACGTGGCCGCACCGTTGACCCTAGTGCGCCTTGCCTGAGCAGGAGAATAGAGAGGAGAAGTCCTCTCCCGAGAGGGAGGTGCTATGGAGCGGCCGGCGCTGGTGGGGCCGAGGTATGCGTGTTCCCTTGACCCTGCCAAATTCCAATATGCGGCGAAGGTGCTACGAGGCTTTAGTCGGTGCGAGACGGGTATGCGTCGGGCGGCTAGGAGAGAGTAGTGACGGTATTGAGAGGCGCCGCTCCCGCTACCCTCCTTGCCCGAAACTTGCTTGGCGGGACCACATCCGCCACTGGGGTCAGAAGAGCGGGTGCTTTCGAGCTCTCGTTTTGTCTGGCCACATGGCCTCCACGTATTGGACTCCGGAGGGGGGGGGGATCCGTTACACTTGCGGCACCGCCAGAGTTGAGGGCCGTGAACGAAAAGAAGTCCTATCCCGTGTAACAACACCGGTTTTAGTCGATGCGAGTCCGACATAACTCGTCCGTGCCCCCGCGAGGCCGGATAGCCCGCCGCACGTAGACACTCCATGTAAAAAAAGGAATTTATGATAATGATAATCTAAGATTTTCTTTTTTTATATAGTAATAAATTATCGAGTGGAATGTTATGTAAAAAAATTTCAAATACTAATATTATAGTATTACCATGTTCAGAATAGAATAAGGGAGATAAAATAAAGCTCCTTAGAACTATTATTACAAGGATATTTTGATACAATAATTACGGTAGGTACAATTCGGTTGCGTGCCAGTAAGACTTATTTTTTTATACTCTTGGTAACGTACGTCAGTGTATATGTATTTGAACTTCACAGGAAGTACAGTTCTAGGTTATATATTATTTATAACTTATAAATGAAAGTTTACATTAACTATCTGCGGCGTACACAACGCCTCTTCTCGCTCTGTACGACTTATAAAGTACAGTTAACAAAAACATGAGTAAACATTTCGTAAGAGGTTTTATCGCGCGAAGAAAATCCTATCGCGGAACTGGGTCACATTTATCGGAGCAGAAGTTTGACGCAACAAGTCAGAAAATCCCCTATTAATCCACGGGATTTTCACGGTTTAATGCGAATTCAGATGGCCGAGAATTTTCCAACGAAAAATATGATCTATGTTTAAAATATTTTCTTCTCACAGCGCGCGAAGGTTTGCTTGAAACTGTGTATTTTTGCTCTTCATTAGCAACGTAGCGTTATGAAGAATTTTATTCCTTGTAATAAAAATGAAATAAGGTTGTTAAGGACATGATAAGGAGCCAGATTGCGGACCGTACAATAATTATATTAATATTAGATGAGTAGAAAAATAAGGCTATTCTGTCTATCTCTTGACTAAGCAATGGTAAAAAACGAAAAAGTATTATATTCTAGTATTAGGCATGCGGTGGCGGCATAGTATTTACAACTTTATTTCAACCAGCGGTTTTGGTAAGAGGCAATTGTAGGTAACACCGGCGCAGTTATACGTAGAGCCATGCTGCATTATGGTTGTAGCGCGAATGGGTCTCATAGAATAACAGCGTAAACCGCATGTTAATGCTGCTTTATTTTGTATGGTAACTGTAGAGAACTGGAGACCCTTTTTCCTGAAAACGAGGCATCCCATCTCAGTTCTTAGGGGTAACAAAGACATTAGCATTTTAATTCTTAATCGAGGATAGATGAAGATGTGTATAGGCCACTTACCATTAGGTAGACTTTGCGCCCAATTATCACCCTTATTTTATATAAAGGCGTCAAGGTGTGAGATAGGAGAGGATTTCAATAGCACAGAAAAAACCACTGCACAGGCCCAATGCATCCTAGTAAACATAACATGTCCTCAAAATAAACGATGTTACACTGCAGAGTTTACGTTCGATGTTTTCTTTCAATGTCGATCATGTCACCTAACCCTAAGGCTGTCCAGTGCACTACTACTATTGCTATTGTCTTACTAATGAGTCTGAACATATTGAGTTTGAAACACCGGACAGTGAGTGTTAAAATTGCACTAATTTTGTCAAAAAACTTTAGTGGTGTCGATGGGTATCGAACCCGATATTCTCGCATACCGTCACATTAGCAAAAAAAAGAGTAAACTCACAGCCTATATACGTCCCACACCTTGGCCCCTCTCATTTCTAAATAGGTTTTAGAGCAAGGATGTTTCCATCACACTACCCCGCGTGTGGCGGACGTGATGTCTTCGAAAGAATTTTATTTTATTTTAGATATACAGGTTTATTTTTGATGTTTTCCTTTAGCGCTGAGCACGTTTATTATATTTAACTATTTCATTGGTGCCTGCGGGATTGAACCTGGGTTGCTCGCGTGCTATTAAATCTGCAGTGAGCACTTAGCCTCCACGTTTCTTCAACCTTTAAAAAAAACGAAATATATTGTAGTTATAACATAGTGTACAGCCATAGAGACAATACTATATACTGTTCTGTTGATACTTTTCTCAGTATGTCTATATCAAAGAATGTGTAGCGGGATATCCCAGGAATGAACTCTCGTTGACCGCGTAAGAAACATAGAAATCCGAAGACAAAAGCAAACCAGCATACTTCCTGTTATAACGACAAGAATAAGCGGGAATGTACTTTGTGTGCAGAGAAATTGCACTCTTATAAAATCTTGTGAACTATTTACAATTTACGTTTATTCCAAGTTTGTTTAAGGTGCTTTATTCCCTGTAATGCTTCAGCTGTTACGTCTATACTGTCTTTACCTGGTTCTTAGATGATTAATTATTATGATGATGATTAATTACCGAACACCAATTACAACTTAAAACACACTAACAATAAAACACAATTGCACTACAGGCAACTTTAATTCGCAGTTATATCGCTTCGAAATATTCGCTGGATTGCCAATTCAATACTCACTCGATCGCGGTCCTTACTGGCCTTATATAGGGCCTCTTCTATTGAAACATCTAGAATGTTCGAGTATATACCGTTCCTGAATGACTAGGTGTAGATAGTTATAGTATGGAATTTTCTAGGAAGCTCTCCTAGTTCTGCTACTCGATACTAGATGGCGCGAGTTACCACTCGCCACGTACCAGGCATTAATTATGGCGCGTAACAATATGATACGCATAAAAAATTAAAATGCTGCGATAAATAAAAATGTGTGCGCTAAGACTTAGCGGTCAGCCACCACATAGTCGAAGGTGTTTGGATTAGTGATAACCTGGATAGTGCACGCAATTGGGGTATAGTGGGAGGTGCTCTTCAAACTAAGTAAGACGATACGAGTATGTCTTTTTTATTACTTTATTTTGTTACGAGAATCTTAGCTAATTTTTTAAACATATTAATTTAATTGATTTTCGCAAAGTAAAGCCTGATTCTATTAACTAACATATTATTACATAAATATTTATGGAACAGTTTCAGAAGAATATTATATCGATTTATATTATAAAAAGAGAGATATTTTAGTGCAAAAATTAATTGTTCTTGGTCCGAATTCTTCGTTCATTTAATGTCTAAGAAATATTAATAGTAACGTGAGTATATAAACGTTCCTCTAACGTACCTCTATTTTCAAGAGGATAATAAGGTCTACTCAACCTTTTCGCCCGTGTAGTTTGACATGCTTTAGGATATTTTTTATTTCTTGTGAGCACATTTTTTGAAGATACTTTTCTCCATTCTGAACCAAGTGCCAAACCAGCTTATTAATTTCGTGTTTGTCTTGACTGAAAAAAATCGTTTACGGTAAAAAAAAATATATATATATATATATATATATATATATATATATATATATATATATATATATTAATTTTAATTAAAAAGCGTTACCCCAACAGAAGGATTTTGCTCTTGTATCAAGGAGGTAGGACGTACATCCATTGCACAAGTTCATACATCTAGACCCAGTACAATTATTTTTAAGGCATACAAATACTTACTCCGCGTGAGCGTTTAGCAAGTGCACTACGAATCCATCAATATTTTAAAAACAACCAGCCCAATCTGAAAGGAGGCTTCCACACCTACCTATGTTTAATCTTCCTCAATCATTCGAGAGATTTGCCCAGAGCGACTACACTTTTATAAGCCTTCCACTATTCTATCCTTCACAATCCGTATATAGATAGATATTACCTATAGATCGTAGGGGGATTGGCAACCGCAGCTTTTTTTATAGGATACGGTGACAAACGAGCACACAGTCCACCTGATGGTAAGTGGATGCTGTGGCTTATGGACACATTTCTCCTCGATTACGAATCAAAATGCAGACGCGTTGTCACTCCTCAGGACTAAGATGGAATGCCTAGTTTCCAGTAGAAAGGGTATCTGGTTCGCTAGACTCACCATACGAAACACACTACTATTTTACGCTGGTACTGTGTGTGAGCGTGGTTCTTCCCCGGTCAAGCCGACCCATTCGTGCTACAACTATAATAATAATAATGTCCTCCAGACCAAATTTCGGTCATGACGGCCTGCCTCAACGGAGGCTAGCCATCGGCGCAGTTATAGTGCCCAAGTGTGAGCAAGCACAGGTGCACTATCTATTCCCTCACTCTCATAATCTGATGGCACGGTAAACCGACACGACTGGAGAGAAAATAGGCGCAGAACCAACGGGATTACGTGCTTTCCGAGGCACGGGGGTGAGACACCGCGAACTTCCTGACTCCGCGCAGCTACTGAGAACTTCTTGACAGAAAAATTCAATAATAGATTTTTTGGCCCGACTCGGGATTCGAACCCAGGACCTTGATCAGCAGTCGCATTACTACAACCACTAGACAAACGAGGCAGTTGACAGTCGAAGACGGCTACAACTATACTACTAATATAACTGCAGCATGGCTCCACCACGTATTTTTATAATCTTGGGCTTTGTTAGGAAGACCCTACTGCTCATTTCCATTTTTAATTATATAAATTTAAGAAATCAGTGACGGAAAATAATGTCACGTGTGCAAGGAACTATGAAGTCTGTCTGACCATTTCTACTGCACACAATTATATCCAGGAAATCTGCACGCAGAAACAGGACGTCGTGATTAAATAAATGAAAACTGTGGTATATCTTGGTTGAATAAGTATTTCAAAGTTAGTTTGTGCCTAGTTTATTTAATCCTTATGTTAAAATTTTAAAGGAAAATTTTCTATCAAATTAAATATCATAAATTATATCTCTATCTGCATAAAGCCGGCATAATTATGACAGACTAAGGCGTTCCATCATGATCCTCTTGAAAACGCATTTTCAGTCTTCTTTCTTTTCTTTATAAAAAAAATGCTGCAAAAACGAAGTTCTGTTTAATTTGGCTTTGCATTATTTAGGTGTGTATTCTGTCATCACTAAGAATGTTATTTACTGTAATAAGTAAAAATATTTTAAGAAAAGCTACAGGAAATTTTACGAGAATATTGAATGATATACGTACCTAAACTTGAGTACCTAATTTTGAATAATTTCCTCATTGATACATAATATATCATTTTCATAGATGTGATATGAATTCAGATATATAAGTATCTCATAACGATTCATAAAAACGTGAATTGAATCGCACACAGAGAAGCGCGCAGAAGAATATATATATATATATATATATATATATATATATATATATAAAAGGAATAAAACTTAAACACATTCAAAAAACAGTTAAGATTAAAAAATATTTCCACTGTGTGATGGCGTTCACTTGATTGTGTAAATGTGTGTCTGCATCATTCGAGGGCACTTGGCTCTTGTAGTCCCCTCAACGGAAATCCCCCACGGATCTGCGGTTTTCTTAATATCAATAGTTTTAAAATATTTACAACATCTTTTGATGATACTTTATGAAATATAAAATTCTTTGTATCCATACGGGGTGGAACCACAATAAAGCTGCAGAATGACTCAACCACGTACAGTACTCGCCATCAATTGGCGACTGCGTGCTCGTTTTTTATCTCTACTTGTATTAAAATGAAAATGTATCTACGTTCAGATTAAATAATTTAATTGATAAAAAATATTACGAAAATGCCGTATAATCAGTACAGAAGCAAGGCAACAGCATTGCCGACAATAATCAGCTATAATGACTTTATTACGTACACAAAGAATTGCTTCCATTTTTTTCGTGTATTTTCTCTTTTGTAATTTCTGCTCATTTCGATTTTACTTCGTCGGACAAAAGAAGTTGATCGCAGACAAAAGACGGAATAAAGCGGCAAAAGATATAAAGACATCTCTGGGATAATAGGATCATTACAGAAAGCGTCTTGATATAGTTTTGGATAGCTTATTTGTTTCGAGATCTGTTGACGTTTCCGAATAGAAAAATTGATATAAATAATATTGTATGTATAGTTTGCATTCCCATGCAAACATTTGCTTATTTTTATAGTATAAAGGTGAAAAACGAGAATTGAGTCACTCTCGGTGTTCCCAGTTAATAGTAATAGAATTCGTTGTTGCAGGTGAAAATAGTAGATCTATTATTCAAAACTATTTTTATTATGTCATTACTTACATTAAAAATAGTCATAAAATATTACCTATCTGTGCATCAAAAATGTTTTTCTTTTACCTGTTATTAAATCTTGCCTCTATTTATGTTTGGATGTGATTAAATCTTTAAATACATACAATATGTTGTTTTTGCCGTAACATGGTCATGAAATGAAATCATTAAAGTTTTACTATTTCATAAAATTGCGTTCTTTGTACACGTATATAATTATGGACCGCTATCATTGTCTTTTAATTCATTCATCCGTCTACGGATCACTCGATTAAAATTCACGCTGTCGTGTTCCGTGTGACATTTACGACATTGTCAAAGAGCCGACTAACACGTGCGGGGTTTCGTATCCACGAGCCGTGGCTGTGATTCGAATACGAACTCACTCGCTTCGGTGGTCTGTAATCGAGTTCTTTCGGATTCCACGAATGACCACGCCGTAAATTATAAACAAACTCGCGTAACTATGTCATCAGTCGTCACGTTTTTCCCTTTTGTATTTCATTCGAGCCGACGCGTCCACGTCGCGTTATTTTGGAAGTTCATTTCGCTTCTAAGAATCTACAATGTTTTATTTTACATTTTCCACTTTCAAAAATTATAAAATTAAAATAAAGCCTATATTAGACCTCATATATAAGATAATCTGAGAGCAGAATGCCTAAACCTTTGGTTTATACTTAAATTTCTCAGACATACACGTCACTATGTTTTTCGAGTCATCGGGCGCTTTGTTCATCCTCCATTTGTTCATCTGGTGAAAATTTAAAAATTTTTAGTAAATTAAAATTTTTAAAATAAAATAAAGAGGGCGGGCCATATCTTAGAACCGACATCCAATAGGAAAATAAACGTTCTCGAGTGGCAGACTCGTGCGGGTAAACGAAGCGTTGGGCACCCTGCTACTAGATAGAGGGACGACCTGATAAGATCTCCAGGAATTCGAAGAATGCATTTTCATTGTTCGGCTGTGGACTTGTGAAAAGTTGCATAGGTATGCCCTATAAGACAATCTACTCGGGAGACAGCAGTCTAACTTTGATAGAGTCATTATGATCATGAAGACCAGAATTTACAAATAAAAAACAGAAATACTGTAAATAGACCGTCATGTCATTTTCTTTATATACGACTTTGTAAATCTTAAGACCTATGCGTTGGGAGGCACTATTGAGGTCATTGAGCATAATGCTTAAGTCCTCCAGCGATTCTGCCATAATGACTATATCGTCGGCAAATCGAAGGTGAGTGATGTACTCGCCATTGATGTTAATACCGTATCCTTTCCAGTCCAGTAGCTTGAAAACGTCTTCCAACGCAGCGGTGAAGAGTTTCGGGGATATAACATCACCCTGTCTTACACCTCTCTGCAGTTGGATAGGTTTCGAACTCTGGTTCTGTACTCGGATAGCCATCGTAGCCCTACTGTACAAACACTTCAGCACTTCGATGTACCGACAGTCAACTTGGCACCGCTGAAGGGACTGTAGCACCGCCCAAATTTCGACGGAATCAAAGGCTTTCTCATAGTCCACATATGCCAGGCAAAGTGGCAGATTGTACTCTTCGGTCTTCTGTACAATCTGCCGCAGGGTATGTATGTGGTCTATGGTACTGAAGCCTTTTCGGAAACCGGCTTGTTCGGGAGGCTGGAAGTCGTCGAGTCTGCGTGCGAGACGATTCGTAATGACTCTCGAAAATAGCATGTAGACGCGGCTCAGAAGGGAAATCGGTCTGTAGTTCTTCAAGAGAGCGTTGTCGCCTTTCTTAAAGAACAAAACCACCGCGCTTCTGCTCCACGCCTCCGGAGTAGTGCCACTATGGAGGACGGAATTGAAGAGCTTCCGAAGGACTTCAAGTACCGGTTTTCCACCCGCTTTCAGAAGCTCCGCTGTAATTCCATCCTCGCCCGGGTCCTTGCCGTTTTTAAGGTGGTGGAGAGCCATTCTAATCTTGCTCAGACTGACGTCCGGGATATCATCAGAATATGCCGGTAGTTGTTGGGAGCACTATCCTCGAAGTTGTTGACGAGTACGTTTACCTGGGACAAATAGTCCGACTAGGTAAGTCCAACTTCGACCGAGAGGTCAATCGACGGATTCAACTCGGCTGGGCAGCGTTCGGGAAATTACGACATATCTTTTCGTCAGGTATACCTCAAACTCTAAAAACTAGATTGTACAACCAGTGCGTGTTGCCAGTGATGACTTACGGATCTGAGACTTGGTCCTTCACTGCTGTCCGTATGAGGACGCTTAAGGTCGCTCAGCGAGCTATGGAGAGGGCTATGCTTGGAGTTTCTCTGCGTGATAGACTCAGAAATGAGGATATCCGCAGTAAAACCAGAGTGACCGACATAGCCCAACTGATTAGTAAGCTGAAGTGGCAATTGGCCGGCCATATAGCTCGAAGAACCGATAACCGATGGGGAAGAAAGGTTATCGAGTGGCAGCCTCGTACCGGTAGGCGTAGTGTAGGGCGACCCCCCACTAGATGGAGTGACGACCTGGTAAGACATGCAGGAAGTCGATGGATGCAGGTGGCTCAGGACCGTGCTTTGTGGCATTACTTGGGGGGGGGCCTATGTTCAGCAGTGGACTTGTGAAGGGCTGTAATGATTATGATGATGATGATGATGACTTTGTAAATAAAATCACACTAAGTCCAGCCCATCAAAATATTGCTACCTTTGGTGACAAAATCAGCCAAGAGCTGTTTAGGTAAGCTATAAGCTATAACTCTATCTCGAACAGAATCACGTCGATATAACTGTCTGTCAATATATATATATATATATTAAGCCATAAGATTTTAATTTTAAGAAGTCAATACGCAACTCTTCGTCTATAAAAATAAAATTCTTCTTTTTTTTGTTCACATTATAAATTTTGTAACTTAAATATAAATATATTATTCTGTCATAATATTTGATTAAAAGCTATTTATAAATGGGTAAAATAAGTTCGCCCACGATGCATGCCGTGTTAATTTATATTTAAGACATTTAGTTTTTAATACTTAGAACGGAAATATTGTAACATGACAAATTTTAGGTATTGTTTATTATCCTTACTAAAATAAACAATAAAATAAAAATAATAATACTCTGGTGTTTTATTAAAGTCCAAAGTTTCTGGTGTAATTTCCCCGAAATAAAGCGTTAAAATTAAGATTTGTCGTCAAAAGCCGACATAACTTGCATTGTTTTGGCAACCGCGAAATTGTGTGCATTTTTTACCGACAATGAATAAAACTTTATTACAGTTGCACTAAAAACATATGCATTTGTAGTATTTATTGGGCGAGCGCTTTTAAATGGTTTTTCGTATTGTATGCTATGTTCATTTGTTTTTGACTGACGCAATAAATTTCCCTTGTTCACAATATTTTTTCACTGTTTTTCTTTTTTTTACAAAACTGAAGTGTCGAACCTAAATTCCACCTCATGGTAAGTAATGCTTCTGCAGCCTATGGAGAGGTGCAATCATTTTCCAACAAAAAAAGCCTGCAAATGCATTCTTACCTCTGAGAACTGAGATATATTCAATCTTCTAGTTCTCAGATGTGACAACGTATCTGTCGCATGTAGACGGGGTGGATAATCGGAATTCACTTTTTGATTGTTGTTCCGCCTTTCCATCCCAAGTACATTTCAACAGGTAATATATTCATACTTTAACATATTATTGATTATTTTATTACCTAACCAGAACCTTAAACAGAAATCATATTACGTAATTTAAATCCCTATTTCAATAAAATATAATTGAAATTAATTGCAGTAAAACGTTTTTTTCATCTTAAGATACATATTTCCAATATGACGTAAATTATATCACATCGATGATATGAAATTGAACAACTAAAAGTATTTCAGTTTTGACTTTTAAACAAGAAGTATGTATGTATTTTTGTAAGTACGCCTACTAAGTAATTCTCAGGTCAGTATATACACCGTCTGGGGTGGACAAACGAACACGCGATTCCAAGTATTCACCCTGGGGTGGATTTCTTAGGGTGGATAAGCGGTATAACCCCAATTTTCCTCTGCGGCCACTTATAGCTCCCACGAGCGTAGCAAATATACAAAATATTCCACCTATGAGGCAATATACAACAAATTTAGCAGTTGAATTTTGATAGGCCTTAATTCATAAAAATACGATATATTATCACATTTAATCGAATTATGTCATATTTGTCATAATAGCCTCTTACGACAACCAAATGACAAAATGGGCGGTAAATTCTCTTAAGCCGACATCACACGGCAAGTAAATACACAATGTATGAGCCGTGATTAAAAAAAACCAGCCATTTTTGCAAAATAGCGTGTTATTCAGAGTCAACGTGACGTGCGGGCGTATTGTCGACATGTCTCCTTTGACAATAAACAGCCTACTTTTCTTCCTCGTTTCCATTGACTGAAATAAGATCATTAGCCTCAAACGAAAAAAGGGCATGAAATTTGCTTCTAGATGTTCCAGATTTTTCGGTTCAAAGTTCAAAATTCATGAATATACGAGTACTGCGAGTACGTGCAATTGTAGCTTTGATATGCTTTATGGAGTTGCCTTAATATATTATGGCAAATTAAATTTTAAATAAACACTATTTTTTATGCTTTGTTAATTAAAGCATGATATTTTATGTAAGCAAACCATTGAATGTGTTTTTTAATGCAAATAAAATATATTTATTGTGTAAAGGCTCATAGAAATACCGTACTCTAGGAAGCGCTTTTTTTCAAGCAGAAACACCTCGCAGGGGCAAGGACGGGTTATGTCGCACTCGCATCGACTAAAACCCTATGGTGTTCTACCTTCGCCGCATATTGGCAGGGTCACGGGAACGCTTTTGCACAAATCTGGCAAACCCTCCTTGGGGGAAGACTTCTCCTCACCCTTTTTCCTCCCAAGTAAGACGAACCAGGCAAACCCTCCTTGGGGGAAGACTTCTCCTCACCCTTTTTCCTCCCAAGTAAGACGAACCGGGAACATGAGGGCAAGTGGCACATCATCATAACAAGACGTCTCTTCCCCAGCGACTCGACCTCTGCTGCGACGGGACGAGGGGGAGAACACCCCTCCCGCCACAGTCCAACTCACATCAGGAGTGACAAAAACAGTCACCTCGGGCCAGCCCTGCATTGGGTCGTCCAAATGGATTCCTCACAACAAAGCGAGAACCCGTTCGGGTTGATATTGTGATAAAAATAAACATTAAACTTGGAAGAAACTATAAAGCATAAACGTATTTATATTTCTTTTACTTTAAATTTCGTAAATACTCAAAGCCTTAAACTCAAGGAGCAATATTTATCTCCACTAGCAGGGGAATCGAAACCTATATGACTACAGTAAGTAATCACGACTCGATTTATGCAATAGCGCCTGTGGTTATTTGCGGCTGCCACTACACTGGTGGTCTTCGGGTGAATATAAAGTCCTGTGTATGGACAACTATCAGAATCGCACTGTATACGAGGGGCGCGGACGCATGGCGGCTGGTAGTCTGTACAGTTAACGTTCCATCGCAAGAAAAATCTTGTACCCGCTCGACTTGCAGTTATCTCCCACCAAGTTTGAGGGCGTTACGGGTTACAGCCTCTACGACAGGCATGAGTTTACTCAACACTGCTCCTTTCCTCTACCGTTGAGAGCTCGGGTGAATATAGCTCCATGAGTTCAAAGTCTAAATCTTGCATCTAAATTGATACTAATGAAAGGCATGAAAAGGGGAGTAAGAAATATAAAAAAATAACGTATTTGATAAATGAATTAGTAGACAATTTTATTAAAACTGTCACAGAATTTTTCTTAGAACATAGTTCTCATAGTTCGTGAGTGGCTGAGAGTTAGTTTTGTTCTCAGAGTCTGAATAAATAAAATTATAAATAGTATTTTTTTGTAATAACACATAAAAAGTCTTAGCAAAAATACTACTTACAATCTCATAGTGAATAGGTATAGTATTGTCTGGACACACATAAAGGTGAAACAGTCTGTCTGACTGTTTCACCTTTATGTGTATTTAATTTTAGGATAAAAATATTCTTGAAGGACAGCCTCTAAGCCACTAAGCGAAGTATATGGTTGGTGCACAGTACGCTGGTAAGAGATGCAGGAAATCGATTAATGCTGGTGTCTCAAGAGCGTGCTCAGTAGCCTAACAGTGAACATGATGTTATTAACAAATTTTATATTTTAGGACCAAAACGACTAAATTCGCAATATTTTTTTATAGAATTAGGGTGACAATCACACAGTCCACCCGACGGTAAGTGGATGATATGGCCCATAAACATCTGCATTTATCCTCGATTAAGAATCAAAACGTAGATGCGTTGTCACCCCAGAAGACTAAGATGGAATGCCTCGTTTCAAGTAAAAAAAGGGTTTCCGGATCTCTCCATCATCCCGCCGCGTCAAGCCCGATAGGTTGCGTTGTGGTCGAGCTATTGATAAACTTTCTATTTACAATGTGTATAATCCGAAGTGAAAATGGATTGAAACTCATCACGTCACCTAGCGGAAAGGGCAACACAAGGTTTGCCGGGTCAGCTAGTTATAAATATTATTTGAGTAAATAGTTCAGAGGTAAGTGCTCGCCGTTAATTTCATGGTAAGTGAACAAGTATAACTTGATCTTACTTGTGTCACTGCAACGGTTTTTGTAATTTTAACTGCCAATTTACTATGTGCTCGACGATGAAGGAAAAAATCGCATGGAATCCTACAATTTTGGAGAATAAAATATTTGGAAAACATGTGAACTTTTAGATTATGCATGAAGCCGAAGATCGGGCTAAGTGGCGCGTTCTGGTAGAGGCCTATTTCCGGCAGTAGAACACCGCAGGCTAATGATGGTGACGAAAACTTTTATATATTATGTTTCCCTGTTGTGCGCAAGTAGTACCTTTTCTGAGTGTCTTTTGGAGCAGAATGGAGTTCAGCATCACTTCACTCCAATTTGTATCGGTCTATTTCACTCTCCCACGTAATATTTTCAATTGCTCAGACAAACAGGGCTTTAACGATGTTTCACGTTTGACACGGTTATCGCCCGATTTTCATTCCATATTCACTTTATCATCGATTATAAAATCCCAAATAATATTCAGACACGAGAGTTTGTATGCAAAAGTCAGTCATCAAGAAAATAATGTAAAAATGTCGACATACACACGAGCACAAACAACAATGAGCCTTGAAGTAAGCCGCAGCGGAGGGTTATTTTAATGTGATTGACGCGGGCAGCATCCCCCGCCACGGCTAGAGTCGCGTCACTGCATTATTAATGTATCCCTTGCACTCGTTACATACAGACATTATCGATATAAAACACGCCATCGGTTTTTCGCATGTGAATTAAAATGAAAATTTTTTTTATAAAAAAGAAAAATATCATTTAGAAACGGACAGGAGTAATAATAATATTAAATAGTTTTTTAAGCTATTGCATAGCTTCTATCGCGGGCCTTGAGCGCGGGGACCGAATCCAGAAATTCCGTAACGAAAAAAAACCTCACGCTCCCCACTCCGACGGGCACGGAGGTGTGGCGTTGAATGCCGTGCATCGTCTAACGTCGTTTCAGTTCAGCAGACTTCAGCACTCGGCAGAGTTCGGCACGGTGTTTGTGTGCGTGCGACTAGACGTATGCGTGTACACTAGCTGCTAACTGAATGATAAAAATTCCTGAATAACCTACATGTATTGTAAGATATTAAAAATATTTTAAACAATATTAACTTCTCATTTATTCAATAAGAGAAAAAAATTGTTTTCTTATCGGTCACCACTCTCAAAAAGTGTATCTTGATTTAATATCAAAGACTTAACTGCATAAATAAAATAAATAAATAATTATAATTGCATAAGTTGATAAAAAATGCTATGCAATAGCTTTACCGCGGCAGTCACCGAGTGCCACACGTATATTTTTTTTTTCTAAAATTCAAGTGACAAACGCGCTTATATTTCGTCTAATGGTAAAAGATTTTTGCACCCCATCGACATCTTCATCCAACTCCAAACAAAGAAAACTGTTGTCACCACTCAGTCTCTAACATGTAAATGCCTCACAGCATGTAATATACTGGAACTCTATAGCTGAATACCCTTCAGATCGAAACATAGCGGTGCTGCTTGGCGACAGAGAAAGATAAGCGGATGGTGTTTACCCTGACGTACACGTAGGCAAGAAATGAGTCCTACCAATTATATAAATATATATTCTTTGTTTATAATATTTGTCATTGGATTTTAAAAACCTGAGTTCTTTCATAAAGCAAATCAAAGTTAACATACTATTTTTTAAAATCATCGGTTCAAAATTTCCAAAATAAAGAAACTACACTCTTCGATCAGGGGACCTTGCGATATTTTTATGCTATTAATAACAACTTTATGCATTCAAACTTCTCCAATAATACTTAAATTAGTTTTATGGAAGTAAGTAAGCCTGACTTCACCTGATTATAAGTGGATGCTGGAGAAACCTGGAGATAGGCAGCAGCGTCTCTCTGTAACATGCTGATATATATAGGCCAACCCTGGAACTCTCCCCTTTTTTCGAACTTGAAACGCTCAAAAATCTTCTAATTGGTTGATTTTCAAAAGTTATATCAAAAAACGGTTATTTAAAAACTTTTAAATGGCTATAACTTTTGAACGCAACGTTCAATTTTGATTTACTTGGTGGTTTGTGGTGGCTTTTTTATCTCAAAAAAATGATTGTTTAGAAATTTTTAAATAGCTTTCGAACGCCGTATCGGTCATCTCGATTGGTTGATTCAATATAAAGATATCATACGACAAAACACACACACACATGCACGCACACACGCACACACGCGCACACGCGCACACGTGCACCGCGCACACGCGCACACGCGCACACGCGCACACGGAACAGCTTCCTATGACCTCAAAACGTGGTGATTTGATGAAAACTCGCATTCTCAAAATCGGACCGAAATCTATAGCTTCCTACTTCTGAAAATTATTAATTTTCAAAGCGGGAAGTTAAAAATGAGGTCGCAACCCAACTACCAACAGTGCAACTATGGCATATATCGCCGCCATAAGGCAATCTATGTGAAAGCATATCGTTAGCAGTGAACTTTAATAGAATGTAATGAACGCATATATAAAATATATTTTAATACAGTAACAAGGTAAAAAATAGCAACCAATAAAAATAAATACTTTTTTATAACGCAAAATTTAAAATTAGCGCAGTGATAGGAAGTGTCGATTTGATAGACCTATTTTTAACTTACCCTATAGTACATTATAAAATGAAAAATCGAAAATAGGGAGAGCGACCCAAGAACTTGGGAGAAATTCTTATTTGGAATATTTACTGAAAATACACAAATAATTTGTAAGGATGTGACAATAGGTTAATAGTGATTAGTAAGTTGCGGACTGCAAACTCAATAAGGTTCTGGTTTGAATCCGTCATTCGACTGCCGTCTTGAACTACTCCTAAGATAAAAATTTTAAGTTTACTTGGTAATTAACGAGAGCTACTTGGTAATTACTTGGTAATTTAATAGCATTTTTATTTTATTTTCTTAATAAAATATACTCTGTTACCCGTACTTGCCATCTACTTGCAATACCACTGTGTCCCGATGTGCGGGCTCGCTTCGTAACTAATTATTTCCCTGCATTCAGGAATTCCCTTTGCGACGTCAAAGTCAATGAAAATATTTAATAATTTTATGCGACATTAGATTTTGTCGAAATTCATTGTTGTTGTGACAATTCAAATCTGGTTGTAGAAAAATGCTACAAATGGTGTCGACAACAAACTTGAATATGAACTTGTCGTCACCGTTACAGCCTATTAAAGTGAAAAAAATGCTTCCATTTAAATTTTCTTAATAAAAAGCTGTTTTTACAATTTGGAAAAATAGCTACAAAATTAAAATACTCTACAACAAATCCCATTACGTATGTATTATTTACTTTATTATTACGGTTTTTTTTTACAATTTTATTAATTGTTTAATTCTTATAACTTGTAACTTTATTCAGTATTTAATGCATCTTACCTATACCTATAGACCTATTAATTACATTAATGCATATTGTAATACCCGAAACTTATGAGTTATGAGACACATCATATTTTAAATGAACACCATTTGTAACACTTAACTAACAACAAATATTTTGAACTTGATTTATATTTTCAAGTTCACTGTTGAACATAGGTCTCCCCCATATATTTGCAATAGTTGCCACGCTTGGCAAGCGGGTTGGCAACATCAGTTTTTTTTTTATTTTAGTCGCTATGGGGAAGACGTTGCTGCCAATCACCTGATTTGTTTCCTTCTGTCGCCTCTTACGAGAGACATGAGATGATGAAATGAGGTACTGGTTATTTTTACATCGCCACTAGACGGTAATCGAACTTGTTGATTTTTACCAAAATTACATTTTATAGACGCGTTGCGTTATCGCCACTTAGGTATGCGATTGAATATCTAACAGCCTGGCACCAGTGGCTCGTTATACCCTTCATACTGGAAGATCAGTACTATCCAGTTGTAGTGTAGTTACTATTAAGTACTATGTAGTTATTGAATAATATTACAGAGTAATATATCATCACGATTTGGCCACTAATTCAAAATTTGATTCTGAAACTTTTTACACCGTGTCTTTGGATATTTTCGTTTAGAGAATATTTAAGTCATTAACTTGTTTGCATTATATACATCTTTGAATAATAGGTAATCCAGTGAGTGAATCTGTACGATTCAATCAATGATAGAAAAAATGCCATAACATCCTCTACAAAATAGTTAAATATCGCCGGCGTAAACAACAGCCTCCGTAGTATTCGGAAGTTGCCACAGGGGACTACAGAAGCCACCAGGGTATCATACAACAAATGTGTAAATTATTAAAGGGATACGAGTATCCAATATAAAACAGAATATAATCTTAATCACAAAACAAGAGCCAAAGCTCAAAAATTCAGAATTTTCTAATTTTAATTAGAATATTTCATTAAAATAATAAAGTTCTAAAAATAACATACTTACAGGTCATCAGTCAAAACCTACTTAATGCAAAGGCTATTCATTATTCAAATTTAAAAAATGGCCAGTCACTTCGCATAATACTTGCAGGAAGTAGTGTGCATTGATGCATTGGAAACTAATGTAAAAAAGTTAATCATTATACATGGTATCGAAATAGAACGATCTTATGCATGCGTATAAAATATTAAAGAAATATATGAAACAGAAATATAATGAATAAAGTAAGGCGCAAGTTAATCATTATAACGTTACAGCTAATAACGTTATATCAAATGTCCACTACTTAACATACTCGTAAGCCATAAGGTAACCGTGTATATAACCGTAATAGTTGTTATTTGGAAGCTTATTGACGAAGAATTATTTAAGGAAGGTTATTAACTGCCTCGTTGGTCTAGTGGTTGTAAACACGACTGCTGAACGTGAGGTCACGAGTTTGAATTCCGGGTTAAGACAAAAAATAGGTTATTGAATTATCCGTCAAGAAATTCATAGTAGCTGCCCCGAGTCAGGAAGTTAACGATGTCTCACCCCCGTGCCTCTGAAAACACGTAAAGCCGTTGGTCCTGCACCTGATATTTCTCCGGTCGTATCGGTTTACCATCCCATCGGACTATGAGATTGATTGCATAGAGAGTACACGGGACAAACTTGTGTCTGAAGTCGAGACTCTGCTGGACAGAGTCTCGGATTGGGGGCGACTAAATCTAGTCCAGTTTAACCCCCAGAAGACACAAGTTTGCGCGTTAACCGCTAAAAAGAACCCCTTTGTCGTATCCCCTCAGTTTCAAGGCACTCCCCTTGTTGCCTCAGCCAGTATCGGAATCCTCGGCGTCGACATATCAAGTGACGTGCAGTTTCGTGGTCACTTGGAAGGGAAGGCCAAATTGGCCTCTAAAAAGCTTGGCGTGCTCAGCAGAGCGGGACAGTATTTCATGCCGGCACACCGCTTGCAACTTTACAAGGCGCAGGTTCGGCCGCTCATGGAATATGTTTCCATCTCTGGGCTGGGGCTCCCCAGTACCAGCTCCTTCCACTTGACCGCATCCAGCGCAGAGCGGCTCGAATCGTCGACGACCGAGTGCTTTCCGGTCGGCTCGTTTCACTGGCGCTGCGAAGAGATGTTGCATCTCTTTGCGTATTTTATCGCATCTATCACGGGGAGTGCTCTGAGGAATTGTTCGGATTAATCCCAGCCGCCAAATTTTGTGAACGCACTACACGGCAAACGTCCCGATACCATCCACACCATCTGGATGCTTGGCGGTCCACCACTGTACGTTACAAAAGGAGTTTTCTTCCGCGTACAACCTCTCTGTGGAATAATTTACCACCGGTGATTTTTCCGGACCGATACGACCTGGGGAACTTCAAGAAAAGAGCTTACTCCTTTCTAAAGGGCCGGCAACGCACCTGCAATTCCCCTGGTGTTGCGGTTGATCATGGGCGGCGGTAGTCACTTAACATCAGGTGAGCCACATGCTCGTTTGCCCCCTCTTCCATAAAAAAAAACACCTGTGCTCACGCATACACTTGAGCATTATATTTCTGTCCTGCGCAGATGGCTGGTCTCCGTTAAGACTGGCCGCTAAGACCGAAATTTGGTCTGAAGGATATTATTATCAGGAAGACGCTGCTGATGCTGCTAATTCCCTCTGTAGCTCCTTACGACACCTATGGGATGAAAAGGAATATTTGATCTTACACCTGTCCATCTCTACACTGTCTGATAAAGTCATAATGACTTTATGACAAGGTGTATTAAATACTAGCTGTTCCCCCGGACTTTGCCCGCTTCTAATAGTTTAATTAAATAAAATTAGTCTTTGTTACTCCTTATATCATCAGCTGCAGCATCAGCCACTTCGGTGATTAGCTGGAACAAATAGACAGACACACAGACAAATATTTCAAAAATTGTGTTTTTGTTATAAGTCCCGTATATAATAATGTCCTCCAGACCGAATTTCGGTCACGGCGGCCTGCCTTAGCGGATGCTAGCCATCGGCACAGGACAGGATTATAGTGCCCAAGTGTATGCGCAAGCACAGGTGCAATCTCTAGTCCATCACTCTCATACTCCGATGGGACGGGAAACCGACACGACCGAAGAAAGACCAGGTGCAAGACCAACGGCTTTACGTGCTTTCCGAGGCACGGTGGTGAGACACTGCCAACTTCCTGACTCCGGGCAATCACTGAGAATTTCTTGACGGAAAAACTCAATAATAATTTTTTTTGGCCCGACCTGGGATTCGAACCCAGGACCTTATGATCAGCAGTCGTGCTACTACACCCACTAGATCAACGAGGTAGTCAAGTACCGTATATACTTTCATATACATTAAGTTAAAAGCTGTTATTTTGACATTACAAACAGACACTTCAATTTGATTTATTTGTAAAGATGTAAAAATTAGTACAAAAACTAATTCAAAATAGAGTACTTATTTTATTTTAAACAATACATTCTCCCATACGAATCATTCTCATGCAATTTGGAATCTCTTACATAAATTGCAAATGGAAAACATCAAGCCTCAGAATCGTTATATATATCAGCCTATATAAGTAGTTAATGCCATCTGACAACAGACCACGGCGCTGAACCGATCGGTTAGCCTTAAAGTCGCAATCCGTACAAGACTTATAAGACGTAGGCTAAAAGTTAGTAACCGGTTAGTTTTACTCATTTTAACAGATCTCAGAATAGGAACTTTAAAAGCTTTAATGGCCATGTGCTCTCCTCCTATTCTAATCTACAGTAAAAAACATCGATAATATTAACTAAGCGTATACCAGCGGGCATTGAGGGTAATTTCGGAAACCACATTTAACACCTGCCATCAACCTTTTAGCCATCAATCTATACATCCAAACTTAACAGCCTATAAAAGTGCACTGCTGAACATAGACCTCCCCAAAGATTGCCTTGTAGAAGGAATTTTGCCACAGTTACCACACTCACAGACGGGTTGGTAACCACAGTTTTTTATTATTATTATCAGGAGCATGGTGCAGCTCTGTTTACGTTTTAATTTCCCTCTGACGCCTCTTACGACACCCGCGCGACTATACGAGGTAGTGAACCACCGCCACTAGACGGTTTTACTTTTTTATTGAACCAGCTTGTACGTGGTAGAGCCACGCTGCAGCTATATTATGGTTTTAACATGAAAGCGTCGGCTCGACCAGGGAAGGACCACGCTCTCACAGAATACCAGCGTAAAATAGCAGCTTGATGCTGCTGTGCTTCGTATAGTGAGTGTAGAGAATCGGAGACCAGTTTTACTGGAATCGAGGCATTCCATCTTAGTCCTCAAGGGTGACAACGCATCTGCATCTTGATTCTTAATCGAGGTTAAATGCAGATGTCTATGGGCCACGACATCCAATTACCAACAGGTGGACATTGTGCTCGTTTGTCACCCTAATTCTATAAAAAAAAAACAACCGACTTGGAACTATACTAAACATCTCTGCTTCAATTGGACAAGTTGTGGGTTAAAATGGTTACACACTAATTAGTCGTATTCAATGTAGCAACTGCGTTAAGATTAACTGGGACGTTTTTTCTATGTAGTTTTTGCAAAATTTTGCTTCTCGTGTTTGAAATCTTATTTAGAAGATAAACCATTCAATATGAGTAATAGCCGGAACACCGCGGCAAAAAGACTGGTTTAAATTGTGTTTATCTTCTTCCGTAGTTCATCAAGATGAGATAGATGCCTTTGATAATATGACAGGCATTTTAATTTAGTTCAAAAAACGAGGAGGTTCTACTTGACGCGTATGTTTTATGTATATGTTTACCGATTTCACGTAAACGTCTGAATTTTTATTAAATAAGTTTTACATTCAGGTTGGTGTCATTATTCAAAGAAGAAATTTCAGCTAAGCTACATATAATCTAAGGTTCTAAGAAGATGGAATGAAGTTTTTAATTTAATTATTTAGACGACAGTCTAGTTTATCTTGACCTTTTGATATTTCTTAGATCAGTCAAAAGGGTAAATTTATTAAACTTTTATACTGACAAAAATAAACTTTTATTTAATTTTTAAGATAACACGAATTCATCAAAGACTTAATTATTTTAAATTAAAGTAAATGAGACAATACATATAATTACTGGTCCAAAAGCATTCCGCTCAGATGGCACGCTTTCAGCACGACAATGCGGGCTGATCTATTGTCGGTATGGAAATCCGATTGATTTGTGATATTACATTTTACATTTGAAAATAATTATGACATTAATGTTAAAAAATTACAGTTATTTATTTTTATATATAATATGCCTATTAAAAATAAAAATAATTTAATAGGATATCCACAGTAGAACCATAGTAACCGACATAGCGCAACGGCTTAGTAAGTTGAAGTGGCAATGGGCCGACCATATACGAATAACCGACATCCGACTGGGAGGAAAGATTCTTGAGTTTCAGCCTCGTATAGATAGACGAAGTATAGGGTGGCCCCACAATAGATGGAGTAACTACCTAGTCTGAAGTAATTACTATCTTGCAGGAAGTCGATGAATGCAGGTGGTTCATGATCATGTTTGTGACATTACTTGGGGTAGGTCTATATTCAGCAGTAGTCTTGTGAAGGTCTGTAATGATGATAGTGATTAACGAGGCAATTATGAAGCTTTATGTAGAAGACAAATATACAACATGTAACATAAACGCACATCCTGAAAGTAGTTTGTTTAGAATCGTTTACTGAATCGATTCCTATCATTGTTATTAAAACTACGTTAAATTACAGTCACACTAAAACTGTACAGTCAAAACAAACTGAAATGGACCGTAACTCAAGGCAATAAGACGTTTAAAGAGCAGTTTTATTTGTATTAATACAAATTCCGTCATTCAATACAAAATAAAGAAAAATTAAACCTTACTTAAAGCACGTTATGGCCTTTGTGTTCGTGGATATGTACTGTGACTACAACATTCTTCCGGAATTAGTACAACTTAATTAATAAATAATCAATAACTAAAAAGTCAGTGTGTGAAATCGATTCAGTAAACGATTCTGAACAAACTACTTTCACGATGTGCGTTAATTATGTTACATGTTGTATAGTTTATTAACAGTTTACCCAAAAATGTGAGCGCTGCTTAATGGTTCGTACAGTACGTGAGGGTAACATTCTTCTAACTCAAAAACAACAGCCTTGTTTGCATAGAAGGCTATATGATACGATAGCTCTTCATCAGCGAATGAAATTATAAAAGATCAAAGAGCCGCTGCTTTATCGAAGCCATTGTAACAGTTATAACATTATAGTAAATACTTTAGTCGATTTTAGTAATGTGTAATGTAGTTAGTTTTATCTATATTGATTTTTCAGTATTCCTTGTTATTTCCAAAGCTTGTTTGCTATTTTTTATTAACATATTAGTTATAGTGTACGAATTAGTGTTTTCGTATATATACTCATAGTTTCGGGTTTGTATAACGCGACAAGATAAAGATAAAGCGACAGTAGCCTAATTGGCAGCGCGCGGACCGCGAACTCTAAAAGGTCGTGGGTTCGAATCCGCCATTCGACTACTGGCGTGAACCAGTCGTAACACAAGCAATTTAAGCTTATCACGAATGGTTAAGGGGAATATTAGCAATATTTATAGCATTGTTAATATTCTTTAAAAAAATAACCCTCATATACCTTAGTATCTAAATAATTATGTAAATAATAATGATGATAATATCCTTTAGATCGTATTTCGGTCATGGCAACCAGTCTCAACAGAGACTAGCTATCTTCGCAGGGTAAAACTATAGTGCACTCCCTAATTTCTTACTCCTTTCTAAACCCCATGGGACACCTAAGCCCAATCTGACACGACCAGAGAGGGGTAGTAGATGCGGGTAAAAGCTTATAATCCACAACCGTTAGAGTAAATACCCCCTTATTTAATGGCAATATAGGTCAAATACTATATATGTATAGTAAGACAACTTAATAAGACAGGGAGAGTCAATGTTAACAAATCATTCTAATCATTTATTTGCATTAATTTTTATTTTATTTATTTGGAAGAACAAACAGTTACACAATACTGTAATAATAAAGAGGTCCTAAAAATACAGTTGTCTAATTACGTACCCTACACCGTTATATACAGTTCGATAGACGAAGTTGTGCTACTCAAATCAAATCGTAATAAAATTGTTTTATTATTAAGATTTCTGTGTATAACATAGTCCGTGTAATATGCATAATATGTAATGTCCATGTAAAAGTGCTCCATCGCTAATTTTGAAATAAAAACATATGAATCTTAACTAAAACCACTTTGCATTATTAAAACACAATTATTATATTAATTTAAATTATTTCTTAATAAATAAATTAAACCATTTCTATACCTATGGGCAGATGAGGCGAATATATCGAATTCTGTACGTTGTAGACAAACGCGGCTGCTATATATTATGGATATAGCACGAATAGGTCGGCACGACCGCGGTAGGATCACGCTCTCACAGAATACCAGCGTAAAATAGCAGCTTATTATTGCTGTGTTTCGTATGGTGAGTGTAGAAATCCGGAGATCCTTTTTAACTGCAAACGAGGCATTCCATCTTAGTCCCTAGGGGTGACAACGCATCTGCGTTTCGGTTCTTAATCTAGGATAAATGTTGATTTCTATGGGCCACATCTCTCAATCAATCAAAATGCATCTGCGTTTTTTTTTTTATAGGAATGGGTGACAAACGAGCACACAGTCCACCTGATGGTAAGTGGTTGCTGCGGCCCATAGACATCTACATCTATCTTCCATTACAAATCAAAATGCAGATGCGTTGTCACCCGTGAGGACTGAGATGGAATGCCTCATTTCCAGTAAAAAGGGTCTCCGGTTCTCTACACTCACCATACGAAATACAGCAGCATTAAGCTACTATTTCACGCTGGTATTCTGTGAGAGCGTGGTCCTTCCCCGGTCGAGCCGACCCATTCGTGCTACAACTATACTACAAATATAATTGCAGCATGGCTCTACCACGTAAAAAGATTCTTAATCTAGGATTTTGATTCTTAATCTAGGATAAATGTAGATTTCTATAGGCCACAGCGTCTACTTACCATCAGATGAACTGTGTGATCGTTTGTCACCCTTATTCTATAAAAAAATTGCTATTGAATATTGCAACTAGAAACGGTAATATACACTGAGTGGAACTATATTACACATTAAGTATGGTGAAAAACCTGAAATGGTTTGAATAGGTGGCTCAAGACCGTCTTTTGTGGCAAATTGTATGATCTGCAGATATATGCCAGTTACAACGATGATGATGATGATAACAAACTTGAAATAGTTACGAGAAATTGGAAGAACTTATCAATACAAAAAAAAACAGAACGGTAATAAAACAGCAAAGGGTATCACGATAAAAAATAGTTTTTGCGCATTCAAGGGTGAATTTTAACGTCTTATTTATTTAATGGTTAATTGTTTGGAGAAATATACAGTGTTCTTCGTTTTCAGCACTTGCGTGATTTTTTCATTATCATATTGTAACAAAAGCTTGGCATTAGATAAACAGCTTGATTAATTACTTACAAATATTCGGCGGGTCACGAAACACAAATGCTCGACGAAACTCGCTTTATTATCCGGGGAATTAAAATTTATTGGTTACTTACGTTTATTTGTATATTCATTTAATCTTTTTCTTTATTTCAGCTTTGTAAATACACACACACGACCATTCATTTTCAGTAAAGAATTGTAGTGATGTACGTTTTTGTTGAGAACGCAAGCAAAATTGTCAAACTGTTCATGTAAGTATTTTTTATAATCACATGGAATAACTTTTAATTTTCAATTTAAGCTGTCATAAAAAAATTGTAACTCCTTGCGTATTACATAAATAAATAAATTCATTTTTATTTTGATATTGTAATATTTGGAATTCCTTCAGTTTTTGAATATTTTTTTCTTTTTGGTTGATCTACGAGGAAAGATCGTACAGCATTTTGAAGTCTTGTAGTGCCATGGCAGTGTTATTTGCAAATACTAGCTGGCTCGGCAGACGTTGTTCTGCCCTTTCCGTTAGGTGGCGCGATGAGCTTTATACCGATTTCACTTCGAACTTTCTGCAGGGTAAATTTAAATTTACTCGATCTCAGCGCCATCTATCGGGTATATTACACAAACGAGTAATATGTAAATTAGTAATTTTGGTCCCTACATATAATTTTAAGACCTTGACTACAGCGCCACTAAGAGGTTTCTAACTAAGCTAGTATTTGTAAATAACCGCGATCATTACTCATGGGGCGGGGTTTACGACATAGCCCAAGAAGTAAGCTTAAGTGGCAATGAACCGTCCATATAGCTCGAAGGACAGACAGTTGATAGAAAAATAAAATTAAAATTGCAGTTTCATACGCGCACGTGGAGTGTAAGACGTTCCCCACTAGATGAGAGTGACGACCTGGTTGGATATGCAGGATAGATCTAGTGGACTCAGGATCGTATTTCGTGGTAATTTTTGGAGGAAACCTACGTTCTGTAGTAGTCTTGTAAAAGGCTGTTATAGTTATAATAATGCCTATACAAACTATTTTTCAGCTCATCAATGTTTGAGTGTGTTTATCACTGTACTCCACCGAAACGGCTGGTTAGATTTTGATGAATTTTATTATATGTTTTATAGTAAAAGGGTGATAAACGAGCACACAGTTCATATGATGTTAACCCTTCGATCCCTATAAAAATCCGATGTAGTTGCATGCGCCCGGAAAATCCCGAGCTAAAACCATTAAAAGTTATATTTGGAGACTACTTTTCTATGAAGAAGTTTGGCATGATAAAATCTATTTAAAATTCTCTATATATAAGTTAGGTTTTACTGCATTAAAAAAGGCTATTGTATTTTGATAACAAAAACAAAACATACCAAGCGAGTGTCGACAGCGTGAAAATCACAATTATTTCAGTATATATTACTCGAAATTATTTATGTAAAAAGATAAATTATATGCACAAAAAAACTTTCATTACAATTTTATAATAAAATACTATACCAAAATACTAGGAAAATCCAAAAATCAACACAATGTTTCGTACGTCGAAACATTCACTCGAAAATGGCGTACGAAATTAACGTAACAAACGAGCACATAGTCCACCTGATGGTAAGTGGATGCTGTAGCCCATAGACATCTACATTTATCCACAATTAAGAATCAAAACGCAGGTGGTGGAAAACACCCAAACCACTCGAGAGGCCCCAACAAAAAACCGCCCCCCGGCCCCCCCAAAAAAAAAAAAGTTGGATGGTTTAGATCCACAATTGAACCCGGTACCGGTAACCACAGTTGAACACTAGAAATCACCCATGCGAAGTCGATGTGGATTACTAAGTTTAGGATATAATTTCGAATTTTATAATTGTAAAGGCATGTATGATAATATAGGTAATAATACCGATTGTGTTGCTACACTATAATTCAGTCCTGCACAAATAACTAATCCCCGTTAAGGCGAAATACAACCTCAAATGGCTTAGCAAAATCCTCCGTTATGCCGAAAATATTGCAGCATTAATTTTGAAATAAATATATGGTAAAGTTGAGGATTAATGTTAAGGATTATGTTAGACGAAAACACGATTCCGTATCTCGATAGAAAAAAAATCCAAAGTTACCTCCAAATTAAACAATAAACCGCTGTTATTCATAAAATGCTTTAAATAAGATCATGAAACTTTGCATACTAACTGAACTAACTATAAAGCAGTGCTTATGTTATTTACTTTTTTTAAATACCATTATTTTCACTGTAAAAAAGAAATTACCTAAACTATCGGCCTCTTGAAGCGTGATTCCTGCCGCCCGTTCAGTTTCGCTTCGGCCTTTGAAGGGGGAGGTTGTGTCGCTTATGATCAGAATACACATTACGCAACAGGACGACGTAAAATTAAAATGGGAAATAACTGTAATAAAAATAAGAAGCAATTGGCTTGGCGTTAAGAAACAGGCATAAATATGATAAACCTAATGAAATAAGTGTCTAACGACCTATCTACTTACACTTACAGTACTAGTGATTACAAACATGTCGGTACATAGCAAACGACGCGCGGGCAAGTGAGGACGAAATTACAATTTGAGCTGACTTACTATATCCCCTTAAGGCCGCCGTGACCGAAATTCGGCCTGGAGGATATTATTTATACAAATAAATAAAATTGAAGTGTCTGTAATTTAAAAATAACAGCCGTTTACTCAATGCATATGAAAGAATATATAGTACTAAAAAAATTTAAAAATAATTTTTTGTCTGTTTTTATTCGAGCAGTTGTTATAAGGAGTAACTACTAGAGGCTACTTTTAGTTCAGAAAAAGGTTAAGGGTTCCGCGCAAAAAATAAAAACCTATAAAATCCGATAGTAATCGAATGCACGCTGACAAAGTCGTGGGGAACAGTTAGTAATTATTAGAAGTCATAGTCATAATGGTTTTAGACTAGCACAAAATATGTTATTTATGAATAACTTTCACATCTGAAATATTGGTCCTAAATCCTTCAGACATCGCAGAGGTTTATGTACAATATGTTAAATACAATAACTTAATTACAGTAACTTAATAATAATATAGCTGATGTGAAGAATCGACGCTCCAGGAAGTCTGCAGTCTGTGAACACGTACAAGATCGCCCCCGTCCCTACATCATATTTGATAGACCACAAATCCTCGCTAAAGAACACTGATTCTATCCAAGGATGATTCGCGAAGCTAATTTCAATAAAGAAGATGGCTGGGTGCTACCATCTGCTTAGGATCCTATAATTAATAAAATTAATTCCCAACCCAAGCATACAATTGCAAGACTTTAAGATACTACGAATATAAGTTCATACTGCATATATCAGAACAAAAATTAATAATTTTAATCTATGGTAACCGCGGTTAACTATGACATTTTGGACGTTGAACATCTCATCCCCCCCCCCCCTCGGTACTATGTGTGCTGTAGTATATGAAAAGGTTAATATACGCGATATAATCCGTAAAAAACTAGTATTATTTAAATACAATAACTTAATTTAACCTACATACCTAACAACATAACACTGGCAAACAAAACATTGCGTTGTAGAAACATCATTTAATATTCATTATTTATCAAGCACATGCGCATTCCGCTAGCTCTACACTCCCATTATAAATTTATACGTGGTAGAGCCACGCTGCAGCTATATTATGGCTGTAGCACGAATAGGTCGGCTCGACCGGGGAAGGACCACGCTCTCACAGAATAATAGCGTAAAATAGCAGCTTGATACCGCTGTGTTCCGAGTGGTGACCCTTTTCTGGAAACGAGGCATTCCATCTTAGTCCTCAGGGGTGACAAAGCTTCTGCATTTTGATTCATAATCGAGGATAAATGTAGATGTCTATGGGCCACAGAATTCACTTACAATCAGGTGAACTGTGTGCTTATTTGTCACCCTTATTCTATAAAAAATAAATTTTGTAGATGTCCAGAATATATGATAAATTATTACTAGGTTCATCAGTTTGGGCAAGTATCACTTTCTTAGCTTTTTATAACAGTTAATAGCAGTAATTGAATTACGTGTTCTGAACTGAAGGGTATACAGAGAGTAAAAATAATAGCTAATAAGTCATCTGAGGTGACAACGCATCGCGCCTTCCCTGTTTATGGTTGCTTCTCCACGGACTGCAGTACTCTCTTATCATCAGTTATACCGTGTGCTCGTTTAACATCTTATTCTATAAAAAATCTTACAATATTTTCATAACAATGGTAAAAATAAAAAACTGCGTTTGCTGACTCGTTTTTCAAGCGTGGCAACAAAGGAAAATATCCCCCTCTATGAGGCAATCTAGGGGGGATTACGCTCAGCGGTGGAATTTGCTAGTCTGTAACGGTAACGGAAACGGAAACGGACTTAAGATGATATTTTAAAGTAACAAGTAAAAATAATCTGTTGGTCTTTACCGGTTTATTTGGTCTTCAGAGGATCAGTAAGCTGAAGTGTTAATGGGCTGACTACATAGCTCGAAAAACGGAGGAAAGTTTCTCAAGTGGAAGCCTCGTACCGGTAAGCGATTTTTTTCGTAAAACTTATGATAAACTGAAGTGATGAACAAACTTAAAAACATTAACTTAGAATAATATATTAACTTAGAATACAATAATAACTATAGATAATTTCAATGCCATTTTCATATTATAATGAGTAAGGAGTAGAATTCTTATGCCGTAACAGAATCAGGTAAACCTCAACTTAGCCGTTGATTAGCATAAATAAAAGGAAATAACAATGAGCTTTACTGTCAAAGCACGCCTCGATGTAGAAAACCTTATCTAAGGAAAAGTTTGCTACTGTAAAAACTCACGTAGGCCCACTACCGTAAACAATTCAATGGTATATCATATTAATCATAACGTAACTCATTAACAATGTGCCTTATCGCGGCTGTACACGTTTTAATGATACTTTAAAAGGGGCGTTTACTATACTAATACCGTTCTTTTTCTATTTTATCGAGTCCCATGTTTCAATGGGAGAGAATTAATGTATGTCAGCACGCGAAAGTTGGTGATTAAAATTAATAAAATTAGCCCGAGTTTTTGGACGAGGGACGGCAATGTTTTTCCCTAAATAGGCCACAGTGGATACCTTTGACTCTCGTAATAAAAGGGTTCGTGGTTCTTGATTTGCTAGATACGGAGTACTTAACCGAACTTTGAACGGAGTTTAGTAAAGCGCGGTTTAAAGAACGCTAAAATTGGTGATAATAATATTCAAAATAAAAGAATTCCTAAATTGAATATTTATAGGTGTTTAGATGATTTTTTATTGTCTTTTTTTACTTTGAACAATATAGGGAATATATTCGTTCGTATTCATTTACCTTACAAAGCTTACGTACTGTTTCATAACAATTATGCCAGTTGGCGCATTTTTAGCAAGAGTTATTTTTTTCTAGAAAAACGACAGACGAGCGAACAGTCCACCACATTGTAAGTGGATGCTGTTGCCTATAGACATCTACATTCTACATATATTCTATATTAAGGATCAGAAAACTGATGCGTACATATAATCCTTGAGGACTAAGAAGGTAAGCTTCGTTTTCAGTAAAAAAGATCTTTAGTTCTCTACACTCACTATACGAAACACTGATGCATTAATCATTTTACGCTGGTATTCTGTGAGAGCGTGGTACGTTCCCGGTCGAGCTGACCCATTCATTCTGTAACTATAATAGGGTGCGGCGTGGCTCTACCACGTAAAGATACTAGGTGTAAACAGTGCATTTGATATTGTAATAATTACAAAAAAGGTACTTCAGCTATTATCGAAACAGTCCAATTTATATGGGATCACCATCTTAAATACAAAAAATATACTAGAAAAACAGTCGCCCAACCAATTTTTTTAATATTTTTATTTAAATTATAAATTAATTTTTCGTTCATTATCGTAACACACACAGAAATGGCCCATGTTCAGCAGTAAACTATTTGGGTAAATAAAATGACTGCCTAGTTGGTCTAGTGGTTGTAGTAGTGCGACTGCTGATCATGAGATCCTGGGTTCCAATCCCGGGTCAGGCCAAAAAATCAGTTATTGAGTTTTTCCGTAAATCTCGTGTGGTGATGATAATGATGATGATGATTTGGGTAAATAAAAAAAAGAAAACATTTTTAGACGTGGTAGAGCCATGCTGCAGTTATATTAGTAGTATAGTTGTAGAATGAATGGGTCGGATCAACGGGGGAAGGACCACGGTCTTACAGAATACTAGCGTAAAATAGCAGCTGAACACTACTGTGTTTCGTGTAGTGATTTTTTTTTCTATTAAAAAAAAAACGTTACCTCCACACTAGGATTTTCTCCTGTATCGTGGGGGCAGTTTACAAACACAAATTTCACAAGGACGAACATCCAGACCCGGAACAATTACTTGTAGGCCATACAAATACTTGTTCCGTGCGGGATTCGAACCCGCGGCCCTTAGCGCTGTAACTTATAGCTTAGCCACTGTGCCACGGAGCCGTCGATTGTCGAGAACTCTTTTTACTGCTAAAGAGGCATTTCTCCTTAGTTCTCATGGGTGACAACGCATCTGCATTTTGAGTCGTTATCGAAGATAGATATAGATGTCTATGGGCCACAGCAGCCACTTACCAGGTGGAGTGTGTACTCGCTTATCACCCTTATGTTATAAAAAAATAAAATCCATAAGCTAAATAGAAAAGACCTAGCAGAATTTTTCGTTTTTTGTTCAATAAATTGTCAACCGATAAGACTATCTCATACCTCTAGTTTATCAATAAACACCAAAGGCCCTTTAATATTGCACAAGAGCTATCCGAAAGTGAAGATATGCTGAATATTTTATTCAAGAAGGCAAAGAGGCGTACAAAGAAATGCGAGTTAGATCGCAGCCTAAATAAACTGATACCCCTACTATAAAAATACTATTTAATCTACGTATTAATATGTAAAGCGAAAATTTTGTATCCCTTTTTAGGTAAATTGCGCCAACAGATAAGTATGAGATTAAGCATAGTTAAAATGTGTATGCAAAAGGAGAGCAGAAAGTTAAGTTATAAATAATATGTGTTACCAATATACATTAAAAATATAATAAAATAATACTTTTATTGTTCACGTTTATACTGCCAATATCAAACACATTATTTTCTGTGTTCAAACAGTTTGACAAACCATAGATTTGTAATAGTCGAGTATACTTCCTTTTCAGTTCAAAATATAGAAATCATTGTACGTTCGTTACTATGGGTATTAAGACGACACATCGAAAAGGCTATCGCCGTACTGATCTGAGTAAATACATAATTTCTATAAAAACTTGAAAAAACGCCGTCATAAGGTCTAAAATAGCGTAGCGCCCGCGACGATTAAAAGCGGTTAGAAATTTAAATTATATTTTTTTAAAAATTATTGATATAAGTAATTCAAAATAATGAGCAAGTAAATTATGTTATGAATATATTTGAGTGATTCCCAAGCATATAGATTAAGTAATTTCGTTATAATTTCAGCTATAGTGATTTTTTAGAGGTGTTTTCGCAAATAATTATGATCGAGTCAAAATTATACAATCGTGTTTTTGAACAATCAAATTCAAGATAAAGACACGAATTTACCTATATCAAAATTCTACTTTCGTTAGTGGTGTCATAGTCCTATACTATTCGATGAAAGGAGATGCATTTTTTCACGGTGTCGCCTTAAAATCCTAACTAATTGTACCAGAAAAACACTTGGAATGGTTTTATTCTGAACACTCACTAC
The DNA here is from genome assembly GCA_907164705.1 of Parnassius apollo. Taxonomy (NCBI): domain Eukaryota; kingdom Metazoa; phylum Arthropoda; class Insecta; order Lepidoptera; family Papilionidae; genus Parnassius; species Parnassius apollo. Next base: position 3,786,934 of record CAJQZP010001686.1, read on the forward strand.
AAAACTTAAATCAGTAGCAATCAATTCAATATTTTTTATGCTTACATCCTAGTTGGGTCCTCGTCTAATAACGCAATGAACAGGTGGCATTTAAAACTTCAGAATTACGATTCTTTTTGTTGCGTATTTTTATTAAAGAGGAATACTAGTAATATTAATAATATTGCCGTAAACTACTCCAAGTTAGCTTTAAATACGTATATTAGAAAAGGTTACTATTATAGTCGAAGGGTGGCTTCAAGCCCAAGACTTTCGAAGTTTGCAAACCACACCTTTAATAATTAGTCTACTGTCGCTCTCTAATTGTAAGTTCTAGATTTCTCACATCCTAGATGACTTTCCACATGATAGGATCATATGACTAAGTTTTCTTTCATTTAATAAGAGTGACAAAGGAGCACAAATCTACCCTATGGTAAGTGAATACCATAGACATAGAATATGGCGTAGTGGACAAAGTGGCCCATAGACATTTATCTTCGATAAAGAATCAAAAGGTAGATGAATTGTTACCCCTGAGAGCTATGAATGTCGATGGAATGCCTCGTTACCAATAAAAGGGTTCTCCTCATTCATCACAACAGCATTAAGTTTCCATTTCACGCTGATGTACTATGTAATCTGGTCCTTCCCCGGTCGAGCTAACTCATTCATGCTACAGCGTGGCTCTACCAAGTAATAAAATAGGTATTACCTTTTATTAGAGATATGAAATACTTGAATAATATCTAAAGCAAACGTAATGTGTTAAAAAGTCTTGTTGCTTGACGATTTCAAGAATAAAACTCGAAAGTACCAATGAAAACAAATAGTAGTCTGACAGGTTTCACAGGGTCGATCCCGCCCAAGGCAGTCAAGGCATTATTATTTATTTAATACACTCGAAGGCCTTATAGCAACTAGATAATTGTTCCTTTAAAATTTGCTATGAAAACACGGCAAACCCTTACAAAATACGATCTCCAGAAGTAGATTTACAAAGGTTTGTGGAGTTAATTTGAAGTTTTGCAAACAAAATTTATTTTTTGAAGCGTGAAAATCTTATTATGATTTGATAAAATATTGGCTAGATAGACTATGGTGTTATTTATTTAAGCAAGCATCTAGGAAATAATTTATGGGTAAATACTTGAATGACGAGCGTGCGACGCTCATTTCGGCGTTCATTTAAAATGGTAGACAATCTAGGCATTGTATTACAAGGGTGTGTATCTATATCCACAATAACAATGGATGTATTAGTACCTGTGTTGAGTACCAACAGACTGAATACTAATAAATGTATAGATTCAATAAGAGCCGTGGTAGCTCAGACGGTTAGCGCTCGCTGTAAATTTCACAGTACGCGAGCAAACTGGATTCGATCACCCGAACACCAATGAAATTGTTAATTGCAATTTTAAGTGCTGATTTACCACGTGAACATCGTGAGGAAACCTGCATGTCAGAGAAATAAGAGAGATTATAGACCAACTGATGAAATGTGTTTATCACATCTGCATCCAGCTTCATAAAAATTGTTAACTGATGAGTACTTGAAACCACGCCATTTTTTTATTGATTTCTTTGTCCTTTCGAATGAAATTGGCCTTATTAAGAAATAGGATTTAATTTTTTTATTCAATTTATATTAATTTAACTATTACATACAAGAATCAATTTTAATTTTTAAATCTGCATCATGAATCATTTATTTTCAGGCGTTTATTACCCAATTGCTCGTTTAAAAAATATTGGCTGTAGATATGTGGAACTTACATAAGATATAAGGTTTGTCAATCTGTTTCACATACTAACAATTTTTCTGCAAAAAATTACTTATCTCTTAGAACTTCAAATTAAACATTAACATAGTATTTGTCGTTACAAATAGCAGTGGCGAGGCTAGGATGGCAAATGCCCTACTAAGATATCCATGAACATTGAACAGCAACATTTTTAACACTTAAATGATATGGATATAAACGTCTCATGTTCATACCAAATGTAATAACAACGCACCTCCATTTCAATACTTAATCGATGATGTAGGGTATTTTTGGACTACAAAAACCAAGTCAACTTTGTTTTAATTTGTCATCCGTACTTTCACAAAAAAAATTACAAATTAACATCTAACATTTCAAAACAAAACACTGATAAAATTAATACTCATCAAAAATACAAACATTTGAGACGCACGAAGTAGGCAATTTGTGACACGCTCGCATAGTCAGTCTCATTTCATTCAAACGTTCTCTTGAATTTTAATTCGAGTCCTTTCCATGTTAATTTAATTATTAAATAACGAAACTCCACATTATTTATGAGATGTTCTATTCTTAATTGACTAACACGAGGGTTACAAGCACAGCCTATTCATAATTAAAAAAGTCTTAGGAATGTTGGTTGACACCTATAATGGCCCAGATGAACAGAACAATCCGTGAAAAGAGTTACACTTATCATGTACTCCTTACACAAGTATTTTAGAGACCGGAATTTCATTAAATGAGAGATATAATTAATTACTAAAGTGTAAAAAATAAGTTGAAAATGTTGAAGATGACACTTGAGACTTTATTGTGTATTAGTTTTCAAGATTTTATTTTGTAAGTCTTATAGATTAATACAGGTATTATACTCGAGTTTTAAACTCAAGCAAATACGTTAAAATTTGTAAAATAGTTCTAGAATCAAATTTTGACATTGTATAATTTAAGTTTAAAATTGTTTCTGAATATTGACCGAGTATTACGTTCTGAGTCGGTATTTTTGATGACAGGTGATAGATCACTCACATATTTGTTTTTTTATCAACTGGCTTTAGGGCTCTGGGTTCTAGCCCTTCTGAGCTTACAACAGATTTGATGTTTTAAAGCATTACATACTATAATACTATAATCCTAATCCTCACAAGTGACAACATATCTATGGCCTTCTTTGTTTAAAGTTAGTAACAGGTATCCATGGGATTCACAAGGCACTTAGCTTAGGTGAACTTTTAGCTTGTTAATTTCTCATAGTAGTACAACTTATAAGTAATGAGAATTCTATGTTAGTCATTCAAGGAATCACCAATCAACAATCATATAAAGGAATTGAATACGATACGGCTTTATACGTGATTGGCTCGACCGTGGAAGGCCCACGTTCTTACAGAATACCAGCGTACCATAAGAGCTAAATACTGCTGTGTTTCATATGGTGAGTATAGAGAAACGAAGACCTTTGTACTGGAAACGAAATATTCCATCTTAGTTCTCAAGCATTACAACGCATATATTTTGATTCTTAATAGAGGATGAATTTAGATCTTTTTATTTAAAAAATGAGCTGTTTAGTCTTAAAAACGGCTTAAGTTGAATAATGAATATAATGATTAATAGTAATATGTATCTAAAACATAATTAATTTTAATGATATTGTATTAATGTAATTACAGTAGGCGTACTTGAGTCTACTTTTAGTTTTTGACTATTCTCTTAGACGTGTCACAATTTCTCTTTGAAGCGTAGTAACCATAAAAGGGTTTTTACAAGCCGCATATCTCTTTATCACGCTTTCATATAGTGGATTACGTGCACGAGTAATGTTATGTAACTCCTGCCAAAATTTCTGACTCTTGTACAATGAATAATTTATGATTGATGTACACATTTTCATTCATCATCTAGTCTTCTGTTGGACAGGGGCCTGTCCTATAGATTGCCTCTTAGGTAAGATTTATTTATTTAACCTTTATTATAAGTCTTATAATAAGGAATATAAGGGGAAGACTTTATGCCTTATAATAGTAGGATATTTGTCATCGTAGCCACGCTTGGTAAGCAGGGTGGAAACCACAGTTTTTTTATTTTTAACTTCCCGCTAAAAAAAATTGAAAATTTTCAAAAATAGGGAAGTTATTGGTTTCACCCCGATTTTTGAAAATCGACTTTTCATCAGATCTCGACGTTTGAGATCCCGAGAAGCTATTTTGACTAATTCAAAAAAGCTAATTTTACGTGGACTTCCGTCCAGGGATGGCCTGCATGGTCAACCAATTTTTAGGAAGGTGCTGCTATCTGTTTCCTGTTTCATTTTACTCTGTCGTCTCTTTCAACACATGATATGATTTGTAGCAGTTTCATTCTCTTACTTCGACACTAAACAGCGAAGTTAGATTGATGTGACTAAAAAAAACCGAAGAAGAAGTAGTCAAAAGAATGGTACCAACAAAGGAGCAATTCTAGATAGAAAATATGCTCTTTCCTAGTAAGCGTTTTCTTCTTATATTTAGTTTGCTTCTAACAATTTTTTTTAAATATGTCATGTTGTTTGTTGGTGACCAACACAAATAATAACCACCCAGACCTGGGGCATAGGCGTATTTTTATTTTAATGTACGCTGCCCGATTTCTCGTTAACGGTTAATTTTTTTATTAAATAGGTTACTATATACTAAATACTATATTATATACTAAGGTTGATCCCATATAAATTTAAAGATGCGAAGCGAAGAGTAAGGCGGCCCCACACTAAATAGAGTGACAACCTTTAAACACTTTCACTGTCCGATTTTCACAGATAATAATAAGATAATAGCGATGAACTATTTACACGGGACAGCAAATTGGTTAATATATGCAAAATGATTCAGCTTTCCGGCTTTTTCAAGGTAATAATCCTAACGTAAGGCAAAATGAGGTATTTTTCATTGATATCTGCAGCCAACTTCTAACAAAGAAACCGATCTATTGTCACCTCTAAAATGGAACTACGATAAAATGACTGACTATGATAAAATGCCTCGCAACTTGAAATTGGCACTAGTTCTTCCACTAAGTAAAATAAGGGTTTGTCTCTCACCCATTCTATATGACACCAATTCATCCGTTCCTTTCAATCACCATTTCCGTTCCTCGCCATCAGCTTATTGTAATGTAACCACCAGTAAACAGTTGGCCATGAACCCGCGTTTAGTAAGTAGAGGTTTATTTTATGTTCCGTATATCCTACTTATACGATATGGAAGTTTTTTTATAGACCAATTTCCTTCGAGCAATATTCACGAAGCTCGTATATAACTTAATGGCACATTCTAGGGATGATTAAATTAACGGAATGTAATTAGAGTTTGTATCGAAATAAAACGCGCTTTATATAGTTATTAGTCTGTCAAAGTGGTAACTGAAGGGTTTGTTTAGCTTCAACGAGGTGACAACGATCTAACTGCCAAATATGTTAAAAGTAAAGTAATTAAAATTTGAGACTTCATATGTCCATTTTATAAGCACAGGCCTGCTCACTTTTTTAATAGGGTTTTATTATATATATATATATATATATATATATATATATATATATATATATATATATATATATATATATATATATATTAGGGGCCAAGAAAGTGTATTCAAAATAATATTTTTTTAATTTCTCAGACACGCAAGTTTAATTTCAATGTTTCTCTTTAACGTTGAACACGTGGTAAAGCAGCACTTGAAATTGCAATTAATAATTTCACTGGTGCCGGCGAAATTCGAATCTGGGTTGCTCGCACACTGTATAACGAGCGCGTTACCCATATTACCAGACGGCTCTTACTTTTGGTGCTGCTCCCTGTCGTCCATGCGGGTATTTTACGTCTGACGTAAGCAAGATGATTGTACTTCCATCGATCGGAAGCTGTAGAATTTTCTGGATTTTACCCTAAGTCGTCTCATAAGTCTCGTACATCACGAGACGAAATAGGCTGGTGGACATATTTACGCCACCCCGCGTATTGTATGTATTGTCATTTTAACGCTTAATAATTCATTATAGGGTTAGGTTAAATGATTCACGGGCCTTTTTTACGTGGAGAAATGGGGGCGATAGGCAGGTTATGCCGGAGTCCTACTGGCTAAAACCCCACGGAGTTTTTCGCTTCGCTTTTGATGGAGCTACAGGAACGCTTTCGCACACTACCAGCCCGAAGGTGGAAGCCCTTACAGGCCCCTTTTCGATGAAGGACAGGATTACTCTACCCCTCTTTCATATGGGAGCGCACAGGAAACATATTACCATTCTATCATCATCATCATTACAGCCCTTCACAAGTCCAATGCTTAACATAGCCATGGCTTTTGGCATACCTAGGGGATGCCAAAAAGCCATTCTATAACCAAGTTTATTTATTTTACTAAACAAAAACAGTATAAAAATAGTTATTATAGTATAAATGAATATATGGTTGCCAATAACCTGTGGTAATGAAGTAGTCGCTTCCAAGTTGTTTCGAAAATAAATTCTGTAAATAGTTTGTACAACCTTTTACATTGTAAAATTTACTTAAAAAAAGTCCCGTTGGGTTTCTTGCTGGTTCTTCCCAGAACAGAGATTTTTTTTCGAAGCAGTGGTGAAGTAAAAAATGACTTTCAATAAGAATTACGTACATATGATCTGTATTGAATAAAAAATATTCTATTCTATTTCGTACTCTCCATCTCCAGGCCTTGCGTATAAGACGACGGACAACCTCGTGTTTGTGCTGAAAAGTAAAGCACTATTGAGTCTCGGGCCTAACATCGCAGTAAATTAAGTGGCGACCATAATTTAAAATCAATCAGGATTTCTGTGTCAAGTACCCACATTTTTTATAGGATAGGGTGACAAACGAGCATACAGTCCACCTGATGGTAAGTGGTTGCTGTGGTCCATAGACATCTACATCTACCCTCGATTACGAATCAAAATGCAGATGCGTTGTCACCCGTGAGGACTAAGATGGAATGCCTTGTTTCCAGTAAAAAGGGTCTCCGGTTCTCTATTTTCACCATACGAAACACAGCACCATTAAGCTACTATTTGACGCTGGTATTCTGTGAGAGCGAGGTTCTTCCCCGGTCAAGCCGACAAATTCGTGCTACAACTACACTACTAATATAACTGCATCGTGGCTCTACCACGTATAAAACGAAGTTTTAAAATTTAGTTTTATTTCTTACGAAACAAGGATAATTCGAAAGTATTATGAATATTTTTTTCATATAAATAAATACCTTAACCGAACAAAAAGAGTGCAACTTCGAGCTTGGCCTCGGGTGCCATTTAAATTGCAATCCGCTACAGAGCTACAACACTTTTCGCCTACAGCCAAAATAAATACTTTTGTGTTCACTGAATCAAATATTTATATAGTTATTTATTCGCAATCATCATAAGATCAGAGAACAAGGAATGGAAGATTAAAATTTAAAAATTGTTTTGTTATTTTTCGGTAAAGACTGAAAACCCCGTTTAATCTATTTGATGTCAAACGTTCGTCAACCAGGTAAACCCCCACTATCGTCAGGAAATGTTACGAGTATATTAACAATATATCTCGATTTTTGTTCTTACTCCTGATACTACTGTATGTCTATAGTGAATAGAAAAATCAACAATCATAATTCATAATATTATATTCTTCTATATAGATTCAAATCACAAAAATTAAAAATTTCTAAGCATGTTATCGTTAAAAGAAAATTATTAATTAATTAATTATATTATAAGTTTATTTCAAAGCATCGCCTTTATACTTTTGTACTATCAAAGTAATAACAATAAAGTTTTGAACATTGTTTTTAAGTAAACCAAGTTCGATTTCGAGACATACACAGTTTCAATAACCGTTGTACATTCCTAGATCATATGATTTAATGATATGATTTAAGCAGCTGCTATGGATCATGGTACCCGTCCGGATGTCAACTCTTTTTTTGGCGAAGCCGAATCTGATCAACGTTTGCACTGAATTTGGCCTACTTTATAAATTTATTTTTTAAAGAGATAACTATTACTTTATGAAAGACATTATTTATATATAGGATAGATTTATGCCCAATAAATTTATACTTTACGTTTGACTTAAAATCTTAATATTTTAACATTATCGAGATAATGAAAAGACAATAAAGTTGTAAAGATGCCATTTTAGGGTTCAATTAGTATACGAAATCAAACGAATTTTCAGTATAAGGACCTTACTGTTGAATAATATTTTAATATTGGTATGGTGTAAGTTAAAGGCAAAAGTTGATGGTAGATGTCTATGTATTCTATAATAAATGATTGAGTCCTACTGCTGCTATATTATAACTGCAGTATGGATGGGCCGACTCGTCCGATAAAGTACTAAGCTTGCTGGACTCCTGGTTAAAATATGAGCTTTTTTCGTAGAATAGGACGATCAACGAAGACACAGTCCACGTGATTGTAAGTAGATGCTGTGGTCCATAGATATCTACATTTATCTTGACAAGCACGTAATATTAACACTATCTCGATGTAAATGAGGTCCAGTGACAAACCATGTTGTTGAGATACAAGCTGCGCTTAGTTTAGGACCCGCAGCTACCTGTGTTCTTTATAATGTCATTTATTGTTAAAATAAATAAATAAAAAAACTTCCCATGAGGACTAATATGAAATAACTCGTTTCCAGTAAAATGGTCTCCGGTTCTCTACACTGATCATAAGAAACACAGCAGCATTGAGCTGCTATTTTACGTTGGTATTTTGTGAGAGCGTGGTACTACCCCGGTCGAGCCGACCTATTCGCGCTACAACTACCTCTAAAATAGTTGCAGCGTGACTATATCACGTGGCTACTGTTTCGACGAAAAGCGATTTTTTTAACTTCTAATGAAACATTCCGTGTTAGTCCTCAGAAGTGACAATACTTTTGCATTTTGATTATTAAGTTTGATGGACTGTGTGCTCGTTTGTCGCCCTTCACTATCAGCATCAGACAACAAGTCCATTGATCAATATAAGCCTTGTAAATATCCAAAAATTACGGTTCTGAGTCATCCGCACCTATCGATTACCTGTTTGTTTAATCGCCAGTTTATCTAATAAACGTTCACCCAACACTGCATTTGCAAGTACGAGGCTACCACTCAAAAAACTTTCTACAACATTGGTTGGTAATTGTTCGAGATATGAGGCCAGCCATTGCCACTTCAGCTTACTGATCCGCTGAGCTACTCATGTCTTCTGAAATCCTCGTTACGTATTTTATCCCACAGATAAATTCCGAGCATAGCCTTTCCGTCACACGCTGAGTTACTTTGTGTGACTTTTGCCCGTACTCGTTGAATAAAAAAGACATCTCTGCAGTTTACATGCGGTAGAAGAGACCTTCATAAGAAAGATATTCGTTTTCATTCTCTCGCAGTATATATTTATCTCTTTTAAATGTCGCTTTTTCGTTTCATCAATTTTCAATGCACAAAGATTCTAAAAAAAAAAACACTTCAAGAAGTCCTATTCTATTTTGCTAAAACCGGGTATTAACTGTTAAATGTTTCAATCAAAGAAACCAAAACTTAAACGACTCAAGAATTTGCGTAATAAGTTATAAAAAAATTGACAACATACAATACGAACCTTTCCGAAGATTTTGGTTTAACAGTCTCAAATAAACCTTATGAATAGAACAATCATCTATAAGTCCATAATAAAGTCAGAACTAGATTGAGTGTGAATTCAACTTGCTTCAACACATAGAGCGGCTTCACTTTCGTAGATGCACTCAGAGTCGACTCATAAATAAGCAAGAGCGCCTCGCTGTGGATCTTTAGTTCTGTTGGCATTGCGTTTGAGATGCGCTCGACGAAGCGATTAATTTAGTCAAATAGTCTTGCATGTACCCGCAGAGTCTCAGGGCGCTGTAAGATACTCGAAGTACGGCTGCGATGAATTGCAATGGTAATTTGAGGCGTGCTCAGATGTTATGTAAAAAACACCTGAAGATAAATTGGCTCAGCACGTCACGTCAACGTATTACATTTTTAAAGTAATTTATATGGTCTTATGGAGTAATATGCCGTATAATGATGGATGCCCTATTTTGTCCCAAGTATCTCAAGGCTCCTAAAGATCTACAAAAAACTACAATCCAGGTGGATTGTAGTTTTCCAAGCGTATCTGTAATGGCGAATCCTCCACTAAGCCCTTAAGTTAGCACCTCTCATACATGTTAAACCTATATACAATAGTAGATAGCGACTAATAAAGAAAAAAGAAAGAGGGAGGAAGGAATATAGTTATTATTTTCTTCAAAAATGAACTTCACGACGTGCAGGGGAGCTTATTTTGCATCTCGCTGACCAACGACGGAAACTCTGAAAACCATTCGAAAATAATGAAGCCCCGGTAATGGGGATGAATAATCAGTTAGACCAGTGGTTGGCAAAAGTGGTCAATTCTTTCAAAAAATACAAGCCTGATGGTGCATTCTTAATAACAAAAGTAATTTATGGTATTAATATATTAGCTAATACGTATTTATAAAGTGTATGTAAAAAGTATTTTTATAAAATTAAAGTAACAAATAAACTTATAGACCACCTGTTTTTAAGTATTTAGTGCAGCTCATGGACAGTTGCTACCAACTTTTAATAAAGAACCACGTCTACGATACGATATGAATAACGTAAACGTAACGTAACGTAACGTAACGTAACGTAAACGAAATACGATAGAACTAAGACTAAGATAGAATTCCCCTCAGTAAGTAACTAAATTGACTTCTAAACCTCGCAGATCAGAACACAGCAGTACACACGCTGGGATTTTGTGCCTGAAAGATATAAGGTTGATATCTCCGCAGACAAACTCCTTGGCAGATAAGAAGTTCTACCATCTATTACAGATACAGCCCATATGCCCATTTAAGTCAAAATGCTATGAATAGACCTCCTCTCATATCTAATAAGATTACGTCTATCTACTTACATGTTACTGGTTTGATATCTGAACGTATTTCATGCGTGTAATTTAAGTTTAGTTTAATTAATATTTCTTACGATCACGAACAATATCTGTAAAATAGATGCAGAATTTTACTAAAAGTAATTAAAAAAATATAATCGACCCTCATACATAAATTTTCATGTCTTAATCTCCACAGTGACACTTTATAAGCCCATATTTTGTAAAGAGATTGTTAAATTAAGTATCTAATCAAATGCTATTTTTTTTTCATAAACAGAACAGGAACAAAGAACGTGCTCCGTCAATCTGGAACTTTAAGTAGCAATTAATTAATTTAGCATTTAATTAAAAGAAAACTTTGAACCTCAAAGTTAATTTCCAAGAATTTGTAACAATATTAATTTTAGGGGTTGCGTCAGGCTATTTTTAATTTTACAGTTTAGCAAGCTTATTTATTTATTTATTTTATTCGGAACATTGACCGCTTTTATTGACTTCACTTATTAGCTCGAAGAACAGACAACCGATAGAAAAGATAGGTTCTCAAGAGAAATGGCAGCCTCGTACCGGTTAGGGAAGTGTACTCGTATAGCGACCTGCTACTAGATGGAATCAAAACACGTTAACACGTGCAAGTAGATGAATGCTGGTAATTCAGGACAGTGTTTCTTAGCACTTCTTGGAGGGGCATGATTTTTAAGTTTTGGTATGAATCTTACTTCATAGTTAATAGAATTATGGCGGTAAAAGAGCCTTTTTGCCGCATTTCGTCCGTTGGTTGTCACAAGAGACAAATACAAAAACATTTTTGGCTGCCGACAGACAACCGTGTATTATCTCTTTTCGCCAAGCGTAAAACACTCCGACGGAGGTCAAGGAGCAACGTAAAAGGGGCGATAGTCTAGTTCTACTCTGAGCAGGTAATACAGCGGTACCAAGCGCTTAGCCACTACTTAGCTGATAATATATTAAAAGGGTAATAGCCGCCACTAAACGGTGGTACGGTCGAGTAAGTAGTAAATTCAAGTTAAAAGGTAATTTAACAATTTCGGTTTTGCATTACCTCTGCTCCTAAGAAATTCACATTCGGATACCAGGTCCCTGAGCTACCACGATATCAATTATACTTGTAGCTTAGGTATGTTTATTATCATTCGTAATCATTACAGTCTTTCACAAGTTCACTGCTAAACATAAGTCTCCCATAAGTAATGTTACAAAACACGGTCTTGAGCCACCTGAACTCATTGATTTCTTGTATGTCAAATCAGGTCGTCACTACATCCAGTGGGGGATCATCCTATACTTCGCCTACCGGTACAAGGCTGCTACTCGAGAACTTCTCTTTCCTATCGGTTTCTGGTTTTTATAGCTATATGGCTGGCCCATAGCCACTTTTTTTAATAGGATAAGGTGACAAACGAGCACACACCTGATGGTAAGTGATTGCTGCGGCCCATAGACATCTACATCTATCCTCGATTGCAAATCAAAATGCAAATTCGTTGTCACCCGTAAGGACTAAAATGGAGTGCCTCTATTCCAGTACAAAGGGTACCACACGATAAAGGGTCGGGTAGCTTACTAATGTGAGCTAAAGTTGAGACCTTTTATCGTGTGATATCACGAACCCAACAGATTACTATTGGGTTCGTGATAACTCTCGAAAACAGCACGTAGACGTGGCTCAGGAGGGAAATTGAGCACTGTCCTCTTTCTTGAAGAATAAGACCATCGCACTTCTGCTCCGTGCCTATGGAGCAGTTTCACTATGGAAAACGGAATTACAGAGCTTCTAAAGGACTTCAAAGTACCAATTTTCCACCCATTTTCAGAAGCTACGCTGTAACTCCATCTTCGTCTGAGGTCTTGCGGTTTTTAAGGCGCTGGAGAGCCATTGCAGTTTCGCTCAGAATGACGTCGGGGATATCATCGGAATAGTGTCGGATAAGACTTCTTCCTGGGTCATTTCTAACACTTGCGTGTGGCTTTTTCTGGCAGACAGGTCTATAGCAAAGACTATGGAGCCCTGGTAGATCGCTTCTTCAATACGAGCTGTATTGAAGTTACTACGTCCCGCCGCATGGATTTGGATCCATCTATTCAGTTGCCTGTATGCTGACAAATCTACTGAGCACTGGAACTTTATCTCACGTCTAACAGCCATGAGTTTAAGTGTGTAATCGGAGAGTGTATGTATTCTTCTGCATCGGGTCTTGCTATTCTCATCGGTTCTTGTTATTCATATCGTCAACTGCATTACAAGCTTCGGCTTCGACAGGCAATGGTTTTATAACTCTTTACAAAACCATTACAACTTTAAATTTTGTAACTTTGGATTAGAGCGATAAGAGTACTGAGCGTTAACTTCATTAGACGTGATCTCTACAACTTAACATTTAGGTTCAGTGTGTATCTTACCATTCGGTGATCACTGCCAGTTTTCACCCTCGTGATTACTGAGACATCACAGTTTAAGTTTAAAAGAAATCTAACTAACCCGAACTGTCGTATTTTATAGGCTTTCATTGAAATAAAACTTTCTGTCCATCGTATTATCATCAAGAAATTAAAAGGGAAAAAAAACAACAACAATGCCTTTCTAAAATTAAGTCAAGCTATCAAACTTAGCAAATCGATTTCGAACGTTAAAACAAAATTATAATAGAACGTGAAATATTCGCAAATTTGTTGGAAATTCTCGTAAAATCTGAAAGCTCACATCGCAGTATTAATACGTAACGTAGTCGGTACCGCCGCAGGTGAAACGTAGATTAGCTTTCGAGGCGAAGGACGCCCCCGGATGGTTCCTAAGTGAAATGTGTAGGCTGTTTGCCTGCGTCTCCGCGTAACCAGATCCGCTTTACTTTTGCTTGGTTAAGTGAAATATGTGTACTGTGAATACGCTGGTAGAAAATTATGTTGATTAAAATTAAATACTATCTCCTGGTACACATAACAGTTCCTTTTTCATCGATATTTTTAAAAGTTTACTGTTATATAACATTAGATCATTTTTATATGAAATGGATGACAAACGAGCACACAGAGCACCAGATGTTAAGTGAACATGCTGTTGCCTATAGACATCCACCTTCAATTAAGAATTAAAATGCAGAGTCGTTGTTTTCACTGGGGACTAAGATGGAATGTCTCGTTTCCAGTAAAAGAATCTCCGGTTCATCATAAACACTCACCATACAAAACAAAGCACTGTTAAGCTGGTTTACACTGGTATTCTATGATATCGTTGTCCTTACCCGGTTGTGCTCTCTGTTCCTGAAGACGTCGGTTTATAACGACCACAAACGCTCTGACAAAAGTGTTACGACGAGATTTTATATATAACTTATGAAACTTATTACAATAACCTTAACAATTCTCTGCTAAATAATTCTCTCCAATTATAGGAACACAATAGCAAACATCACTCGGTGTTAATGCTGCTTCTAGTCACCGGTCTGGATATTTAACATAAGGCTTATTTAGACGAACTAATCTTGCGGTGAATAACTTTCTGATCATTCCCATAGCTGTCACGTATGACACCCATGAGCGAAATAAGCTGATAGATTCTCATAAGCTGCCGTCACAGTTTTAACATTAACGATTAAAACATTCTATTACACTAATTAATAGAATCTGGCGTTACTTTGTGGAAATCAGTTATATTAAAGATGTTAGACTACTTTGCTCCACGTAATAAAATAAAATGATGTGTCTTACTTAGTTTGAAGAGCACCTCCCACCACATCTCAGTTACGTGTACTATTTACGTCGTCACTAATCTCAGCACCACTACCCCCAACACTAAGGAAGACACATCACCGTCGATATACGTGTCGTACTATCGACGGTAATAATATAATATAACACTGAAATGTTCTACTTCGATTTTCTGTGTATTGAGAGTATCAAATGATATTTCTACTATTTCTATTATATCTACCGAGAATTTCCGCACAAGAATCCTTTGAGAGTAGCAGTGTGCTTCGCCGTTTGACTAACTTAAGGATTTCAATTTGGCTTCTGTAGGTTTTGCGTTTGCACTGAATTTTTGATGACGTATGAGTTGTTTTGAGCTTATCGTGTTTAAGCTTCGAATATGATATTTTCTGTTTGCTTTCAGAAAAACCGGGGCTACAGAGAGACTACTAACAAGCTCGGGAATTCTTTTGTGGCTCAACAAAGAGATGACTTGCTATAACGTTTCTTTATGGATAATTTGACGGCTACGTGGTGTAGTAATTGCGCTGGTGGTCGCGGGTTCGGACCCCGCACGGAACAAGTATTTGTATGGCTTACAAATAATTGTTCCGGGTCTGGATGTTTGTCCTTGTACAATTTATATTTGTAAACTGCCTCCATGATGCAGGAGAAAATCCTAGTGTGGGGGTAACGTTTTATAAAAAATAGTTACGGCGTTAAGAGGCGCGATTTCGAGTCCGTATATTATCATGTTCTTCCTGATAAGGACAAGTTATCCAATTCATATATGTAAACTGTCTCCATGATACAGGGGAAAATCCTTAACCATAAATAATATAAATCTAATAAATTTTTATTAGCTTTTCTTTTCTATTCTCCTGGTAGTACTCGAATATACATTTTCTTGGGTAACTTATTTAAAGGAGGTTCTTGAGAAACTTGTTCAAAATCGATATATGGAGAGCTTTTTTAATGGATATACCATTAAAAAAGCTGTACCCACAACAATGTGAGAGCTGCGACCCTCACTTCTACCAGCGTGGTGAGTATGAGCTATTCTATCAAGCTTAGCATGCTTACCGTGCTTATAGACGGTTCTATTGGCGGTGTTAGAATATCCACTACCCGATATCGTCACATGGGTGTCGTAATATGCGACAAAAGGAAACAAACAAGGACAACTTAAATCGTAAAAAAAACCGCGGTTGCCAACCCACCTGCCAAGCGTGGCAACTATAGCGAAATTCCCCCTATGAGGCAATTTATAGGATATTCAGCAGTGGACTTTCTCTTTGATTATTTAAGAGGCTGTATGGTATGGCATGGATGCATGCTTATTTGTGATTACTTGCATAGGCGGTGATGGGACAAAAACGGTGCCGTGTTGTAGCGGCTCAAGAAAAGTTTCCATTCCATCAGTTCTTTGATTAACAGGCGCCAATAGGTTATGGCAGAAAAATCTTATTCACGGTAGATGGCGATATAACCATTTCGTGTATGAAAGACTATTAGTATATAGTATCCGCTAAAGCATTAAAAACGGTGCCGTGTGGTAGCGGCTCAAGAAAAGCTACCATCCCATTCGTTCTTTGATTAACAGGCGCAAATGGATTATGCCAGAAATATCTTGTACACGGTAGATGGCGATATAACCATCTCGTGTATATAAGATTAAAATATCCAGACCCAGCAGCATTAAAGGTGCAAGACGCCTGGAACTGTGATCGTTAATCCATCAGCCAAGCGTGACGATTAAGGCAAATCTCCCTACAACGAAGAAGAATAAGTCTAACAGTAGACTTATGGGCTGGTGAAAATAAAAGGAAGACTACGATAAAGCTAATAAATATGATAACGTACAAGTAGAAGAACTTGCAATTAGCCTTCAACTACGTGTATATAACAAGTGTTATGATGGTGAAACAAGTGTGCGCTGACACGACGAAAAAGGGGTTCCGTTAGCCAGACAAGGTGACCAGAGCTATTCTATATAAACCGCAGTAATTCTGAACTATGATAACGTGTTTTAGGATTTCGATGCATTTCGCTTGTGACGTCACGACAGCACCGTTACTGTTCTAACCTTCGGTACTTTAAGTAATGACGTTATAACACCAGTGGCAGACTGAAATGCAGTTTTCATAGAAGGGATATACTACAAATAGATCCGAAACAAACATCTGTTAGTTACTAGTAGTTCTGTTAAATAATTTCATGTAGGTTTTGATTGGAATTCGAACCCAGAAGTTATATCGTAATACATATTAAAGTGGAAATTTTATCATCATAAAAGATGACTGGTTCCTACGATCTTGAAATCTCGTTATTATCAACTTGAATTCAAACCCAAGTATACCTAAACCACTGCAAATCTTCAAGGTACTGTGAGCTCGTTCTGCGGGGTTCGTGATTGGGATCTTTGACGTCCAGATATCAGACATTTCCTTCTCCCTAAATAACTAAGAAAAATAAGTAAAAATAAGTGTGAATTGTGTAGTCGCCGTGTAATGTTAACGAAAGAAAGTCCACTACCCCATACCATCCCGTGCGTGTCACGAGTGGATCAACAGAAAAAATTACATTTTTAGTGGACGGCGGCATCCTCTTAATAAAAAAATTGATAATTATAAAATATTTTGGTTACGAACTTAAATTCCAAATATGAAAAATGTGGCAAATGTCCATCCTTTGAGGCGAACTCTGGGGGAGACATTATGTTCAAGTCAAGTCGCTCTTCATAGGATCTAATTAATAAACTAAACGCAATAAAATCTGTAAAATTTCGTTGCTGATATTTGTTAATACTCTCCCATCATAGTTGAAGTAATATAACTAAGGAGTGTGAGACCGTAAAAACAATTAAAGAAAGAATCGTTTTTAGATGAATACCTAAACTATTAAGTTAAGGGGATTACCGTTCTAAATTATCCGTCGGGTTTGAATCGATATTTAGCTTTAAGAGTATTGTAGCATCTTTTTCCGTGCCAGCCAAGTTGAAACAAAATAATTAATATGATGAGTCTTACGCCACCCACGGGACGAGATCAGCTGATGCATGGTACTTGACGGCTTTGCAATGAACTGCAGTGCTGAGCGCTGGGCTATCCTTGTGAAATTTATGTATTTAAACTACCCCTTTGATACAGGAGAAAATACTATTTTGAAGGTAAAGTTTCTATTAAAAAATACGGTTGACTCTACAGGCCATCCCTGTAACTTCCCGCTAATTTCAAATACAAAGCACTTCAGATTTCAATTGTAACGATGTTTTAGAGCTTTTCGAGCTTTTTTGATTTTGATGCGGTTTACGGCAATCGACGCAGTTTTCAATCACACACGCACGCACTCACGCACGCACGCACGCACGCACGCACGACGCACACACACACACACACACACACACACACACACACACACACACACACACACACACACACACACACACACACACACACACACACATGCACATCATCGCAAAAATAGCCACAATAGCTTCATAGGATCTCTACACGTCGAGATCTGATGAGAAATAAGAGAGAAAGAGAACATGAATAAGCATCAACCTTAATAATACGTGAATCGCGGGGAAACTGTTGGCCTTAGATTTGTTAGATCAGGAACTTGCATGTCCGAGAAATAATTCGAGGACATGTGAAGTGGTCTACATGCATTAGGGTAGCACGACGTACTTTTTTACCCCAGTCACTCTTAGAATCAAGGGTCTTTTTCAACAAGTAAGCAAAATGGGAACATTTAAAATTAATGAATTTGATATAAAAGGACAGGAAAAAAGAAAGTGTTTGTCCAATTACTATGGGAAATTTCAAATGGCATGAACATTTCAGTCCACGTTGTTACGTTATTAGTTGCGAGAAAGAAGCTGAGCCCGAAAGCAAGATCAATATATCGGTCAGATCTTGTTAGGGTTTGATAACATTCTGGTTGATTTCAAGTACGGTTAAAATTTTTGAAAAGTAAGTAAATTATTAACGACAAAGGATATGTTACAGCACCACATGTGTGTGTACGCGAAAGCACAGTGGGAGAGAGTGTCCCACCTATACCTAATGTTATACAAGTATGTGTATAAAAGAGCACCCCTTAAAGGTAAAGGATGCTGTGGTTTTTAGACACAAATCTATCCTCGATTTAATAATAAAATACAGATACATTGTTACTATTGAAAAATTATGATAAAATATTTATTATACTCTTATTCCAAGCTAATTTTCTGTGGGAGATTTGTGCTTTCACAGTCAAGCCCATACTACCACGTATAATAATAAATGAACAACTTATGATTTCGTACTTATATTAACTCCAACTGAGTTTTAAACTCTGGTCCATATACTCTCTGGTCCATAAGAAAACCAATGAGTGCAAAACTTAATTTGAAAATAGATATTTTAAATCTATTTTACATTCTACATGCATTAGGTCAAGACCTTACAGATCTAAGATGCTATTAAAGTTTTAAATACATTCAAATAAAGCGAGCTCACAGTGCAGATCATTTAGTTGAATAAGCTCACACAATAAGAATAGACAGTTGTAATAGGTCAGATATTTATCTAAAGACATTACCCTACTATCTTTAAATGTCTTTAGAGTCCCACACTCGTCTGTCAGATTAGTTCAATTAAGATAAGAGACTATTGACAAATGTCGATAATTCGAAATTAATTGTAATTTTTTCGGAGTTGTTCGTACGAATCTTCTAGACAACACGCTATTCCACTTGTTGGTGTCTACAGTATGATCTTCTTGAATCAACTTCAAACAAAAACTGCTACAGAGTGTTGGAACTCATGAAGAATGGAACACGCTCCCACAGAATACCAGCGTAAAATAGCAGCTTAATGCTGCTGTGTTTAGTATGGAGAGTGAAGAGAACCGGAAACCCTTTTATTTGGAAACACTTCAGGGGTGATAACGCATCCACGTTTTGATTTTTAATTGGGGATAAATTTAGATGTTTGATGAGATATTTTATAAAAAAGTAGCACACGGTAAAGTTTAAAGTCTATTCCTCCTTATACCTTAACTCTTTACCGTCCATCCATCTATATATTTATTACTGCCTATAAAGTTCAATACTAAACATAAGCTTACCCCGTAGATTACCTCATAGGGGAATTTTGCCATAAATGCCACGCACAGTTTTTTTTCTGTTTTAGTTTCCCTTTGTCATCTCTTACGAAACTCACGGAGCAATGTGGCTTGGTGGATGTTTTAAAACCGCCAAAACACGGTTAAATTAAAACAGAAAAGAGTGGCAAACTAGCCTATTCAAGTGAATTTATCAGGTTTTTGTCACACATAGTTTTGGGAACGAGACATCCCAAAGGCGAAATAGAGCATTGACACTTTAAATAATTCGCAATGCCAAATGGCTTGTACGTGCAGATGCCAGATGCCTGTTGAATTTTACCATACAACAAGCATATCGGAGAATAGAGAAACACTCTTATTGAAAACCTTGTTGTTAAATTGATTCATGCGATTTATTATTATTATTGTAACCATTCACAAGTCCACTGCTGAACATAGACTAACCTTAAGGTATGCCACAAAGCACGGTCCTAAGCCACCTGCAGCCATCGACTTCCTTCATCAAGTAGGTAGCCGCCTTAAGCTTTACTTACCAATCCAAGGCTGCCTCGAGAACCTTTGTTCCTCATCGGTTGTCGACTCTTCGAGTTATATGGCTTATATGACTCAAGGAGTGGAGTCGCTTTCGCAAATATTATTTGTCTCCCTTACATTAATATAGTAAAATTTTATAGAAATAATTAGATTATGTACCTATTTATATAAATTTTACGAGGTAGAGCCACGTTGTAGCTGTGTCAGTTCGACCAGAGAAGGACCACGCACTCACAGAATAACAACGTAAAATAGCTACCAAATATTGCCCTTTTGTACTGGAAACGAGACGTTCCATCTTAGTTCTCTAAGGCGTTAACGGTTTAGCTTTTTGATTCTTAATCGAGGATAGATTTAGATGTCTATAGGGTACAGCATCCTCGTCCCATCAGGTGAATTGTGTGCTCATTTGTAACCCTTATTCTATAAAAATGCAAAGTCTAAGTGTCTATATAATCTATAAATAAAATTCTTTGCAACAAATAACCTAACTTTTGTTATCG